>JAVJGG010000088.1:42182139-42193289 GCA_035590195.1 Aviceda cuculoides | reverse complement strand
AGTGTTCAAGGCCAGGTTGGACGGGGCTTTGAGCAACCTGGTCTAGTGGAAGGTGTCCCTGCCCATGGCGGGGGGGTGGAACTAGATGACCTTTAAAGGTTTGGCCCAAGCCAAACCATTCTATGATTCTATGAACACATGGCACAAGTTTAAGGTCAAATCCAAACTTTAAGAAAAAAAACAACTCCTGGCTTTTCTTCAGAACAGATGTAGCTTCATAGTCTAAAACACATCTTTAGTTAACTGGATTACTAGGAGCTATCATTTCAACACTTCTCTGAGGAATCCAAAATCGTTTGGGTACCTTTAAGAAAGCTTGCTGCAACAAGCCTGCTCTTCACAAATCAGACTTCAAATGAAACTTTGTGTTTTCACCTAAACACAGGCCAATGTTTATATATGCTGCACTATAAATAGCATTAAAGCAAAAACTGACAAATTCCAGAAAGATTAGAGTTGTTGCAAGGAAACTAATTCTTCCCCAGAGGATACAGTTTCGCTCCATGCCTGATAGCATATTTAAATAGCTAAAGCTCCCTCCCCTATTGATCAGCTCACCTCCATCACTATGTTTTACATCTGTGCATACACACACAAACACTGAGTATATGAAGTTTTCAGCTATGATTTTACATTTATTCATGTGGAAAACACCCACAAAAAGAAAAGGCTGTTATATAAATGCAGTATTACATTTGAAGGCAAAAATAAAAATTTAGCATCATTATGTATTTCTGCCTAATTAGCAAGAAAAAGTATGTAGACAGAATTCCTGGTTTCAGCAGCCACTGTGTTGAATCAAGGAGTCAAGTTTCAGCTGGGTGACAGCACAAAGTGTCCTGTAACTTACGGCTGATTTCAAATCCCCTTGATGAATATATTAGTTGATCTCAAGTTTCTGGGTTGTTTTTTTTTTTTTTTTTTTTTTTTTTTTTTGCAAGAAGTAGCTCCATTTATACCCAACATCTCCCCTAAACACATATTCTTTCTCCATATAGAAAAAGAGAAATGTGCATTTCAGGATTACTGTTATTATGAAATATATAAAGAAGATCAACACACAAACAAAATACTAATGATCAGCCAAGAGTCACACACTTATTTCCACATACAAACCTTCACCTGTTTTCTGTCACATGCACTCATGTAATCAGTTATTAGACATCCTATTTATAATAAACTTCTGGATCTTGTATCTTCCCTCAAAATACCTCAACTAGACTAACTAGATGAGCTCAAGCTTTGCAAATTCTACTACTGAAGTGAAGGACACAGGGGGACAGGCAGATTTGCAAAAAGTATTTTAAGTGTCAAATTTCTTCAACTGCTCTTTATCCGATTATCCTACCCCTATAATCTCTCATCTGAGATCAGCTGCTTGTAACTTTGATCTTCCTGCCAGTTATACTGACAGTTCAGAAAATTATATTTCACATGGCTATACTGACCAGAACAGCACCAAACATTAGGTCAATATCCAACAGCACAAAGTCTTAAATCTGGGGAGGACAAGACTTTGTTAGTGTACTGCTTGACACTGCACAAAACATTCAGAACTGAAATGTTAATGAAAAATAATCAAGTAATATGATACCAGACTTGCTTGTTATTGCAGCACATCAAAAACAGTGCACCCGAGTCAAACAATAGGCATTCCAGTACATTTGGCTATCAGCACGAACCGAGCCAGCATCCAGTCCCAGGTGAAAGGTATCTACCACCACTTTTTTTGAAAAAAACTGCAAGAGCAGCAACAAATCCTGAAGGTACACAAAAGGATATACAACACTGCTAGAAGGGATGCTCACCTAGTATAAACTGCTACACACAACCAAAATCAGTTAATTTTAAATTAAAAGAACTGAACAAAAGCCATCTGTGAAAGGGCTGGATGCACTATGATCAGTCTACACAAAAACATATCCTTGGGTCAACATGTATCTGTATCAGTCCCAGCTGCTGGTGACAGGAGCTCTGTCTTTAAGGGAGAGGAGAGGCCTTGGAAAGATTTAGGCAAAATAACTCAGAGAAGGTAGGAAACGGTGGGTGAAGCTGATCTGATGATATTACAGTGGAAGTACAAAAGGCTGGTGGCTCTTGATGGCAAACTGAAATTTCTAAGTGCTCCTTCTTTTCCTATTTTACTCACTTCCCTTTAGTGCGCACGCACACACACACATAGTTGCCCCTTAGGCATGTTTTTAGATTTCTACATACAGACTAACCAAGCTAAATTACAGGCATCTGGGCTGACAGCAAAATCTAAGTACTCCAGCCTTCCCCCATAACCACCAACAGAAAATACTATACTGAAATTTGTAAACCATTCTCAACAACACAGTATCAAAGGAGCTTTCAGAAACACACCATGCCTTGTGACCAGCAACATTAGATTCCTCCTTACTAACTAGGAAACTGTGATTGTATTTAAACTTTATTCTTAGGAACATAGCAGTTAAGCTTATGGAAGCAAAGGGAACACAACACAACTGATTCCTGTTTGGGAGTGCTAAGACAGGTTAGGTTCTTTGAGAAGTCACTGCAGCTTTGGACATGTCCCAAAGAAAGCCCCACTTTTTCCAAAGCTTGCATATTCTCACCGTGGAGAGTGCTCTCCCTTGTAGCGAAAAAGGAGAATTCTCATTTCAGAATTTCAGATAACCTCCTACAGTCAGAACAGAAGCCACTTTCAAGTAAAAGGTCACTTGTTAAATAACACAAGTTTAACACTGAAACAGAGATAGATACTGTCACTTTGAGAGGACAGAAGGCAGAAGAGGAAAGAGAAATAGTTTCCCCAAAACAGCTAACAAAAGTAGTTGCAAATCATCAGTTCACCTGTAATGCAGCAAGCCAGGTATACATGGATCCAGTAGTCTATCACATGCAGCATTTGCAAGACTTTTCTGCAGCTACCAACCTTTAATGATCTTGAATGACTTTTCGGTTGCGTCTACATAGGAATTTCACCACTACGTAGTGGTTCATGATGTTATAAAAGATCTTGTCTGTCCTCAAACTTTCGTGAAGCTTTCTTAGCCTACCAGCAAATTTAATTGAGATCCTTCTAGCTGGCTGACCAAAAAGCTGCTTCTTGTAACTCAGCACTTGGTGACACTGGGAGAAGAAGATACAGAAAACAGCAGAGAATACACATTTCCAATGTTTAAGAGCAACAGCAGGCTCATCCATGATGAATGCAGGCATCCTCATTTTGCCAGTACCACCAAACACTTAAACGTTATGAAATGTTCTTTAGATATACAAGTGATTTCCTTATGCTTTGCTATGCTGTACCAGAAGCAAAGCCATGCCACCCACAACTTCCATGCATGGAAGCCAAGTTACAAACTTGATGGAGAACTTTGCCCTGACCTACTAGCAAATGAGGCCATAACTAACGTAGAGAGAGATGGATATCATCATCTGAAAAGGTCATCTACTCCAGATTGCCACAGGTCCACAGAATCCTGCTACAGAACTAAGAAAGCAATATGCAGTAAAATAGCCATTTCTGCTTTCTAGGCATGTAATTGTCCCTCAGCCGCCAACCCCACATTACCCCCCCCCCCTTTTTTTTTTTTAAAGTAATCAATGTAAATTCAGTAGAATAACCAGTAAAACTTGAAATAGTGGGGAAATGTTGGCAGGTTATTTGTGACAACACATAGTTAAGAACACAAAAAAGGAACCCAGGAAAGAAGTATTGCTTCTGCCTTTAGCTGAAGCCATCCTTCCACTGCACATAATAGCCTCTAAATCAATGTCTGATCATGATGTGGAAAATCCTTCTTTTTGCTACAGTTTTCCTCTTAACAACAAAGATGTCAGACATCACTTAATCTGGCTGCAGCTCCAACTCCTACTTCAATGCCACTTCTCCAGGTTGTTCCCCAAGCCTAGCCTTGAGGAGGTCACTGAAATACAGCCCTGGCTCTCCCCCAGCCCACCCAGCTGTCTCTTCCACCACGGTGATCTCCTGTGACTTCACCCCCTCTAATGCTGAGGGCTTCTTCAGCAGCATCCCTTTCATCCCCACCCTTAGACTAAAAGGCAATGACAGCCTTCCGGCTCAAAAGGCAATCATGTGGGAGAGCACTATCAGTAAATGGGAGATGATGTGAACCAGCCAAATTGTTTGCAGTCGGGGCAAAGACAGGGCATTTTCCACTTGCGGCTGGCATTTTTTGACTTTAAGGGTAGGTACATCCTGGAAATCCCTTACCACTTCTATGACCTCATGAACAACAGCAAAGTTAATCCTTGTCTTTTAATAAGCTCCCTGCACTGAATGGCTGCCCATTTGATCCCCACTGATACCAGTCTCCTCAACATGTTTTAATACCCGTACAGATTTGGCTGCTTCTTCCAAAGCCATTTCCTTGCTGCAGCACATGACAGTCACACCAGAGATTAGACAAAACCTTGGTGTACTCTTCTAATCAGCTGGCAGCATCGAAGCAGAAATCTCTTCTAATGATGTACTCTAAGCTGATCAAAAAAACCAAGCAAGCAAACAGGCAAAGAGAGTTGTTTGTATGGAACCAAGATTAAAAAACAATTAGAAATACATGAATCTGCAAGTACTCACACACAGGAGGCAGGCAAGAAAAGTGAAGTGGAGCACACATGCTCAGCAAATTAAAGACACTCTATAAAGGAAAAAAATAATGGTGTCCATATTCCACCACATACCCAGTTAAGCATACAAATTCAGGTTTAGAGTACCCATACACACATGTATAAAGATTCTATGATACTGATCAGTTCATGTTAAGACACAGTTTTGGGCTGAACCTGTACTACCAAGGTTCCAAATGTCAAGTAAGGCCCTGGCTGTCACTCCTCACTCCAAAAGTAGCTGCATTTTAATAAAACTACATATGTAACTTCCAGAAACTTTTGTGGGTAAGAGATGCTAAAACCAAACTCTGTTCTACACCTTAAAAATCTAGGCCTCTGAATCTGCCAGAAGACCCTGTGGTTTGTTTGCTTGTTTAACTTGAAGTTCTGTTCTACTCAGAAGTCCAGTGTCTATGATAAACAATACAATTTAGTGGCTGAGTTTGTTGTATGCCACTGATTCTACCACAATACTTCAGTTCACAAAGAGTTTTTAAAGAATGATGGGGGAAATGGAGAGTGTTACATCAGCTCTAAATACTCAACATCTAATCAAAGCCTTGCTTTGTTGCAAAATGTTAGTATCATGTGACTCTCATGGATTTTTCTGTATACAAAAGCTTGGATGTGGGAATACTTTGAAGCAAACTATTTCACCTGTCAGGAAGAACCTTTAAGAGCCAGCTGATGAGCCCTCCAGTTCTCAGCCCTCCCCACAGCTCCCTCCATACATCCATCAAAGACAAACAAGTTCTCCTGCAGATCTCAGGAAAAGAATTTACTGAACGAGTTTGGTTATTACAGCACAGAGAACAGAGGATACGCTTCAGAAACCTTAGCCCACCCTCAAGTACAACAGGTATTGGAACCAATACAGAAACTCCTCTTTGCACAATGCAGTGACTGCTCTCGCTTCATCTAGGCTAAACTGGGAGAAGTAACATCAGGACCCATTGGAGTAAATTCTGCAGTGAAAATACAGACAGTCTATTGCTTTTTTGTTTCCTAGTTAGCAAGATGAAACATTACTACAGCTACACTGAGAACACACACCTATACCTTCATGCAAATGAAACAGAATTTGCACATAGCCAGTGGTGTATTTTAAGAATTGTTTCTCCACGAGATGGCACGCTGATAGGGGGCTGGCACAGTGCATAGGGACAGGGACTGCACAGACAGGAAGCCAAAGCAGGATAAGGAGGACTCAGTAAGAAGCTCAACAGAGGAAGCTTTGAGAGTCTGAGAAATGCAACTAGAAGACAGAGCGCCTAATGCATAAAACCACAACAGAAACAGACTGAGCTAGGCACAGGCCAGAAGAATCTGACCACTAAAGTACTTTCTACTCCACTGTGGTGGTTTTGTTGTTGTTGGGGTTTGGGTTTTTTTTTTTTTTCCTTTCTTTTTTCCTTTCTTTTTTTCTTTATTTGGTTGGCTTTTTTGAATACTCCAAGGAAGATCCAAACTCTCACTCACAGAAGTGAGAATCACCCACAACAACTGCAGACAACAGCAGCTCTGCTTAAGGTACAGCAGAGATTTTATATGATAAAGTTACAAAAAAGATTTGGAAGATGGAAAGAATAGACAACATAAAGAGTAAATCAGCTTTTGTTCTGCATCTGTCAAAAGAGGATTTGATATGTTACAGACTATCGTATCTTCATATTTCTTAACATCTTTGCAACTTCAGTAGACTTAATATAGGCTTGCTTAGCAGTAGTGAAAAATGAGGCAAACAGCCCTGAAGACAAGTTTAAGTTTCATACAGAGCAAGGGAAGACCCTACTTGAGCATACATAAGAATAGATAAAACGCAGTGGCTGTTCAAAGAATGCAAAGTACTTGTTGCATAGCTGTGTGGCAAAAGCCAAAGAGCAAGAAAAAGCCTATACTTACTGACGCTGAGCAAAAGGACACAAAATACATTACTAATAGTCTTGATGCAGACACCTTAAAACATTTTACAAAGTTGTCAGTCTGATTACTCCTATTTTTGTAAGTGCAGAAACTGAACCATAGGAAGAACGTAACTCGCAAGGCCCCCCAGCCAGCCATCAACAGGACACAATCAAATTTCATGTACCCAGGCTGCAGTCCAGTGCCCAATCCACTAGGTAACATTTACTAAAACAATGCTTTTATTTCATGTCCTTGAGTATGTCTCAGAATAAATGTGATTAAACATAGGACTTGGTTGAAATTGACAGTGTAACCTAGAATACATAGACTACTTCCCTCTGTTCCTGTACACATTAACGTATTGGACCACTATTTTTCACACAGCTCTCAAATGAAGGTATGTCAGCAAGACACTTGGTACGCTTCCTGACACAAATTGTACTGGTGCTTTCATTTCAGTAGCACCTCTGAAGCAGAGGACAGTGAAACAAACCATAGGGTACTATTCCCTCCCTCTTTATCTGCCACACTGTATTCAGCGTTTATCTGTAGATGGCAAAGCAGTAAAAGACTGGAAGCAGGTCTTCCCGCCAGTGCTCCTGTTATTGTCAATACTGGCAGAACGATATTGCCGCTACAGCAACAGTGGCAGGTTTTCAAAGGAACTGCAGTGTATACAAGGATGTTTTACACAGCCAAACAGAAAATCTTCCTTCCAGTCCCCTCTGGCTTCAGACAAAAGAAGCAAACCCTAAATCAACACGATTCATGAGCACATAGGGAAAGGCAGATGCCACGGCTCTTGCCTGCTCTAGAAAACTTTATGATTAAAGAGTTTATGGTGGTGCAGCTCCGCTCTGAAGAATCAGCAGAGGATCTGAGCACTCCATGTTGATGATGTAGCACTGGACACTGTAAAATCCAAATCTTGTCTGCAAATGCCGCTACTCCAACACTGAAATACACATTATAGTATGTTAGTGGAGAAGAGTTTGCTGGAAAGACAGCCGCCTGTATTTTAAGGGAAGATGATCAGTAAGTAATATATTAACCACCAATCACAACTGTAATATCACTATTTCTTGTACTTAAAAATAAAAATGAAAGCTATAAGTTGCTTCTTGCATTTTTTTTTACATCACAAGTCTTAGTACCAAAAATGCTAGTAATAAAAAGGTAATTTTGCAAGCAATTCATAACTGAACAAAAGTCAGTTACTGCACTATTCCACTAACCTTCAGAAAAGTCGTTAATTTCAATATTCAGGATTCCGCACAGCAGGGTAGGGTTGAGAAATTAATCCTTTTAAAGTTGAATTTCAACAACTGACAAAGGCATGTGTTAGCTGAATTCTATTTATGGCATTCATCCAAATATCAAATAAAGCTTTCCTGGCTGTGTTTCAGTCATCCCCATTCACAGCTCAAAGAGTACTTTTATAAATGTAGACAGGCAGTATAAATCCTGTGTCTTGTTTGCATCCAATTTTACACATCTCAGAAAGAGAGAACAACATTATTTAGTAATTGTCACTTCAAAAAATGGACCAGTAATGACTTACCGAAAAGTCTATCCTATGCAGTTGTAAATTCCAGACAAAAACCCAAGAACTCAAAAGATACTGCTAGAATACCACAGTCGACAAGGCGGAGCAACTAAGGACTGACAGAACTGCATGTACATGAACACAAGGCACCACTCCACTAAACAGTTAAACCCTTCAGCAACATATTTGAAAGGCTTTACCACATACGAGGAGCAGTATTTCAAGATGCACATTTTCACATAAACATCCCCAAAAGGGGGGGGGATGTTAAAAAAAAAAAAAAAAAAATCAATCCGTTCACAATACCTTAAGAATTAAAAAAGAAATAAATCCGATGTTGCCATGTCTTCCAGTGTCAGGAAACCAAGCTAAGCTTATGTTTGGAAAGAATCCAAATATGATAGGTATGAAAATTCAGTTAAGGAATTCCAACAACCTCATTTTGCCATATAACACTGTTATATACAGTTGTTACAAAAATGGCATTTCTTTGTGATTCTATACTAAACTGAATTTTAAGGATAGTTGGTTTTCTCCCCATCTTCACATTCTGTCACTACAAAGACTTAATTTCTCAAATGCTCAAAGAAACCCAAGTACAGTATGACCAAAGAATAGCTATTTATCAACCACTTTAAAAAACTGCTATTGTTTCAAAATCAAAGTTCACCAGAAACACAAAGGTAATCAAGTGCTCCAGCCTGTTATGCTAGTTCTGTAGGTGCAATGCACCATCTGAATTCAGAGACACACAGAAGTCCACCTGACCCTCAATTTACTATTGTCTCAGAACAATGTTTCTCAGCCTTTTCAGGTTTGCACAGTTCTTTCTGATGGGGCTATTTTTGCCATCTCTTACATTTGCTGTAGAACAAGAAATGCAACACCAGCGATGAAAAACATGCGCTTTTTTTCTTTTGAGGCTATACCACAATATTTGACCTTGAAGAATAAAAGCATGCAGGTATTCAGACAGACTTTTAATACATTGCAACCACCTCTCAGATTCAGTATTTTATTATAAACACGGGTGTAGAGGCTATGTTCAGGAGACTTGACATGTCCTAGTAATTCCTAGAATGATGTCTAGCACCTTGAGCCCACAATCTATCTTCATGCCTCCCTCCCTTTACTCATTTCATTGATACTGACATTAAAAGGCATTTTCTTTTGTCATCCCCAAAACTGAGAAATATTTATGCTTCCTACCATCATTTTGGTTTCTAGTTATAATTCAAGTACTATGTTTGATAATAAACATAATTTTTAAAAACAAATGTGAAGTAATGTTTAACAAACAATACTCCTTGGCACAGTTAAAAGAAAGCTCTGCTGAAAGCCTGACATCTGTAACACAACTTGTAATAAACTGACTAATCAGGTGAAAGAGACTGATTTTTTGTGAGAGCAATGGAGCCCATAGTGTGAGAGCAATGGAGCCCAAGACTCTTGTATCTCACCAACTTCTCTCTCTGGTATTGCAAGATCCCAGCTTAGGAGGTAAAACTGCATCAATGTTAAAAACCACTGAAAGTAATGAGAGACAGCCTGGATGTTCCACACACATTTCCTACAGTCACAAGGCATCTTGGAGCACGGCACACGAGTCCCAGATTGCCTGCTCAGCTTTCTGTCACATTTAGCACCAACAGCAGCTACTCTGAACACACTCGTGCCGGAAATTGGAAAAAAAGAGGAAAGGGAAAAAGATTATAAATAAAATCCTTTTAGTGAGCCTGAATGACATAGCAGAAGCATGTGTTATGGACAGCTTTTGTTCAAAGCAAGCTTTCATCAGGCTCAAGGTGCTACAGTCCCATCCCAGGCTCTACATCTACAAGCCCTTTGTTCTTTCTAACAAGCGGTGCTGCTGATACATGATACACACCAAGGCTCCCTTAGACTGCAGATAAAGATAGATGCAACTAATGAGGTGTATCTTCAACCACAAGCAAACCTGTTTGATAAACACTGCACTTGGAAGGAATTCCTCAAGGAAATAAAGATGCAAGTAGTTTGTAAAAACAGGTTTTCAAACTATTAAGCAAATTCATCTCCAAATATGTTCACACATGACTCTCAGGAGACAAGCGGGAACCTAAGCCAACCATTTCATGGCAAAATGTGGATAAAAGATTCCTTTCTGTACTACAGAGCTAAAACCCCAATGGAATTGGAGGGAGACAGCAACAAAAGAATCATTGGTGTAACTGCTCTGGAACTGCCAAGTTATGTAAAGCTTAAGGATGGTCATAACAAATCAAACTAAGTATTGATTAGCCCACACCTTTTCTCTGATAGCAGCAAACTATAGGGAAAGGTTTACAAGAACCAGTAAGTTTAAAATTAGAGTATTTCTATTATAATACCTTCCAAATTCTGACAATCAGCTACAAACTCCCTAGTTTATGGGCTTCCCTAAATAGATATACCATCTACAAATCTAGCAGCTTCTCGAACCATTTATCCTTTCACCACCCAAAATATCTGTCAATTGTTTCTGCAATTAAATGGTGTACAGAAAAAATAAAAAGAACAACAACAAAAAAAATCTGTCTTTTGTTTTAAATTGCTCCCTGGTCATTGCATTAGGTGTCTCTTATCTCTGAAATGATTACAATAATAAATAAGCACAGCCTATTTATTTGTGCTATACCATTCATGGCTTTTGTATTCCTCTCCCCTTCATTCCAATCTTCTTCAGTTTTGTACCTACAGTTAAACTGTGCAACACCTTGTATATGCTAAAGCTTGACATTGATTCAAGGAAAGACAATATAACAGAAGATAAGTCCACTGAGGGTTAGAGTTCATGGGGATAATTGGCAAGCATATAGATAGAGACCGTATCTGAATGGATAAAGCATACTTGTCAAAAGCTTTTGAGGATTCCAACATCCCTTGTCTAGGACTATCCCACCCCCTAAGAAACTGAGCTACTATAGTCTGTTGACCAGTTTCTCAAAAGTCATATTGTCCTGGTTTCAGCTGGGATAGAGTTAATTTTCTTGCCAGTAGCTGGTATAGTTTTATGTTTTGGGTTCAGTATGAGAAGAATGTTGATAACACACTGATG
>JAVJGG010000088.1:42140821-42171205 GCA_035590195.1 Aviceda cuculoides | reverse complement strand
AGGGAGCTGAGGGGAGCGCGGCGCTGCGCTCGGCGGGGCGGCCCGGCTGCAGGGGTGCTCTCCCCGAAGTCAACCGGCCGCGTCCCAGCCGCGCTGCGGCAACAGCCCCTGGGCTGCGGCGGGCGAGTGCTCGGCGCTGCGATGGGAAGAGGCGAGGGGGGTACGACCCGCCTCAGGGGCCGGCTGCGGTGCTGGGGCGGCGGCCATCGCACCTCCATCCGCCTTAGCCCGCCGGGGGCTGGCCGCCCTGCCGTCGAAACTGACGATGCGGGGAGCGCGTCCTCCAGATTCGTGTTGTCGCAAATAAAGCGGCAGGTATTTCTAAGCAAACAAAACGGAAATGTGGAAGGAGTGTCAGCAGTGCCTTTTAATTAAGGGAAACGAAGATGGCATACACCTTGAGAAAACAAGCACCCCAGAACTGGGTAATTGGGAGGTGTGGGAGTCTGGGAGCCCCCTTCCCTGACTAAGAAGGTGTCAGAAGGGGGAGGAGGTAAGGCAAGGTCACCCGCACAGATTTAAACCCCCTTTTCCAAGGTGATAAAAATCTGCTTTGGAAATGGGGAAGGGATCGGAAGGTGAGAGAGCTTGCTGTGTGAGGGGATGGAGGTGTTGGCCAAATGCTTAAGCTGTGAAAAATGGGGGAGGAAGGAGCTGTGAACAGCTGACGCATACCTTCGGCTCGGCAGAGGGTCTGGTTTCCCCATGGGGACTGCGTCACCGAAAGGTTGGCTCCGGTCCCTCCCGCAGCTGGCTCCCGTGCCAGTCCGCTCTCGGATCCCGGTGAAGTCACTCCCCAAAACCCGTTGGCCCCTTCCAGAAACTCGCCGCACCCCACCAGCCAGGACAGCGGTGCACGGGAGGGTTTCTGGAGACGCCTTCCACACCGTCCACTGCTGGCTGCCTCCCCGCTGGCTTCACAAAATGTCCCACCACACTCCTGCGCTCACGGCAATGTTGCTTCGGTGCTTCGAGCGGCAGGGTTTCATTCTGCCATGTAACCCACGCAGGCAGGGTGCCGAGACGGTGCCTGTGGAGTCAATGTGGCATGGCACACGCACGGCATCCCTGTTTCACAGCCCTGTGGAAGAATGATGGCAACTGCGCGGTACGCGTTCGGTTTTATTTGAAGTCGGGTATCTCTTTTCATTCCAGACGTACTGCTTTAATCCCCCGGAGCTGTGCTGGCTTTTCCTCTCCTCTGCCTGACTTCATTGTCATTTGTCGCGTTTTGATTTCAGCACTGTCCAAGAGCTCATTTGTATCTAGCCTCTGACATCCTTTTCTGCACTTGCTTGGGTGTGTAAGGCTTTGCCCAGCAAGGCTCTCTGCCTTTCCCTTAAGGAGTCGCCTTGTCCCCTGTGAAGGCAGACAGTGCGTGCCCTGCGGAGCGGGGAGCACTCGTTACAGCACACCATAATTCTGGTGCTGTTTCAGGGTGCTCAGAAGCGTTCACCAACAGAGTGACAAAAAATACCATACAATTTTTATTAAATGTGTTATTTTTATCATGTCTACAGAGGAGAGCATTTTTGAGGCAGAACCACAGCTAAAGCAAGGTGTTTTTCTTCCTTCACAGCAAGTACAATCATCCCTGGGAACAGTTCTGGCGGCTTGCATGCTGCCATGCAGAACAAGAGTGGCACTCGTGTTTTGCTCAGAATAGGCTGTCGAGGCCTCCTGGACATATCCCTGGCTGTTTGCTGCTGCCCGCAGCTGCCCTGCTTCTGCCTTTCAGAAGTGCCAAGCAAGTTTCTCCGCTGCCTGTGCCTGGAGCTTGTGCAGGCCTTTGCCTTCGCTCTCGTAGCTCCTGTGCCAAGTGGAGCGGGCAGAGAGCATCATGTGAGGACATTGTTCATTTGCTTCAAGCCAGGCACGAGTATCCTCCCGAGTTAAAAATCTTCCAGAGGGTTTTGCTGTGATCACTACGCTAACATTCAGCAGGCAGGTAACATTTCTTTGTGGCAGCCTGGCTGTCTGCTTTGCAGTTTCTTAAGTTATGGCAATGGCAAGGAGGGGTTACCAAGTTTCAGAGGGCGGTGTGCCGCTGCCAAGTTTCATGTGCCCTACTTTGGCAAAAAAATCCCTCACTGAATGGAGTGGAGGAGCACCCAGATAACAGTCCTTCAGAGACCTGATTCTGGAAATGTTACCAGAGCAAAAAAATCCTCTTGCTAATGGAGCAAAGGGAAGCAATGTGAGGCAGACCTGGAATTACAGCTGAAGGCGTTTCACGGACAATTTTTGTGGCCTGCTAGCCGCTGAGAAGCTGTATATGATTTGAACTGTCCATAGGGGTGACAAGATGGTACATGTATTCTCCAAAAGCGGCTGACACTCTGAGAACCAGCTCAGTTCCCTACTGGCAGCAGTGGGAAGCTGGGGTGGGCAGCACGCTGCCTTGGAAAGGGGGAGGGACAGATGTGAGTAAGTGGAGGGTCCTTTGGGGATCCTTAATGGAAGATCACAGGCACAGTAAGCTTTGTGTATCACCCAGGGCACTCACGCTGCATTTAACTGTCAACAGTTGCCACCACTTGTTTGTTGTCCTGAAAAGACATGGGTTCGTTCCCATGCACAAGGAATAGAAAATAGCTGAGCACTGCAGGCAGCAAAGCTGCAAGGATCACCATTGCCTGTTGAAACAGCAGCATGTGAACAAGCTCTGCCAGGAGACACCAGCACCGCTCTTCTGCATCGTTTGGAAAAGGCACTTTGTCCCCGCTGTGCTGAATCTTGGGCTTTTTCTTTATACGACCAATTAAAGTTAAAAATGAAACCCCAGTTGCTGTCCCTGAGTATCCTTCTGTGCCAACGAGGCACAGTTCGTATTGCAGAGGTGGAGGCCGGGCTGCAAGGTGCTCTGATGTGTTTTCCAGCACATCTCCATGTGTGACCTGACAAATTTAGCTCCTAGCAGCTGAAGAGCTGTGCCACCACCACCCCTCGTGAAACACAGAGCAGCGCTGACCGAGTTCAGTGTGCCGGGTGCTGCAGCTGAGCCGATTTCATGGTTACTACAGCTACGAGGGAGGAGTACTGCTGCTCTCACCACCCGCTGCTGCAGCACGAAATGCTTCTCCTGCCGAACCCCGCAGCCCTGTCCTGCCCTGGCCACGTCCTCATGCCATTTGCGCTGGCTCCACTGGTTTTCCAACAAGTGCATACACAGAAGCCGCTCAGCAAAACACCCAGGTGGATGCCCAAGCTGGTGTGGTGGGTGTAGAGGCTGGTGGTGGGGCAGAGGCAGCCCGGTGACAGTCGCAGCTGCGTTACCACATCGCTGCAGTGGTGACTGGGGGACTGTCACCATAACCCGACATGGCTGGAAGCTGCTGTGGAAAGAGGCAGTTGTGCCCTGAACCACATACTTTACCCCCTCCCGTGCCCGGCACTAGAGCTCCCTCAGTCCCACGGTGAGCGGTGTCGATAAAGTAGTCTGTCTAAAGCAAATACTTTTTTTTGATGAGGTTATTCTGCAGTGGAATCGGTTTCCCAGCTGGAGTCCATTCTGCTCAGCGCTCGTGCCAGCACGGGGCAGGTTGTGCCATGGAGAGGGGAGACTTGCTTGGGGCAGCCCACCCACACCCAGCTCAGCGACTGCAGGACCACAGCCCGCCCGAGCTGTAGGCTGCCTAAGAACACCAAAATCAACAAAGCGATTTGCCAAACATAGCAAAGTTAAGGGATTGAAGTAAGGTAGAATGCCAGCTATAAATCCAAGAAAGAAAGAATTTCAAAGCGCGAGTCTAAAGGCATTATTTAGCTGAACTGCACAGGGGCCTTGTATAGCTGTCAGAGCATGCGGGAGAAAAGAGGAGAGCTGAATACACACTGCACTGTGCAAATTGGCAGGCTCAGATTATACGACCGTGGAATTAAAAGGATTAACTGATAAATTTACTGAACAACTGGCAATTATTTTTATGGTGGGAGGTTTAGAGAAGGGAAAAAAAAGCTGTGGAGCAGTTGTATTCAGAAGAGCTGAAGGGAAAAGTCCCCCCGCTTTGGCAATCACGTACCTGCCAGCCCCGGGAGGGAAGGTGAATTCATCTGTGCCAAGTGAGGGTTGCCTTGCCTTGCCCGACGAGGGAGGAATGCCTTTCCCTTGAGAAGAGGGAGAGCTACTCCTACGCTGGCACTACAAAATCAAACCGTTTGGGAAGCATCCAGGGGAAAAAAATGTAAGACTGTGCTATAATCACCTCCTGTCTAAGTAACGAGGGAAACAAAAGCTTTCTGAGAAGGTCCTAGTAACAGGTGGGCTGTGGCAGAGGAGAAAAACAGATCTTACTCCTGAAAGGGGAGCGATGAGAGACAGAGCAATCAGGGATGGAGCAGGTAGCTCCCCTGCCTTTGGCAGGCAAAGGAATTCATCGATGGCCAGCAAGAGTGGACAGTGCCGAAATCCCAGATGCTACCGGCACAGCAGCAGCAGCTACACGACTGGGAAGGGCTCACGCTGCAGCAGGGACAGGTCACCTGCCAGCCAATGACCGGTTTAATTGCCAGTACAGTCACAGGTGGTACAAGAGCATTCTCCTGGCAGTCAAGACCCAAGCTAAGTGCCTCTGCCTGACCAAGGCAAGCTGCGTTCGTGTCCGGAGGCAGCTTCTGCTGCCCCGTGGTCCTGCAGCCACCGAGGTGTTATCCCGGGCTTCCCGAGGCCGGGATGCCAGAGCAGGACACAGAGCGGTGGGAATGCCAGTGCCAGACAGAGCTCCCCAGTGATGCCACGTCCCCAGGACTGACTGCACACCCGAAACCAGGGGAAATGTCTTGGAATTGGCTAAAGTCAGAAGAGCAAACAGCAAGGCACGACCGCCTCTTGCAGCTGTTCCCACGGAACCTCGCAGTTCCCATCCGGCTGTGTTGGCTTATGGAGGGCTTTTGGCTGTGAAGAGCTTTGCAGAGCCCTGGGAAGGACAGAGTTGGTAGAGCGTGAATGACAACACAGAATGAGGGTAAAAGTGTGAAAAAAAGGAGTCCCGATCCTCTGGGGAGTGAGGCAGGACCAGCCTGGCTGTTCAATCCCTGACCCAGCCTGCAGGAAACTTCTAAACCGAGGTCACGATAACAGCTGGAAAGGAGAGAGGCCAGGGATGACACGCTCAGAGACAGGTCCCTGGCACTCTTGGGCACTCCGAGAGCCGCGTGCTATCGCCGGAGAGGGGGAGGCGATGGGCAAAGGCCAAATTTGAAGAAAGAATAGATAATCTGCTTTTTGGGAGGAGAGGGCAGTCCTGTACAATTAGGCTTTTTAAGGATTGGATATGATTAGTCCAGGGTGCAGCGCAGAGCAGTGCCTAGCAGTGGGACTCGGGGAAGTAACTGCACCGAGGCAGGTCAGCGAAACACAAGCACAAGATTTATTGGAGTCCAGCTGGAGCCATAAACTCCTCCTGTGGACCCCAGCATGTGGAAAAGGTGTGTGGAGCGTGCAGCAGAAGTGCTGCCAGGGAAGGTGGGACTCTACCTCCTTGTCTTACAGTTTTGAAATCCACCTGGAGTTACAAGATATGTTGAAAGGGGCAGAGAAGTAAAAAGATGAGGCACAGGCAGGTGAATGGGAGGACTTCACAAGCCAGAGTGCAGGAGGGTGTTCAGGACGTCGCACATACCCAATATTGACACACTGACCTGGGGTGCAGATTTACGTGAAGGCAATAAAAGCTGTTACGTTAAGCAGAGCTGCTGAGCAGCCACCCATCCAGCCTAGCGAGTGACACCACTCCCACACCTTTGACAAACCTTAAGACGAATGGTTATTCTGGGTGGTGAATGGTGGGAATACGTGAAAAACAAAATTCCAGCTGCTCCTACCCCGGGTGCACCAGTGAAGGATCTTGCAGCCGCAGCAGGGGCAGGGCCCCCCCCCCCCCACAGCAGGGGACCCTGCAGCACATACAACACTGGTCGTGCTGGCCAGGGGATGCTGTGAAGAAGCACATTAACTGTGCCGTGTCTCAGATTGCCAGTGGATAGCAGCAGGGAGGACTTACAGGATTTTTTTCTACTTATGTTTTTACTTCTTGTGGACATGCCCTTTCCCTGAATCACAGGGGGTTTTTTAGGCTGTCAGGAGAAGCCCAGCACCAAAGAGTTGCTGGTGACGATAGGTCTGGTACCTATTACCCGGGGAAAGCAAAGCTGCTTACACTTCCCGAGACAGAGAAAATTTTCACATGAACAGGATGAACCTGATAAAGCGAGGCAAGAGAGAGGTTTACCTTTACCAATTAATCCCATCAGGACCTTAGCCTCCAACCTCCCTTGACTTGCCCAACATCTGGGTGAGGTTTAAGCTACAAGAGCAACTACAATGTTTAATCAAATCTTTCTCCTGAGTGTTCTCAGCAGCCCCAGGTCATGCACTTCACATCACGCTGTATTGCTCTGCTGTGTTGACAGCAAACGAAACCCAGCTTGCGTTCCCTGTCTGGGAAAATTAGGGGACAGTGTAGGAGGGATTCCTACCAGTGGCTCGTAAGGGAGGCTGAAGATCAGCCAATGTCTGGCACAGCCCAGCTGTTTAGCACCAAACCCCAAAAGTCAGCGCGGGACTGAGTCCTCTGGCCCCGTGGCTGGTGCTGGGCTCCAGGTCGTGATCACAAATAAAACTGGAAGCTGGAGAGGCTTGTATGCTAAAGGAGATTGTTGAATGACCACTGAGCTTGTTGTGCATTTTTTCTTTACTTTTATGATTTTTGACCATTTTGTGCCTTTCGCTTTGGATAAACATCCAGTTTCAACGCCAGGTCTAGGCAGGTTTGTGGGGGGATTCTTTAAACAAGCTCTGTAGATCCTTTTCAAATATCAGTTTGGCTGATGGGCAAAACCTTTAATGTCCCAAAAGGGCGAACTCCCAGCGGTGCCCGTGGTGGAAACAGTGAGCAGGATCCAAACTGTGGAAGTTGCACAAACAGTGGAAATTGAAATAACATGGTAGAGGAAACCTGCGCCCCATTTAGGAGCAGGAGGAATTGCAGCTGGGGGTGGTACACAGCTAACGTGGGTTTTTTCCAGTCAGCGCAGCAGAGATTTAGAAGAAGATGGGCTCCACTTGGGATTCTGCCTTTGGAGTCCGGGCTTGGGGAACTGCCGATCCCCAAAGCCTGGGACAGGCTCCCAGGGCAGGATCCCTGTCCGCGTCTGCTCTTTTTCAGGCGTTTTTCCCTGGGCCGTGCACTGGCGGCCGCTGCTTGGCAGGCAGAGGGTAAGCCTCGTCCGGCTCCGTCAGAGATCTGCATGAACCGAGGAGCAGCATTGTGCAGCCGGGGACGCAGCCGAGATGGCACCTCAATGAGTCTGTTCTCACTCGCACGTTTGTGTAATGTGGCAACGCCTTCTGCACACGTTTTGTTTTTGCAGTTATAGTATATGGAATAAATGTAACGAAAATACACAAAAATCCTAACCAATGAATGGCCAGACACTGAAATGGGAGACTTCCTATTAAAAGTTGTGTTCTGTGTAATTAAGGTATTTTATCTTTTTATAATGAAGTTCCTCTCCCTGCATAAGCAGTTGGATACCAGCAGGTGTGAGGGGGAAGGAGCCTAAACCAGGATCATGGGGATAAATTAGCAGGTGCATGCCTAATACTGCTAACCCCATCTGCAATTTCGAAGCCTATGTAGGTGTTTTATTTTCTAACTGTGTTAGAAAGACTGTCAGAAAATAATTAGGCTCTGTCAACAGTTCCCCTGTTCTCAGATTACCGCTTCCTGACTCATTAGAGCTGCTGAGGTTGGCAGGAAACTTGTTTTATAGTAATTTCTGTTAGCGGTGTCCCTGGAGAAGAGACAACACTGAGCATGTGATGCCGGCGTTAACTTCATCCTCGTGATGGAGGCACAGGGTGGCTGGGAGCCGTGGGGATTGCGCACGGCAGTTACTGCTGGCGTGAACATCAGCACCTCTGTGTGCCCGTGCTGGAGCCGGGGACAGGAGGATTGGGAATCCCAGCCTGCCTGGCTGATGGCTGGGCAAGGTTCGATTTTAAGGACTAGAAGCTGGCATGCATGATGTACTGGTCTCCTGAATGTTTGGCTGGTTTGTAAGGGGTTTAAAAAGAGAAAAGAGAGGCACCACTTAAAACCCATTAAAGAAAGGGGTCTTCCCGTTCAATCCCAGGAATAAAGCCACAGCAGCATCCCCATCCTTGCCTCCGAGAGCAGCAGCCGTGATGTGCAAACACAAGTTGGCTGCATCAGGAGGCACCTAGGCTTCCGCGGACCGCCGGCAGCAGGGCAAGTGTCCAGCCCGGGCTGCACTCGGGCTTCGCTGCTGTCTGAGCACATCCCAGGGCAGGAGCGTGTTCCCTGTAGCTCTCTGTCCCTTTTTTTCCCAATCCCGCAAGTACCGAGATAATTAGGCAAAACCCAGTATTCAAGTTGTAATAATACTGAGGCAGCAGTGTCGCCAGTGCTATTAGAGGGTATTTTTAAAGCTGCAGTGTTTACCCTTTTGTGTTTGTATTAACTGTAGGAAATAGCTGTATTGATTTCCACAGCATAACTCAGTAACTTTTTCCCTCTTTAAAAATGTAACTATTCTATATTAGGTCAGCTTAACACCGCATACGGGGTATTTTTACCACCAGAAGAATACTCAATATATTGGGCTTTTCCCTTGTGTTTCATGAAATATTTCTGAAAGGATTTTTCAAAGGCTGTGGTCAGTAGGGTAACGGAAGAGGGTAACACAAAAGGAAGGTTAGTGTTAATGAACAGCAACACAAAACGTTTGTCTGTACGGGACAGGATCAGAATGCCATTCACTGGTAACGGTATGATCCCTGTGTATTGGAAGTGACCTACAACTCCATAGCAAAACATCACAAGGTTAAAAACTGGTGAGATTTTCTATGGTAAATCATTGCTCTGTTAGGTGGAAACAGCAAAGGAGGAAACACAACTGGCACTCACAAGGTGGCTGTAGCTGTCAGTGCGGGGTTTTGTTAGACAGCCTGGGTAGGACGTGGCGGGCAATGTAACTCCCACACCGATGGAGAATTAGGTATTTCAGAGTCTAAGGCTCTGGGAAACCTTTGTCTGGGATGTTTTGTGTGTGGTTCTGGTCACAAAGGATTAATTCCAGCTGGAGCAGCTGCGGGAGGTGACTACAAAGGAAATCAGAGCCCAGTCCATAAGTGGAAGACAAGTACTCTCTTTTTTTCTTCAGTTTATCACAGTGAATGCTGATGTTCCTCTCCATGAATACCTGGGAGGAAGAGAACGGGTACAAATGAAAGGACAATAATGACACAAGACCCGTATGTATGAACTGGTCCCAGGAACCCATCTGGAAATTAAGAGAGTTTCTAATCATCATAGGACAGACAGTGGGATGAGGTTTGGTGGGAGCACAGGAGAGTGAGCCAAAAGGCACAGTGATATATTTAATGCCAGCGTTATACAGTGGGTTATTTGTAAAAGGAATAAGCTCTCAGTTTGCACAGTGCTGTCACCTCTAACACAGCGGCACAGACACATCGCCCGGGTTACTGAGGCTGCCCATCCTGCAACTATAATGACACAGCGCTCATCATGGAGGGAACAAAGCTGGGACAAGCTTGCTTGACTTCTAGCCACCAATTTACTAATTAATAACACCCCAACGTAAGTTTCTAACCATTTTCCACTTACTGCAGCATCATGCTCTGACGTTCGGCTTCCCCGGGCTGCACTAGCAGGGACTCAGAGGTTGGTGAGTGACTTACCGCCTGAAACAACAGCAGATGCATGGGTCCCACTTGCAATAAAGGTAATCATGCTCTGGGACAGGGAGGAGCGTGGCATTGCTCCAAGGCCCTTTTCGTCCCTCCAGAAGGGTCACCCCAGTTCCCCGCGCACCGCCTGGTCCTGCTGCGGGGAGCCGAGGCAGCCGGGTCCCCGCCTGCCTGCGCTGCAGCTCGTCCAGAGCACTTAGTGCAGAGACATTTCTCTGGGGTTTCGGAGATTCCCTGCCTGTCCCCCGGCAGGGTGGCAGGTCCCTGCCACCACCCTCTTCTCCAAACCTGGCGGGCGTCTGCGATCCCTCTGGGTCACAGCCCCCACGGAGAATGTGGGAGATTTCTGTTGCGCTCAGCTGCACGAACCGGATTGATGACTCCTCGGCACTGCTTGTCCAAGTTAAATATTTTGTCCCTTCTGTCTGTCGTCCTCACTAAAAATTAACTCCCTACAGAATGGTATCACTGCCAAGAAAACCTTTGTGCCACCAGCCAGCAGCTGGAGAAGAGCCCAGCAGAGCTGCAAAAGCGTCAGCGCCGAAATCCTGCCTCTCCTGGGCGAGCGGGGCCAGGTACTGGCGCTGGCTGTGCTTGAAGGTGAGAGACAGTCCTGTCCTTCCCGGGGACAGGAGCAGCCCCATTTCAGCCCTTGCCACGGCCTCCACGGCGGAGGGGAACCATTGGAAACCGCGCGGCTTTTCTCGGGCGTTGCTGGCTCTGCGGCATCGGAGCATCCCCACAAAGCTGGACTTCAGCCCGGGTGCTGCAGAGCCCGGCCGGGGCACGTCCCGCCGGCTCTTGAGCTGCTGCACCCATGCGGGGAATTTGGCCCCGAGGTGACAATCCTGTTCCTGCAAGAAGCCCTGCAGATGCTGCGGACCCGGTGGCCAAGACCCATCTGGAGGCACGGAGACCGGCAGCCTCCTCCCTGTACCAGCCTCTTCTGCACCCAGACCTGTTTTCCCTCCACGGCAGCAGTGCCCGGCTAGCGACGCTGCATGGGATGGTGCATCGCAGCAGGAATGCTCCCGAGTCGGGCACGTTTTCCGAATTGCTTTACTGGGAGTACCACAGCTCAACCAGATCATCTAGCGGGAGGGCTGCTCGCATTCCCAAGCGTGTATCTCCCTGCGGCCAGCATGAAATGTTCCTGGAAAAGGAGCAGTGTTTTGGGCAGCAACAGCGATCCTGTCCCCCTCCAAGAACACAGATCGCACTCATGTTTTCTCTCCTCTTTCTCCCTTTCCCAATGCTCCATTTCAGCTGGAAACAAAGCCAGCCAGTGCAGACTGGTTTCCTCTCTGGAGCTGTGCTGCAGCAGCTGCTGAGGATGGGGTTGGGAGGACAGAGGTGGACCAGGCATGGTTTTTGGGGTGTTTTAAAGTACTTGCTTCTCCAGCTGATGCTTCTTTTGAGGAAGTATCAAAAAATACTTTTTAATGTAAAAATAGTCTTTGAAGGGGAAAAGAAATACAATGCTAATTGGAGATTTACTGATTGGGAGCAATTAAAATGTAAACAATAGCTAGCTTCATTCAAAGTTAAGCCAGGACAGTGCAGGCAGACCAACAGGCTGACTGTTGTGTCACCTCCTTCTTTGTCACGGGCGCTGAGGTCACTTTCCTCCCTCTCCCTGAACTAGCTCAGCATTCCCTTCACCAGCAAAGGGCAATGTACAACTGCATACAGAGCCAAGGCTGAGACGTGGCACTAACGAGAGGCACTGGAGCATTTGGACCCCCCTGATTTTTTTATCATCTCTGGCTTGGACACCCTGCAAATTCTCCTTGATGCTTGGAGAAGGGAGACTGTGCTCGGTATTGACCCCACAGTACTTGGAAGCGGATTTAAAAGTATTTCAGAAGACTTTTCTTTATTTCTGTGGATTTTGGATCCATTTCCTCTTGATCAAAGATAAATAAAGTTTACAGTGAAATAGTGCTTGCCAAGAAAACAATTAACAACCTTCCTTCATATTGTGAACCAGTTTTTTCTTTCCTACAAGCACACTGAGGATGTCCTGTCCTGTGACCGCAGTATCTGCTTCCCAGACCAAGAAGGGCCTGAACACCCCAGACCTTCGCAAAGGACACCCAGTGGGTTTCATGCATCATCCAGCACCGGCTACAAAGTGCCCCCGCCCTAAACCTCCACTTCCAATTTAGTTAATGTCCTTTTTTCCCTATGTTATTTCAGCTAAAATCCATGATCAAAGCAGACAGTTCCCACTGGCTTTTCCTTGCCCTTTTATTAACTCAGCGGGTGCTGGGTACCTGCCCTGCTGGTCCTTTGCTCCCTCCTGGGATGATGTGACCAGGTACCGCTTCCCTGAGGCTGCTGCAACTACCATGAGAGCCACAATTACGCAAATTTTTAAGAGCCAGATTCTGCTGACAGCTGTGGGAGTGGGATGTTATATTCTTTTATAAGTATACATGTAAATAAGAGATGTATTTCGTGGTCTCTGTTTCATCTTTCTGTTGAACACAACCCTCCTACACACTCTCCCTGCAGCGAAGAGTGTGTGCTCCCATGCGCTGCCGGAGTGCAGCTCAGCTCCTGGTGACACAAGGCGATGCTCTGCTGCCAAAGCTGACACAGAAGGCAAGAGACGGCACTGCTGTCACCATCACACGCCTTACGGCTTCTTATCTGACAAAATTCCCTTCCATAGCTTCTTTGCCACTTGCTCATTGCAATTCCTAAGAGGAAACTGGAATTTATCAGGATTATGTAGGGAGCCCTCACAGCTTCCCTGCTGCAGTTACTAAAAGTCCCATTATAATTACAGTGCAAAATATTGTACAGAATCAGCAACCGCTGATCCAAGAGCAGACATTCTCAAAACTGGAAGAGCAAGACAGAACTTAGTGATGTGAATACATCAGCCGGTCACAGAGATCTTCATTACAAATAAGCAATTGTAGAACAGAATGAGAATGATTGCATAATGCTTAATAACTGCGAGCTTAATAACAATCCGTGTTTAGATCCCCATGGACTGAATTCCGTAGAAAATCCCACTCTCCCCCACAAAATCTGAGTGGCTGTGCTTGTGCAGTGCTTATCCACAAACTGCTGCTTTCCCAACACGTTGTGAGAACAATGGTCTTGCTCGGTTACAACGCTCTGCAGATCGTCTTTGGCACAGGCTCAGCTTTAACTGATGTCAACTAAAAGATTTTTCCTCTACTGACAGGAAGACAAATCCTGCATCTGCTCACCATTTTCTTAGCTTTAACTATTGATTAGTTTTAAGCAGAACAATTGTCATCAAAGTTTTCCTGCTCAAACTGCACTACAGAGCAATTTTCAAGAATTCAGTTTACTGCTTCATTTACCTTACACTGACGCAGCACTGTTAATACCAGTTTTCCCCACATAGACTTCAGTGGAGCGGGAGGATTGTTCTGGGAAACAGCAAGCAGATGCTGAATACTACCCCCTCAGATCATTTTGTCCGATTATAATTCCCACTGAGGTGCAGTAGAGATCCTGTCCCTGAAATACAGGTGATGGGAGCTTGTCAGGGTTGTAAAACGTAACAAACACTGGACTTTCAAGCCCCATAAAACAGGCGGCCACCCAAGCTGGCAGTCAAGCAGCGCCCTTACACAGGGACGGAGTAACTAAACATTTTGTGCCCGTTGGAAGACAGAATCATGCACTTGCTTATTGTGCACCCTTATCAAATACAACAAATACACAACCCAGCACATCTCGCTGGGCAGACAGTCTCTGGGTACAAGAAATGGTATTTCATGGGTACTCCTGCCTCCGAACAGAGCACGGTCCAAACCCCCCCCGGCCGCATCCCAGCCGGGGCAGCAGCCACAGCTCCCAGCTCCCACCTTGGCGGCACAGAGAGCTCTGCATCTCATTCCCTCTCTATTCCTCCCCTTTATCAGCTCATTTCAGCAAAACCAGGAACACATTCAGACCTCCTACACATCCTCCGCAAACCATCAACCCAATTAACAGTTACATCCTGCTTTGTCAAGGAATTTGAGTTCGTGGAGCGGCAGACGAGACCAGCGCAGTTCTGCTGGCATTCCAGAGGCAGCTATAATACAGTTACATTAACAGCTGCCTCCACGCTCCTGTTTACAGTTCTTCACTCAACTCCTTCTCCAAGGCACCTGAAGGAAGCAAAGCACACACGCCCAGCTTTAATTTCACCGGGAGAGCTTTCTCACGGGGTGAAAGCCGAGACAGCGCCTGCACTGTGCAGGGGACCTGGCAACAAACATTTGCTGTGCCCGAAGTTCAGCGTAAGGACAAAGATTTGGAATTGTCTTTTTTAATCCTCAAATAAAATGGGTAAACAAGCTTTGTTAATGCCTCCTTTGTTGTCTGAGCAGTCTCACACCTGCAGGACCCATCATTCAGCGAGCCAGAAGAAGAAGAAAAGAAGGAATGAGAAGAGGCGGACTGGCCCCCACCACCTCGCCAGAGGACGCCGCAAGCAGGGAGCTCAGCGCCGGGAGAGCGCCGGGCTCACGCCAGCCTGCCTCCATCACATACATGCCGTCCTTCAAACCAGCCCCGGCTCTGGTGGACAGAGAGCTGCGGGAAGGATCTGCAGGACAACAGACCAGCAAAACAGATACCTGTGCTGGGCACACTGACACTGTTCTAAGCTTGTAATTAATGGAGAAGTGGGAAGACTTTGCTGCGGCTTCTGTAAATGCATCTCAAGCGCCTTGAGATCTCTGAGGGAGCCAGCACACACACAGAAAAGGGACAGCTGTTTGGCAGAGGCTACTTGGGTTTCCACAAGGCATTGGACAAAGCTCTTAACAGCTCTCAGAAGCCCTGGGACAAGACTGAAGGTCTCCTCCGGGCAGTTAATCGGTTAAAAGGAAACAGCAGCAACAACAGCAAGGCTCTGCAACATATGGAGATTGACGGGCAGTTTTCCCAACGGTAAATAGCCAAGGGACAAGGTCTGATGATGGCAAAAAGTTATTCAGAGCAGCCAAAATGCAACTGAATGTAGAGAGTGACAGGAAAATGGTATTTAAAAAACAAACAAACAAAAGTATGTAAAAATCCAGGTGAAAGTGAAGCCTAAGGAGAAAATGGACACACTTCCACCATCACACCAGGCATTGACACACCAGCCCCGTTCCTCAGGCTCACTGGATGCTCCTGGAATCATACCCGCTGACCCTGCCCTTCCCTGAACCAGCCTGACTCAGGAAGATGATGCTTTAGCCAACACGTGCCTTCCAGCTTTAAAACTTTCTGTTGATAAGAGAATCCACTAGAAACCTCACTAAAGTGTTTTCATGGTTCATGACTTAGTGATAAATGTGAAAAAGTACCTACTTCCAGTTTAAACTTCTCTAGCTTTAACTAGTAGCCTTTTTTAGGCCACCATCCTCTAGATCAAAAAGGCCTTTGATAAAGTTTCTATTCCACATGCGAGCACCTCCACGCTACAATTCTGTAACCTTCCCTTTGATAAGCTAGATTGGGCTCAAGTCTCTCACCATAAATAATGTTTTCCAGGCTTTTAATCATTTACATGGCATTTCCCTGGATTTTTAAAAGCCAAAGGCATAGTCATAGCATTCATCCGCTGCAGCGACAGTGCCAAACACAGACAAGCCTTCCCACTAATGCCCGAGAGGAACACGCTGGGCCTTTACCCTGCAGCGTCGCATCCTGCCACTTCCCCAGTGTGATGCTGCAGCCCAACATCCAGTGTTCCTGTCTGGTTTGCTTTCCCATACACAACCTTGCATCCATCTTACCAGCAACCCAGCCTGCTCCATGGTGGTGGCTCACCCTCCGTGCGAGGCAGCCATCACCAAACTTGCTGGTTTTCCAGGGAGCATTTGTCTCCTTCCAGGTCACTGCAGAGTCTTAAACGAGCATGGATTGCTCTTTGGGGTGAATTTGAAACACGTTCACTGACTGACTATTGCCTTTGCACTGTTAATCCAAACTTTCAGTTTTCAATTTGTCCTCGTGGACTGTTATATTGGTTTTGTTACATCAGGCAATATACCTTGCAGTACCAGTTCAAATGCCTTGCAGAAGCCTAGGCAGCACACCAATGTATTATCAGCAAATCTGGAACATAAAAATGTCATGTTGGACTGATAAGATCTATTTTCCGTAAACTTACATTGACTGACCCATTGCTGAGTTTAAGACCTATATTAATATATGACTATGTGGCCTGTCACTTTTATCCTTTAAAATATAGCTAAGTAGAATTTCCCAGGTCTTTCCTACTGCGTTTTCCTTAGCTCAGATTTCTACTCTTCTGCTAGGCTCTTGTTAGGACAGAATAAACAGAAACCAGGCCACCAAAGCAGCCAGGGCAGAATGCGCGACAAATGCAGCTTGCAATAGGATATCCAAGAGCCACTTCAGCAATGGTGAACTCCACGTTTCCCTGGCCAGATAATTCACCGCAAGAGACAAAACAATCGATGGCAGTGAAAAAAGTCCTGTGAGAAGACAGACCTCTACAGGGACTTCTGTTGCACCTCTGCCAAACCAGTGTGTGCTGAAATGTGAGATGACGCTGCTGCCAGTGACCAGCCCGTGCCCACTGGAGGAGTAGAGGCAGTAATGCAGCCCGGGCAGTGCTCTCCATTCCATGACTACACCATTCCTTGGCCTTTGTTTTTAAAAAGGCAGCGTGTAATTCCACATCCAAGGAATTCCTCTACATGACCTTCTGGGGAACATAGCTGTTTCATGGAAGAGAGAAGAAAAACCACAACCGACAGGAGGTTTTCACAAACAGCACCCCTGTATATCACTTCCCTTTTTGCTGCAATTCGAAAAGATGATCAGCTTTGCTGTAACATTTGAATTAGGAGCCAGTGTCAGAGCAGTGCTGTACAGCACTGCTGAAGGACACCGGACACCGCAACACAAGTTCCCTTTATTTAGCAGATCCCAAAGCCACAGACCAACATGCTGGAAGGACTCATGCCTCAACGCATGAAGCTTACCTTACACTGTCTCTGAGCCGTTGGAGGCCGGCTACATGATACACAAAAACAGGAGAGAGAAATATCTTCTTCTGCTCCAAGACAAAAACAGCATTATGCACAAATCCCAAATGGTTTTCTTTTCCCTTTTCATTTAGGAAGAAAAGAGTGGATTTATTTGGTTACACACACACACCCCCCCCCATCTGGTGCACATTCACAGTAAGTAAGAATAACTTTTGTTTCCAATACATATGTCAGAACAAGACCTCAGGGAGAAAGGAAAATCTGCATTTCGAGGAGCCACATGTCAGTTCCCATTTCTGGCATTGCCGCACACAGCACAAAAACACCCAAACAAACCAGGATTGAAGGTATAAATTGTTTCACAGAATATACATTTTAAAAGGGACAAGTACAAATATTACAAAATGAACAGAATCACTTTTAAAATACTTATATTTGTTTAACCGTTAAAAACAGACACATACAGAAAGAGGTAGCAAAGCTAACAATTTCCTGCTGTTCCAATTAGTGTTGCCTGCATGCACTGGGAAAGTTGCTGCGAAACCGAATCTCTGGACATCTTTTCTGGAAAGGACTGTAGACAACTTGCAGTTTATTTCTGACAATGCTATGTGAAGGACTGAGGCAAATCCACAGGCTCACTAGCAGCTGTTTCACGTTGTCTGGCTTAACGAAAAGGCATTGAAAGAAAAAGGTTGTCTGTGGTTTACCTCAGAGAGAGAGAGAGAGAGAGAACGAGCACACACATGCGAGGGAGACCACACACAAACTAAGAGAATACCAGGAAGTTGCACTTGCCCTGCCACCACAAGAGGAAAGTAGGACAGGTCCATGGGTCCCAGGGTTAGGATAGAGAGAGCTTGGTATTAGCTTGGTCCCATGGATATCAACATCACTTGACAGACTCAAAGCTAAAAGCAAGGCAGAAAAGGGTTAAGGGAAGGAGAACTCCACATGTTGCATGCATGCACTCTCTCGCACCCTCTCTTTCGGGCTTTCTGAGGTCCCAGCAAGGTCAGTTCAAGAGGTTCTCCCATCCAACATGTAATAGCGATACATTAAACCTATGACCAGTGCTCCAAAGATGGGGATTAGCCACGTTGACCAGAAACTACAGGGAGAAAAAGAAAAAAAACAACGGACAAAACAAACAACAAACCAAAAAATACACACAACATAAAACAGAAGAAAGTCTCAAGTTAATAATTCATTCAAGATGTTCATCACTATTACACGTCTGTTTTCATGTAGGGAACTCTCGGGACCTGTCTCCCATCAGCTAGCAGGCCAGCCATATGGGCCTTGGCTCACAGGGCTGGGCAGTGATAGCAGTCCCCGTGCTCAGTTCTCTGCCCGGCCCCTGCGAGAGGCCCCTACGCCTGCAAGGGTGGCTTATAAAATAGCAGCTGAATTGCTGAAGTTTCCAGCCTGGCACATACAGAAACCAATTTGGTTTTTTTGTTGTTGGGGTTTTTTTTCCTTAAATAAGTCAGACTGTAATTTGTGCTATACAAACAGCTGAGTTGACTCAAGGATGGAAATTGCTACAGCTATCCCACAATAAATCTTCCTCACTTATAAACCAGAGGCCACAGGCTCACCTTCAGCAGCCTCCCTAGCAAAAAAGTTCTGCAGCAGCTACGAAAGACTAGGGTCCTGTTCTGGTTGTAAGGATTTTCAACTAAACGGGGCTGGTCATGGTAAAGATCTTCCAAAAAAATGCACATCACTGTGTTGCATCACCCCATAGCCTGCAGCAGCCACCCAAATAATCACTGTAGTGCAAAGGGACTGCAGCCACAGTTGTGTAACATGAACACACGGGCCAGAGAATTCAAGCTGCAAAACACCAGGACGCTGTTCTGCCCAGCACGGAGCAGGGGACTTGGTGCCACCAGCTCTGTCTCCACATCCAACAAGGGAGGTGCACGCCCTGGCAGCTAACTTGGTGCGCTGCAGTTTGGCAACTGATTTTCGACCATCTGCTTGCTGGAAGGACAGTGTGGTAATATCCCCAGGGTTTTTTTCCTGCCCATTAGAGTTAATATGCCGTTCTACAAATGGAGAGGAGAGTCTTAACCCCTCAATTTCTTACTCTTATTTTAAGAAGATACGATACCTTGCTTGGCCTGAGGATGTCATACTTGGATTCTGAAGGAGGAAACAGAGAGTTAGCAGTGGAAAAAAGAAACATTAAACATGTGCTAATAAGACAAGACTGAACATGCAGGAAAAATAGCCCTCCCCTCCTCTCCCAAACACCCTCCATCAGAAGCACGGATGTTTCTGGAGATGTTTGCCCTCGCCCTCACCTCCACATTCTTTCCAACAATCCAATCCCTCCCACCCAGTCATCAACTTCACACTGGAACTTGCACCCCTCTCAGAAAAAGGGCTTGCTCATTACCTCACAAACCAGTCTGTTCATTTGGTATGCTATGGACATTAACTGGCACTCTGATATGGATAGTCCTTTCACTGTGATCTGCTCTCCAAACCCCAGCCCACACCCCCATTTGCTCTCTTGCCGCCCAACCACAGAAGCATACGACCACAATGTTCAACTCTTCCCTTGCACACCACACAACCTGTTTCCAAACTTTTATACTTCTCCTTTCACAGAACTCCAAGAATTTAAATACTTTTTCCAGTCAGCTGAAATTCTCATTTAGGCTTTCATCAACTCTACAGCCTCTTCCTCGATGGCTGTTGCTGCTCTCCTGTTTAATAATAACTTGCCAGCCAAAAATCACCCTTCCTGCCCATCCTAAACATAACTATCTCCATTTCTTGAGAGCCTTAGCACTTGCTTTTCTGCTGTAATACATTCAGTGGATGCTAAACTTTGACACTTATATGTGGAAACTACCTCTGAGCTGTGTCACAAGAGTATACATGCACAACTTTTTTTTTGCAGTTCCCTCCTATTTATTTTTACATTACTGACTTCTATTTCTTGCTGCTATTTTTAAATTATACTTGGGCCTACTTTTAAAACAGCTGTTGTACACTGGAAAAAGACCTTTGCTGTACATAACTCACCAGACTTTCTCCTCAGAAAACTGTTTGAAAAAAATATTTAACTCACATCCAAGGGAGCTACACAAATTACTACTCATTTCTATGCACATTTTAGGCATGTGAACCTGTTTATGAAGCAGAGTTGAACCAAACAATAGAGTTTAAGGTGAATATATGCATAATCATGCAGTCCCATGTTATAACTAAGCATAGGCTTTACCCAGCCTGAGTTACTCTTTCTATGGCTGACTGCAGCAAGCAAACGCCCCCAGGGGCTTCAGTGGCCACTCTCTTTGTTGAGTTTCCTTCTTGATTCCCACTACTCTGCAAGTGGCCCTGCTTTGAGCAACATTCAATGAAAGTGTTGTTGAAGGTAGAGCTGGGCCTGGTCCAAGCCTTCAGGCCAAGCAAGAAGAGAAGCCAGCTGCAAGGCACATGTTTACCTCTCAGATGGGATTCTATTTATTACCATTTCCCTCTCCCCATCCATTTCAAAGGCATTTTTGCAACACTGTGCCCTGTTCTAATCCAGGAGTACCTGAGTTTTAGCAACACCAGTGATTACTAGGGCAGTTAACTGAGAATTCTTGTTTTACAGCCAACACCACTGTGGCTGTGCCCGTCTCCTGGCTTGAATGTAACAACACTAACAGTTCAGTGGTCAGGACATAGCGAGTAATGCAAAAAAACGGTCTGTGGCTCAAGGTGCGGAAATAACACTGCTGATGTCAGGGGAGAGAGGGCACAAAAAACCACTTCCAATTTCACACTGAGGTGACTACTGAGCTTCAGAACAAAAACAAAGGTATAACTTGCTTGGAAGATTTATTCATTACTGTAGTTTGTGTAAACATAAAGCCACAAGCTCCACAGGGAAAAAAAAAAAGGGAGGAAAAAAAAAAAAAAAGGCATGTGACAACTTCTTTGTTCATTTTGTGAGCATAACATCGTTTCCATAGCATTAAATTAAAACAGAAAAGTAAAACACTAACAGCTTACCTTAGAACCTTCTTCTTTACGATCGTGCTGTCAAGGGGAAAAAAAAGAAGAAGAAAAAAGATAAGCACTGACTTCAAGAGAGAGCTGCAGTCTTTACGAGGGAATTGTTCTGTACACAGTCCTCATCATAGGGGTAATTGCCTGGACTCTGTTTTCAAAGGAGTCATTCCTTCAACACCCAAAGGCACCGTCTTTGTAGCAGGCAGGAAGCTGGTGTTTGTGCTGTGCCCCTGTGATCTCTCACCCTCCTGAACTCTAAATTACAAGGCAACGGGAAGTTATGGTACCACCAGCTAAGGAGGAAACCGATTAGATTAACTTCTTTAAGTGCTCCTGATTTAATTGTAGTGAGAAATCTGTTCTGAATGGTGGAAAGAGAAGACCAATTTAGTTTTGTTTCCTCAACAGAAATTCTCTTTCCTCAACAGAAATCCTGGACAACACAGAGGCTGCCTAAAACCCTTAACTACTTACTTATTTCGCAAGAAACATCTTGGTGTATATGTTTAGTGGGTTACACAAAGGAGAGTCACACTTTTACACAGACCCATCCTCTGTCTGAAAGAGGCTGTCACAGCCAACTGGTCCTTACCGGGTGGATCTCCCCTATGTAGTACTGCTTGAGCATTTCCCTGGCATCTGTGGAATGCCCAACGTCTTCAAAGCTCTCTGTGGCATCTCTACCAGCTTGTTCGAGCAAAACCTCTTCTCCACCTGGATGCTGGAAGAGAAGACTTCAGGTGAGCAAAGGGCTAGATGCAAAAACTGTACAAAGAATGCCAGCAGCCTTCCTTCCAACCACTTCCATTCATCACGAAAGCCTCAAATCAACACCATCAATAAAATCTTCCAAAGATTCAATTGTCCAACCACTCCTTCAGGAATTCACAGAGAATGATATGTGCTGCACAGCCTGGAAAATACCTTGCATAATAAAAATCCTTCCAGAGATGGAAATCCCCAACATACACAGGAATACACAGCTTTGTACCCCACAGCCAAGCTATCCCTTCTGTGATTCTGTAACAGATTTGGGCAAGAAAATAATACAAAAGAAAGGATATCCTCATGTAGCTTTTCCTGGGCTTCACTACATAAATCAGACTCCCTTGCTTGCAGAGGAGCCTCTCCTGCACCATTTTCTCAAGAACTTTCCTGAGGCAACTCAACTGCTAGTGATGCACAAGACAACACTGCCTTTACAGACACCAGTGGAGGAAAGGATATTCTACTTCTTCAGATACTACGAAAAATAATAGTATTTGGCTGACAGTCTCTCTATGCACGTAGCTGTGCAATGATGAATGGACAAGGACAGAGGAAAAATGCATCCTGTTTTCTAGAGGCATAAGAAGCTACAACTCTATCGTAGCCCCAACAATACTGAACTTGATCCAGTGTACAACCACTCAACAACCAGGGGAGAGAAAAAAAAGTGTCATGAAAAATTATACTGTTTGACATTGTATACTGATTTCAGAGATTCAGAAGTTACAACAAAAGTATCAAATCCACAGGATGCTCCACAATGACATTGGCATTTCTGTTGGTGGCAGACAGTCACAGACAACTGTCAGACCAAGTGGTATGAATTGACAAAAAAACCCTGGTGCAATTCTGTTTTCCTTGATGAGTTGGGCTCTTCTCTAGCACTATCAATACCATAATTCCAGGAACAGATTGGCAATGGAAAGCACTAACCACAAAGCCAGCAAAGTACAATCTCTTTACAGTGTGAGTGTGAACAAATACTTCAGCTTAAACTATCAGCTAACCCAGTTAAACTAATAAAGTGGTCAGGCTTCTGAGCGCACACACAGTGCCTAACCCAGTTTTCTAAAGCATCAGGCAACAAGCACTAAACACACTAGTTGAGAAGATAAGACTTGTTCACTGCTGCCTGAAATGCCTCTAACAGCTACATGCCTGGAACTGGAGAAGAGATGTTGGGCTAAATTTCTAATCAAAGGACTAACACACCTGTTTTTCTCTGTAATATTCTTTTCCTTCCCACAGACACAGAACAGTTGTCATTGCCCCTCTTCCTTCAGCTTGTCTGTTTTTGCTGCCAAAAGTCTAAATATTCCCACTTGGCTATCACACTTCATACCAAACATACTCGGTAGGGACACAAAAACAGTCTAGTTGTTTACTCCAGTGAGTTCCTTCAGCCAATTCTGCAATCCTCATATCAGAGCTCTTTATTCTGAATAAATCTTTTTATTGTCCAGGTATGTGACAAAATCAATGTGGAGCTTTCTCAGCAGTCATGAAGGGCAAAGTCTGCAGTCCTAGGTCACAGTTTAGTTAGCAGTCAGTTATTAGATTGCCTTAGCTGTAAAACCAAGCGAGGCTCCACTCTGCTTGTTCCCTCCATGCCTGGCTACAGGTCTTGCTGCCATTTCTCCTACACCAAACCTTATGCTCACTTGTTCTCAGAGGGAGTCAGATCAGGGAGTACCCTAGCAGAAAACCCACCCTACGAAATAAAAGAAAAGGAATAAATTATCTGCTGGGATAGCCATGAATGAGCTCACTACAGAGTTGGATGCATGTCCCTCTTTATGCAAGGCAGTTAACAGGAACACAGGCCACAAGACAGAACAGCAAGACCACTCTTTAGATCGTTTCTGTGCCCCTTAGATTACACTCTCAGACTTGGCTGCAGTGGTAGGATGCTGTCTATTGTCTATGCACATTACTTGGAACAACTGTGCCATTTTCAGCTATTTTATAAGCATACTTGCAAAGATTCACACAAAACTAGGGGATGAAAAGCTGGCCATTCACTTTAAGCCTTCTAGAAGAACTCCTTAGAGATGTCTCACCAGAAATCTCATTTCAGATGGAAAAATATCAGAACTGAATTTTAAGAAGACAACTTTGCTTTCCTAATCATCCACGCTAAAAAGGCAGACAAAAACCTGCAGTAACAGGGAACATGCAGTGGATATTGGTTTTCAGTGGCATCCAGTCTTTGCATATACAAGAGACAAGAAGAATGGTAAAGTACAAGAGACAAGAAGAACCGTAAATTTACTCCTCTTTACATCTTTGGGTCTGAAGCCTTTCTATGCACTTGCTAAATCCACAAGTAAGAAAAATAATTATTTATTCATGCACATCTGTCCTTTGCTGTAATCACTAAGCCAAAAGAAAAAACTTGAAAACATTTTGGCATATCATATTTCTGAAAGGACTCCCTAGTCTAGACAACCAGAACTGCAGCCAGACAGTTCTTACCTTGTCATACCCAAGTAAACGTAAAACCAGACTATTTATACAGGAAGTCAATTATGCTGCCACAAAACTTCTCAAAGCTATAGCTCCTGCAGGAAGATGTGAAAACTGAAAGTGTTGCAAACTGTGTGTGTGGGGGGAAGTACTTCCAGAGGAAACAATGGCTGAAAAATGTCTGTTTCTGAAAAGAAACAGACAAAAGCAAACAACGACAAGAGAGTGGGCCCAAGTACCAGTCCTCAGAAGTTTTGCTCAACAGCAGTAATAGAACAGGAACCTCTTTGTCACTGGAGCCTTCAGTATACACAATAAATAGAAGTACATGTTGACAACAATGTTAATAGTCTTGAAGCACCAGTTCTGGAAGGATATGACCAATGCCACTGAGCAAACAGTTTTACAGGGAGAACCCTGTCATTTGGAAGTGAAAGCACAACAGCCATCACCAGTATAAGGCACTCTCCAGAGTCCCTGGTCTGGGCAGTGCAGAAGGGAGGCCAGCCTGCTCATGCCACACAGTCTGGAGATTTAGGGGGGTAGAAAACCCAAGGCTTCCTCATGCTCCGCAATAGTCACAGCTACAGCAGGTGCTCTCACCAGCATCATTTCAGTGTGATCTTTGAATGAAGTTTTCCAAATTGCAAACTGGGTCCAAAGAAGAACAAAGCAGGGCGTTGTACAACCCCATATTCAGTCTAAGCTCACTTTAAATGTCACTGATGCTCTAAGGTGGCAAGCAAAGAAAGTTTGCCGTTGATGACTCACTCCCTAATTAGCAGCTCATACAGTCCATCTTCTGTGTTCAGCCAGCAGGGTTGTATTTATTCATGAGACCTCAGAAGATGCTCTAGCTGTGTAGCCTTTAGAAAGGATATGGAGCAGGCAAAAAGCAGCAGCAAGTCAGAAGCGTAGGTACACAGCAAAGGCTTCTGAGAGTGCACCACAGAAACTCAGTGCAGAACACGAGAGCCTAGGGTCACCTTTTCACAAACTCCAAGTGCCTGTCTGCATATGTCTGATGGGCAACGGCTGTTACAGACCCACTGTAAACTACAAATGAGCTCAGAAGCAATACTAAGCTCTACAACTAATGAGATTGCTGGATCAGGTAAGACACAAGATCATCAGATTGAGGAGTGATGCAAAAGCTTTCATTCCTAGCCCCCAGCATTAGAGAAATAAGCCAGGAAATGGAAGAGTATTACTATGCAGTAATAATGTGCCAGTACCGTACAAGCCAGAAAACAAGGACAAGTAGTCACTTACACGAATGGTGTTCATCAACCACACATCCTTCAAAATTTGTTTTAAGACAAGGAGCAGGTTTCCCCAAAAACATCTCTGCAAAGCTGGAGCAAGTCAGCATGAGCAAAACCAGATCTCTGACATTCCTCCTCCTCCCCTCACAGAGTTCTGGTTTCAAACACACCAGAGTATGCAGGAATTAAATGCAGAAAGACAGAGAAGAGTATTCAATATTGGTTTCTTACTGCTCATGCAGTAAGGAGGTAAGAATCTAAAAATTTGCTGCCTCTTTGGTATAAGCAACCATCTGATACTTCCCTCCTCTTTACTTTCATCTCAATGACAATGCTCTTAACTACCAGCTCTTCCGAGCACAGACCCTACCTTAGCTATATACTTGCCTGGAAAGAGTATAACTTCTGTTAGAACCACATAATCTTACAGAGAAGCTGTCAGTAGTAGAATATTTCCTTCTTTTGAAACATAGTTTGAGGAACATTGTACTTGAAACCAACCAACCAATTTGGGTTAGAGTTGTCGCAACCCAGGCTCACTCCACTTGGAAACCGGTTCAAATACATTCTAGTCACGCTTACCACGGGTATCGGAAGCAGCACCACATGCCAAGACACAAAGCTGTGGTGGCTGCTGTGTCCTGTGGACTCAGACAACAGACAAAAGGGTATACTGAAGAAACATGCATCTCCAAACTCTTCTAGTCACGTGTAAAAATGGAGATAAACCATGTCCCTGTATTGTAAGAATGCTTGTGAAAATAAGACTATTACAGATTGCACACTGTTTAAAAGCCACAGATTTTAATACCAGTGTGGCGAGGGCATAAGTGTGAGCAGTACCGGACCTCAGAGAGCCTGTCAGGGAGGTACATCTGCCTTCCTCTGCTTCCTCACTCATCGTTCACACCTACCTGAGCAGCCAGCCCTTTTTGTTCTAGCCATAGTCTACACTTGCTTTTCTAGACTACTGCAATCAGGATTAATAACATGAATTCTGGTGGTCCAGTTACCTGGATTTGGGAGAAAATTATACTATCACCATAAAGCTATCTCAGATTTCAAATAATCACACTTCATTTCAGGTACTTACAGGCTTTCTGAAACACAAGAGATTGCAGTCTCTCAGAAACATCTACGAAATTTCAGTTGTTGTCTTTGCACATCTCCTGCATTTTGTTCACATTCTCATAATTCAGTAGAATTTTGCTATGTGATAAATGTCTTGTTACTCCTGTTACACAGTAATTACAAAGTAAATTGGAAGTTTAAACTGATCCATGCTTCAAACAGATTTTGAGTTGGCTAGCTCATGGCTGACCTGCTGTACCTAGTTTGCAGGAATCACGAAGCAAAATTCGACAATCTTTTAGCAGTGAGGCTTCTTTGAGATTACACAATCACTCCAAGGTAACGCTCCAGTGGAATTCAGCAATCCTGTTCAAATAATCTGTGACCAAAGGCCAGAAAAGGCAACAATTAGACGCTGCTTCAGTGACTACACAGGATCAAGGGGAAATATTACCCCCTGAAACCCTGATAGCTGCAGCTACAGCAACTCAGAGCTCTAAAGCAGAACAGTTTATCAGACAACTGTAACTTTTAAACAAGACAAACACTCCTGGTTCCGATCAGCTACACATTGTTCCCCGTCACTTGAGTGACTACAGTGGGGTAACAGATATAAAGTGTATTTTTGCCAATGAATTAGGCCTTGATTTATGTTTACAAGTTTCACTATGTCAGCAATGGGTGTACATAGCGGAATGGTGTGTCAGCCATGCTGGCACAGTTGAGACAGTTGCCTTATTCTTCTTCCTTCCCCTAGTCCAAGTAGATCTTTTTCATGTCAGAAAAACACAAATGGGATAAAGGGCTTGGAAAGGGCAATGTGAAATATCACCTCAAGGTGACATTCAGGGCACTACTAAACCTGGCTTGCTGGTGGGCAGTGAAGCATTTTTCTGGGCTCACTGATAATACTGAAGGTGTCCCAGGGAACACATCCCAGATGCTTTCTTACACAGAGAATGCTGAGATGAAGACTGTGACCACCACACAGCATCCATGCTCTGAAACGCAGCATCATTCACACTGGAGTAAATATCTTGAAAACATTTTTCTAACTCTGAAGTTTGAAAAGTGATAAGCAGCAACTGTAACTGGAAGACGGAGGCAAATGTAAGACAAGGCACGCAGTTTCTGCAAGTATTGTCCCAACCTCCAGTTGTATTTGGCTCATCCTAAACCCACGGCATTTTGATATTTAGAAACCAGCAGTGAATTGCTTTTCCATGTTTTTGGCTGGTCTTCTCCTGAATCTACTTAATCTTCTTGCATGCACAACAACCTTTGGCAAGGAGTTCCACTGGTCTGCTCTGTGTTGCGTGAAGGAACACCATTTGTTTGTTTTGAATCTGGCTCCAGCCAGCTTCTTTGATGTCCCCTGGTTCTTGTACTAGACTTTTAGATGCAGGCAAACTTGAAAGATTTCAGAAGCTAGTGGAGTAACAAATGTTCTTCAATATACACCCGCCACCCTGCCCGTTTCATTTGTTCAGCAGAGGTAGCTGGGCCCACAGCTTTGTACTCCACTGTACTCTCTCAGGAATTTGACAGATGCCAGATGACAGGTTTGGCCTAGTGCCGGAGAACCCAAACACTGGAGGAGGCATGCACGTAGAAGGAGGCAGTCAGCTGCTCAAAAAATCCTTGCGTACCAGCTGGAAAACTCCTGGTCTTGTGAACTGACCCTGGAACAGGAATCTGAGTACCTTAACTCTGCTCATAGCTCCACCATTTAAGAGCTTCCTGAGTTAGAGTCACACTCAATAACAACTGTCTTCTTCCCATCCCAACGATAAGCTCTCTACAGTATAGTTTGCATCTTGTTGTAGATGCATGTGACTAACTGTGCAACCAGTTCCTCACCTCAGCCGGACCTGCAGGCTCTCCTGTAAAACAAACAGCTGATAATTCGTCATGCCACTGCTGCCCTGTGGCACCAAACTGCCATGCTTCCACCAGGCACCATCCCACTGTCCCACATACTTTTCTTTCCAGCGTACTGGGTGCCTAGAGTCTCTCTCAAGTATCAAAGATCCAAGAACAGCAGCTGCTCAGCGAGCAGCTCTTTAGTTCCTGCACCTGACACAGAGGCATCTGTAAACAGTGCCAGAGTACCAACAGTAGACACTGGTGAGCAAAGGAGTGAGCAGCCAGGATCCATTCATGGTCCTGTGAAAGCAAGATTTTTCATTATAAAAGCTATAAACAGTGCAGAATTGGCTAAGGCAAAGGCCAGTTCACGCCACTGCAGTAAAAGACACTCCCTAACTTGTTCACTGAAATACCTTAGGGGCTCTCTCAAAATAAACATTGGGGGGAACACTCAAACCACAAGTCAGATTCTGAAGGAGGCGTTACGATGCTGGATCCAATGAACAAAGTAGATTGTGTCCAACTTTATAAATAAATACTGAAAGCTACACAAAAAGGCACTACATCCAGCTGTTGGGCTACCATAAAAAAGCTGCCAGGTTATCATTCTCTCCTCCTATCTGATAAGCCTCTAAACCTCACCAAGGTAGCTGTGTCATTATATGTTATGACTACATAGCAGACATGCTTTAATCGTATACGCCTGGAGGAAAATCAGAGTTTAATTTAGACAAGCAAAACCGACAAGCAGCAACATGTGCATTTTCAATGAAGTGCTCTTCTTTTAATGCTGATTCAGACTAACTTTTGTACATTATTAACCTGTAGCTGCTGCAAAGGGTTTGGTGTTATTTTAAGCTGGGATAAAAGCCCTTTGAAATTTTGTTACCATTTCTTCCCACTCTATCTTCAGCTCCAAACACTAGGGCTACTGCTGTTAACCTTCTCAAGAACAGAAGTCAAAAGCATCAAGTCTAGAAGCAATTTTTGTCCCCACATCCAAGAGAACTGGAGATCACACAGCAGAGGCTGCATCACTTCCCAATCACTCGCGCACGGTCACCTCTGGGAAGGCAGTAGTGCAGCAGATGCTCACTTACTGAATCACCATTACTTCCTCCTTTCAGTTCTGGGGTGTCCCTGGAGACATCAACTTTAAACTACTGATCTAGCCTGATGCCGTTTACCCTACATGACCAGAAGTGAAGTAACGTGGCTTAAGGAGAGCCGCACCTCCCATGTAAGGCATGCCTGAACAGATTTCCAAAGAAATCAGCAGCTGACTCCACCGAGTAGAAGCACAACCCCTGCACTCGGCTGGCCTTTGCCATCGCTCTCCTGTTTCTTGCAGGCGTCTTCGAACGGGGGCAGGAGCTCTCCTGAGTGTATAAACCGTCCAACACACCAGCGGCTCTCCCGGGGCCCCTCCTCAAGGCCTGCGGACCCCTTCTTCGGGCACTGCCGGGCCGCCGAGACCCCACTGCCTGGGGCCAGGGAGCTGCCTCAGGGACACAGCAGCGCGGGGGGGGGGGGTCCCATGGCCCGGTGCCCCCCGGCGGGGGGGCTGCGCGCAGCCAGAGGCCGGCAGCGGCTGCCGGGCACAGCCCACGGCAGCCCCCCGCGCTCTGCCCCCCGCGCCCCGCCGCGGCGGCCGGCCGGGAGCTCCGGGGCTAGCCCTTTGCGCCTGTGAAGCCGTGCTAACTGGAGGAATAGAGGCAAAAGTTAGTAAGAAGGTGGCGGGGAGGCCGAGGAGAGTCCTCGAGCGGCTTGCGGGGTGTGAGGGATCCGGCGAGCCTGGAAATAACGGGGAGGAGAGGGGGAAGGGAGAGAGGGGGAAGGCGGACGCGACGGTATCAAACACTTCCTACCGGCGACCGCAGGGCTCAGTGCGATCATCCCTCCCCGCGGGAAGAGCGGTTTCCAAACTACGAATTTAAGTCCGTGGGTTTGGTATGCCTCGCCTTGGGTTTATTTCTCGATTTTCTGTTCCACGGGAAATCGCTAGCGCCTTCGCAGAAGTAACTCGCAAACCCTGGCGTAGGAGGGAGAGGGCACTCGGGCACTTCTGCGTTGCTAAAACTGAGACTGTTAACGATATTTGCAGCTTAGAGGGAAAAGAGGCAACCGCCCTGACCTTAGGTAATTGAAATTTGATGGTTAAAGTAATTACACTCTTATTCTAAGGGGGGGGGGGGGAATGATTATT
>JAVJGG010000088.1:42119849-42140807 GCA_035590195.1 Aviceda cuculoides | reverse complement strand
CCCCGGGAGGAGCGCGGCTGGCGGGCAGCTGGGGCCTTGGCCGCTCTCCCACCCAACCCGGGCCGTCGGTAGAGCGAGGTGCCTGTTAGCAGCCTGCCTGTGGCGGAGCCTGGTGTCCATCCCCGGCCTACCGGTAACTCTCCCCGTCCGGCCTGTTGGGCGGGTGAAGGGAAACCGGGATCGCCTGGGAAGCGCCTGTTCCTGTCAGGGGCCGTACGAGCTTGCCTGACCACCTGCGGTCGGGGCTGCAGCACCCTTCCCAGAGCCCAGCTGCAGATGCACCTCGGGGTTGTCTCCGGTAGCAAACGCGGTTGGAAGGTGGTGCAAGCCATCTGCAGTGGGTGCGGGGACAGGGAACCACAGGTGGTGGCTGTTTCGTCAGGAAAGTGCAGGGGATGTGTGCTAGCAAGAATAATTTGTCAGGGTCCCTCAGCTGAGCTGCAGCACTCCTTTGGTAGGCTTTCGATTCCAGTGCCAGTCGGAACAGCTTTTTTGCCGCTCCATTTGTTTCGATTCTTTCTGTGTGTATATAAAATAGATGGCCATCTCACAGGTTGTTAAATGGAGCCAGGGGAGGTGCAGCACACCTCCAAGTGGTGCATTTTCATCAGTTTCTACAGGAAAGTTCATGTGCAGATCTGATGTGAGTCACTTGGTAAGTTCTCACTTCCCTGCCAGCCACATTGAGCAGGTTTAGGGACAGAGAGACTGTTTGGAAGCTCAGGAACCCGAGTAATTTGTAAATCTGATGGTTTTAATTTATGAACTCGCATTCGTGCCTGTGGAATTTATTTTCTTACACTTGCAGTGCAGGTATAACAATGGACAGTGAACTGTTTGTTTTAGTGTAACTGCTGAGGAGGCAGAAATGCTCTATGTTGTAAGAAGTGCTAATACTATTACCAACACTGGCTAAAGATTAAAGGTATATGCAAAGAGAATTTGAGCAGGCTAACGTTTGTGCGGTTTGCTGCAGTTGGAGTTTTAAAAGGAGCTCAAGTGAAGCAGGTACCTGTACCTGGCCTGCCACTAAGCTGGGATCTCTGTGGGAATGAGACATACCTAATGGTAGAGTCTGGGAGATTTGTCAGCTCAAAGATGTTATCCTAACCATGCTGTCTGTCCACATCGACTTCAGTACAAAGACAAGTTAGCTCCCTGAAGATCCCAGATTATATGTCAAACAAATCTTCTAGGTCACTCTCTGGTAGGAAAGCAGGGTATCTTTTATTACTGGAGAGAAAGAAATCGCTCCAGTGGTGCGTGCCAACTACAGTCTCTAATCCAATTACTGTTGTAATGCACGGCCTTTGCAAATGGGTGAAATTCTGGGCTGAGACCTGGCATGGCATCTGTTTTTCATACGCTGGCTTATCCTGGTCTTGTTGTACTGGTTTTGTACAAGGAAATGGGGACTGAGGTGCAATCAAAGAAGTAGTAAGGAAATAACGCCACTGTACTAGGTAAAGAATAAAGTGTGGAGAGAGAAGGCATTCAAGTCAGATCAGTCTAATTTGTGTAGGATTCAAATCCATCCTGCTGTCAATGTGTTCTCTGTCTTAGGAAGCAAGCTAAAAATCTGGATATACCACAGCAATAGTTGAATTTTACTGAATGTTTCATGTCCTTTGGTACCTAGTGTGCTGGTGACTTTTCCTCCTGTTCCTTAAGAGCCTCAGTTCTCGTACCTGTAGCAAAGAGTGTTTGTCTTTGTAAGTGTATTTACTGCCTTGTGCTTCCCAGTGAGCTTGTAGTCTTTCATCAGAATTCTCTACTCGTACTCTGCTGGCACAGCAAACTGGGGTTTCTGCTTCTCCAGAAGCCTGGTAGGTAGTGCAGCACCTGGTTGCACACACTGCCTTTGCTATATTGTTCTGGTGAATTGTCAGCTTTTGTGTGGCCATCTTCTAAATTAAACTCTATGTTACTTTACGACATTTATTGAGACAGACAAAAGCTAGAATATTTCTCTGTCTCTTGGTGCTTTCATCTAGACTAGCTACTTTTTTTTTTTTTTTTTTTTTTTTTTTTTACTGAGCCAGTGTATGCACACTTGAAGGCCTCCTTTAAATATATGCTTATTCCCCACCGTTACCCAGTGAAGTCTGCAGTGACTCTTCCGAGCCAAGTGTCAGAACCAGTACTCTGTCTGTACATGCTTCGGCTATGCAAAGCAGCTGCTAAAGTCACACTGTTCTTGAAGTCCTTGGCCTCCTTTTCCTCTCTTTGTTACAGGCTGGAGGGCGCAGACCTTGCAGTTTCCCCTCCAGCTATTTCACAGCAAAAGAGATACTTCATCTGTAAATTGCTCTGTCTGGGCAAGTCCATACATTTACTTAACGAGATATTGGTATATTGTTAGTCTTAGCCTGTTGTTCTGAAACTTCTTCAGTTACCCAATCAATAGCTTGGTCTCAACATAGCTTAAATATTGAGCTTATTCTTCTTCTTTTGATCCTTTCTGTGTATCTTTTTCCAGTCATTAGGGATGGTTCCCTGATTCTGCATGTAACCCAGGTATCCTCTCTGACATGGAAGAATTTCTAGCTCCTTGCACTGATGTGACATACAACCTTGCAGTTCCCTTACTGTGTAACGTTGCTAAGAGGGATGCTCCCCCCAGCCAGGCTACGTACTGTAAACTAACATGGGATTTCATCACCGCGCACCCCTCTTGCCGCAACGTCCTTCTGCCCGGCCTTGACAAGTGCAGTCATGTATCATTTCACACAGAGAGCTGCTGTAAAGATCACTCTGCCCTCTTGCTTTGACCAGGCTACCCATCTCAGCACATTTCTGCTGGCCCCATCCCTTGGTTGCATCAAAAACTATGTCTTTTTTTCTAGATCCTTCCCAGCATGTTCCTGCTTGTCTCAATTTCAATGTGAAGTACTGACCTTTGTCTTGAATTGGTTCACAGCATCAGTTTCTATAACCTACTTGATAAATATTTTTAAGTGCCTTTGTGCTTTCTTTTCTGAGCTCTGATGTGGAGGGTTTCTCCGTATATTTTGCAAAGCGATCTCATTATTCTCCTCAACATTTCCCTTTTCCGCTGTTCTGTTGCTGCCTGTTTTTCTGTTGCTGTCCACTGCCTTTCTGAGACTACTAGGCATGGTATCTGTTTTGCACTTTTCTGTAACTTAGTGGCATCAGGATTTCTAGGCACATTAGTAATACGAATAATGATCATGGTAACAAATGAACTCTATATTTATTGAGCAACAGCGTTCAGTCGCTGCTCTTCCTTACCATTATCTAGCCCAAACAGAAGTCAGAAACCTGTCGCATGTCCGTCTAGAGAGCAAGCCCTTTAGGGCAGGTGCTATTGTATTCTGTTTGGTGCAGCACTGTGCATGCAGACAGTGCTCTATGATCGAGAAGAGAAAGGAGAGCATGGTGACCAGGTGCCCCTGGTGATTTTCCTGTTTTCTTTTCCACTGTAACTCATACAGAAAGACAGACACGAGACCGCAGCAACGTGCAGATCTTGTTCCCTGGAATGTTTTCTTTCATCTGTAATCACTTCATCAAAATCCATAAATCAACTAGTTAAGACTAAAAAGCACAAACACGACTGTAATTTGTGCCTTCCTGCCCAGTGTTTCTTTTGGCATGTGAAACACCAAACCTTTTCCTGAAAAAATTGATGATGACACCGGGCAAGGATTCGGTGCAACTGGACAGTGAGGCCACTTGCATTCCAGGTCCACTGCCTGCTTCCATAATCCATGCTTCCTTTTCGTTCATCGTAGAAGATTCAGAGAGTAAAACAATGGTTTGTATTTCTGTATTTACTCTGGAAATCAGAATTTCAGGCTTGTTTTCCAGTGCTGGGTGCTGTTAAATAATTGGCCCATGCAGGCCATGAAACCATGTGGGAAGGAAGCCTTGATTGAGATGCCAAGGCTGTGGCCCCTGTCACATGCCCTCGCCTGGCTCCAGCAGCATGTAGGGAGATTAGCACCTTCTGAGCTGCCCCGCGGCTCTGCCGTGGTGATTACTGCTCTCTGACATCTGTCAGCGTCACCATGCTACGGCTCCTTCAGCTGCTGCTCTCCAAACCGTCCCAGGAACTGAGAAACCTTATTGGTCTGGTCTAACCTGGAGCAGTTCCATCTAACAGGGTGGGAAGTGGTCTGCTGAGCAGCACTCTTCGATCTGAAGGGATGACACCTTCACTGGGGAGATGCTGGTGGGCACGAGGAGGGGGTGATGGCAGCCCCGGAGGGGCAAGGACAGGAGGCAGAAGCAGGAGGCTGAGGGCATGGACCTGGTGAGCAGCAACTGCTGCTTTTCCTGAGCGAAACCTGGCTTGGAGCAGGCAGGTGGACCCCAAATGGCTTTGCCCAGGCGTCTCGAAGAGAAAGCTTGCTTTGTTTCCTTTGGGAGAGGACTCCAGGGACTCTTTTTTCTGATCTTTGAGCAAAAATAAATGAAATGGCTCAAAATCCTAAAACCTGTACTGGGCTGGTGGGACCTGCCAAAGTGGCTGGCGCACCTAGTTGTAGTGCTGTGTACCTTAGGTGCAGAAGCTACTGAGCTTTTCAGAAAACATGGAGTTTTCTAGTCAGGAGAGCAACGGCGGTGTTTGAAAGGCGGTAAAGGCGACCATCTTATGCTGTTGCTGGGGCTGATTGGCCTCTCCTTGAATCAAGGGGAGAACGGTTAAGTTCAGGAGTCCCAGCCCAGTCACCTGTTCTTGCACCTTGTGACAGAAAAAGAGCAAAACAGTGTTGCTCATGAATATTTTGTACAAAAAAGTATTTTAGCCAAAGCGTGTCACTCTGTCATCTCCTCTCAGCCCAGGAAACAGCCACCGGTATCTCTCTCTGCATCCTTCCCAACATTTAACGTCAGTGACTCGCTGGCGGTATGACGCAGTTGTACCGTGTCCTGCTTGCACAGCTCCCTTTCTGCGCTTGCTCTCCCCGGGGCAGTCACGCTGCCCCGGGTGAACAGCCATCCTTCTTTCTTGCACAAATTATTTTTATCTCCCTTTGTTTGCCAATAAAAAATCCCTCCCAGTTTTACTGTTTTCCATCTGACACATGGATCTTTCTCATGTGTGTTTCCTTCTCCTCTGGCCAGGGGTGGAGGGAAGGGAGTATCCCGGATAACCTAACATGAGAGGAATTTTCACGTGCTTTTCCACCTCAGGTGAGATAGTCTCCAGAACAGTGTCAGTGATGTTCCCTGAGCCAAAGTGGCACCGCATCCGAGCGAGAGAGATCCTGGAGCGGCAGAGAACCAGCCCATAATCTGGAGGATCTGCTTGGTCTTCACCTAAACCAGCCTCCTCAGGGCACCAGTTCTTCTTGGCCCTCATTCACTGGGATTGCTGGGATGCCAGGGCTTTGGATTTCATTACATGAAGCCTAAGTAACTGTGGGAAAACCTCTGCCCTAAGATGCTGAAACGGGGACCTCGTTTTGGTGTTACAGGTTAGGGGAATGGGATTTGCAGATGGCTGGAGCACAAGGAACAGGTGTCAACAGCATATGAAAATGTCCTGGCTGTTCAAAAGACTAGAATAAAGAGCATAAAGTAAAAAAAAAAATTACAAAATAACAACTCCTATCTGGTATTTGAAGGGTTCAGTCACAGCTGCAGATGCCGGTTGTGCTCCAGACGAGTTAGATGTCGGTGCTCCCTCTGCCCTGCTTGGCCACGGCAGCCGGCAAGGCCATGCAGGTACGTGTCGCGGTTTCCATTGCCATTTCTGTCATGAACCCTGAGCAGCATGGCCTGGCTCTGCTCTGCCCATCAGTTCCCACTGTCTGCTTGTGCCAGCAGAGCTGGCGCTGACTCTGTTTTAGGTACCAGAACAGGTTGAATGGACGCCTCCGGACTGAGGTGAAGCGCTGGGCTAAGGGGATCCCTCACAATTTACTGATGGCATTTCCACGTTTCCCAGCTGAAGTAAGGTAACCGTCGCTCCCGAAAATTCTGTTTTTGCTGGAGAATGAAGCCTGAGGTTGGAAGAGCGTGAGGAAGGCGTCCTTCTTCAGCCCCTCGCTCCGAGTTCACCTTCTGGCGGGTGGAGAATGACCTCCGAACTCGTAGGACCCTGTACGAGCCCATGTGCCCCTTGGCTCTGGTCGGAGAAGGGGCCTCGGCCCGGCGGGGCCTCTTCCCCACAGCAGAAGCCCACCTCGATGCCCATGAGGCGAAGATGGGCGGCGGGTGGGTCCCCAGCCCCGAGGGACCCTGCCTACAATTCCCCTGCCTGCAATTCGCCTGCTTGCTGGGACCGGCCCTGCAGCGGCCCGCCCAGCCGCCAGGGGGCTCCAGCCCGGCGCGGCCCTCGCCGCGGTGCATGCTGGGAGCTGTAGGCTCGGCGAGGCTGGCGCCGTGCACGCCGGGAGCTGTAGGCCTCTGCCGCGTCATACCGCTATCGCATCGGAGCGGGGCGTGGCGACGGTTTCGGTTCGATCGTCACTTCCGCCGGGGGGTGGCGTCAGTTCCCGGCGGGATGGTAGGGAGGCGGGTGCGGGCCGGCCGGCGGGAGAGGATGGCGGCGAGGGGGGGCGTCCTCGAGGAGACGGTGAATGGTTGGGTCCTGCAGTTCTACTTCCACCAGGCCATGGCGGCGTACCGCGCCGGGCGCAACCGCGACTTCCGTCAGCTCCGTGACGTCATGCAGGGTGGGCCGCGCGGGCCGGGCCCGGGGGCGTGGAGGGGGTCGGGCTGGCCGGGTTCCCGGGGAACGGGAACTGGACGGGGATAGCCCGGGAGGAGGAGCAGGGCGGCGGTTGGGGAGGGGCAGACCCCGGTCGGGGGTGAGGGGGCCCGGGGCCGGGGGGAGGCTGGGGGGCCGTGGGCTGGGCTGCGAGGGGGAGCTGGGTCCGGGACTGGGCCCTGTGGTACCGGTGTAACCTGCCTCTTGTCCCACAGCGCTGCTTGTGCGGCCCCTGGAGAAGGAGCCCATGGTGGCCCAGATGCTGCGTATAATGCAACTCTTGTCACGGATTGAGGAAGGCGAGAACCTCGGTGGGTCCCCAATGCTCCCAGCAAGGCCCTGGGGAAACCCCGGTCTTGGCTCGAAGCCCACTCCCCCAGCCAGGGTGTGCCCTGTTCTGTGGCTGTGTCCCTGCAGCTCCCAGGAGCTTTGTTTCTGTACAGCGCAGAGGTCTGGGCTGAAGCTGTTAAGCTGTAGGAGCTCTCCCTGGAGGGTGAGGGGCTGGAGATTATGACCGTTCATGTCTGTCGTGCTTCTGTAGCCAAGAGCAATGTGCTTGAACCCAAGCTCCAGGGCTGTCTTGCTATCTGAACGTACCAGCCTTGTGACTCCTGCTTAGCCTCATAGCTTCTGAAATGCTTCCCCGGATCAGTTATTTGTAGTCAAGCGGTGTTTCTGTAGCTTTCCGTGCCTGGGGAGGATCCTGCAGTTTAGACATTTGGCAGTCAGCCTGGCATTCCTTCTCATCTTCATCCTCCGTAGCTCTAGAATTTGCAGTCAAACTGAGAAAATACATAACTAGCTGTCTGTAAGGCATTGCTGTGAATGCCTCCCAGACCAACAGCTGTGAATTCTTGTAGATTGCACCTTTGATAAAGAGGCGGAGCTCACCCCTCTTGAATCAGCAATCAGTGTCCTGGAGCTCATTCAGAGAGAATTCTCTGTGGCTGAAAAGACGATGGAAACTATTCAGAAGATGGTGAAGGAAGCTGTAAGACCTTTTTCTTTTTCTATAAATATTCTGCTCGTCTTTTGTCTTGTGTAAATGACAGTGGGAATTGCCTCACGTGTAGAATACCGTTGTTAGTACTGACTTGGACACAAATGCATATCTTCATTGTATGTGCTTCTTCATCAGTTAACGTAGAAGTTGTTTCTCTGTCTAAGTTGGTACTAAGCTGTTTCTGTGTGCCACACTTGATTATGATACATGCTTTTCCAAAGCTGATCTAGAGAGTATGGTCAGTTTGATGTCAACAGAGAAACTGGTATTTGTTTTCTTCTGTAGGCTGTTATTGTCTGCATCAAAAATGGAGAGTTTGATAAAGCTTCAAAAATTGTCAAGAGGCATATGGGGAAGGAGCCCAGAAACCAGGTGAGTGCACTGGAATGAAAGATGGCTGTTTGAGGACTGTGCAATATGTCTTACAGGGTATTGGGGAATGGGGATATTTGGGGGTGGTTTGATATGTCTTACAGGGTATTGGGAGGGGGTGCTTGTGACCCATGTCGCAGGCATAAAATGTTTCCCTGAGAAGCACACCTCTTAGGAAAACCTGAACGAGAAGAAAGGGTAAGGCTGCCAAAATGGAAAGAGTTCTTGAATGATGGACCCTCAGTGTTACGTGTTTCTAAAGCATGTCGATGGTTACTTTAGAGCTCCCTCTGTTACTCACATTCCCTCATGTATCATCATGGGTCTTGCAGGCATCAAAATTCATCCTTTGTCTTGAGGCAAACTCAAGCTCACATGTAGAGCACGAGTTCTTGAGAAGGGCTGGTTCCAAAAGCAAAAAGAGTCCCCATTCCTATTCCTGTAGGCAGTGTAATGTCTTGAGCACTGGAAGCAAAAAGTCAGAATTGCTGAAACAAGATGGTTCTCCTGTTCCTCTGCCCTTTTCCCAACCTTATGTCAGTTTAAATTAGTTGCGCCTGGGGAACGTCAAACGGGAGAGGCCCAATCCTCGCCCACATCCTAGCTCCTGTGGTTGTCATTTATACCCTCATACCTATTCAGAGCATTCTTACCTCTCCTCTAGAAAAAGAGGAACGAGTTGCTGACTGTCATCCGGGAGAAGAATTTCACTCATCCAATGGTCAAAAACTTCTGTTACAAGAACTTCCAGCAGAGCGTGTTTCAGTTCCTGAAGACCTATGTGGACAATTCGGAGCCACTGCTGCTAACGGTACGTGTCTGCCCTGCTTACCTAGCTGCCCGTCCTGTGCTTGCTTCTGCCCCAGCGAGGGGCAGCAGGAAAACAGCACGAGATGCAGATCTGGGGAGAACGGACACTTAATTTGCCACAAGGCAATGAAATACAGTAATTTGGTTTCTACATGCCTTCTGTGCCAGTAATGAGTTAGAGCTTAGGCACCTAATTAATGGTGGGTTGAATCCAAAATACTTTAAATTGAATCCATTCCTAAAAAGCTTATACAGTTGAATGCATTTTTCAGTCCATGTAACAAGTTTTATACAGTTGAATGCATTTTTCAGTCCATGTAACAAGTTTTAATTGGTAGACGTGAACCCTGTACAAGGAATCATCTTTATAATGGTTATGTGCTTTTTCTCTGTCCAAGATAATGAAAAAGACTTTGAATTCACAACATGCCAAAGTACGAAAACACTCATCGGTGACTCCTGAGTCTGCAAGTGGGCCAAAGGGTGAGGCAGCAGCTCCCAAGCCCTCGGGAAGGGCAAAGGGCCCAGCAGGAGCTCCAGAATCTGCAGAAACAGCAGAACACCTGGAGGGAGATCCCAACCCTGCAGAAAGAGCAGATGACCCCGCAGCAGGTCCTGAGCCTATGGAAGGAACTAGTGACTCTGCAGCAGCTCCCGAGCCTATGGAAGGAGCTACTGACCCAGCAGCAACTCCTGAGCACCTCACAGCAGCAGTTAATATCTTGGAAGATGCTTCAGAGCCTATGGAAGTATCTAAAGAACCAGCAGCAGCAGCTCCAGAACTTCCAGGAGTGTCCTTCAGGGACTCAGAAAGGTGGGCAGAGGAATCCGGTGCTGCACTGTGGATGAAGTGTGGCAGCAGGTCTCTTCTGAGGGATAGTTTGCTCCGTCCAGGCAACTCTTAATCTCCCTGAATGCCAGCCCAAGCAGGTCTGCCCAAGCAAGCCCCAAAGGCTATCGGTGTAACTTCTGCCTGGATCACAGTAAAAATATTAAGGTGGTTTGGGTTTTTTTCTGAAGATACGTAGTACTTCTGTAAACTAGGGAGGGAAGGCAGTGGCTGCCAGAAGGTTTGCTCTCATGGAGCAGCTTTTGGTATCCATATGGTTCCACCCTTAGTCAAGAATAGCGGCGCATCCAGTGGCGCATGGATCGTGGGCATGTTCTCTCGAGACCCGCTCCACTGGTGCACCGCACCGTCTAGAAGGAGGGGGGATCGAAGGCTTGGGAGTGCCCTCTTCAGAAGGTTTTATTTGCACCCTAGGGTCAATTGTTGAGGGTCACACCATAGGGGAAAAGCCTGATTTCAGTGAAGTGATATCTTTACAACCTGCTCAGTTCTGTTTATTTTGTAGGCAGCCCTCTGGAACTGTAACCACGTATGGGATTTCTGTTCTGAGAGAAGCTTTCAAGATCCTGTCGGACTCCCAGGATTCTGATGCACTCTTCACCAAACTGGATGAAACAGACTTTTCTTTCCCCAAGCAACTGTCTCCTTCTGTATCCCACAGAACCAAAAGACGGAAGGAAGAGGAGAATCAAGATTCTGAGATCTCAGACCCTCCTGAAATATCCCATAAGGGCAAACGCTTGTTGACCATAAGCAAACTGGTCATGGAGCAAGACAGCCAGTACAGCGAGTCGAGTGACAGCCCAGACTCTTCCCAGGAACCAGTTGTATCTTCTGCTTCCAGACCTGTTCAGAAATTGCATGACCAGCCTGTATCTACTAAGAGTGCCAAGTATGAAGCCTATCTCTTGTGGTATATTCTAATCTGCACCCAATCTTTTGACTTGCAGCTGACATCGGTAGCATGAACAACAAAAACCTTTAATTCAAGATGAGTATATTGATCTTCCTTGTCTGCTAGCATGTGTGGAACTGGGCTCTGTTGTCCTTACACTTTACTGTTTGGTTTATGATGAGGAGAACATGATGCAGCTTCCACTGGCAGTGAATCAGAGGTACTGCAGTTAGTATTGGTAGGTGATTCCAGCATGCATATCGCAGGTAATGTGTTTCTCTGCACTTTGGTTAATGATGCTGAAGCTGGAAAGAGTTCAGAGGTGCATCTCATGGAACAGATTAAACTCTCCTTTCCAACTCTTGAGTAACTCAACACTGACCTCACTTAAGCTCTTTCTTCCTGAAACCTGTGTTGGTTAAGAAACTTCTAGTAGTAGCTATCTGACTGCTTCTTCAGTATGAGTTATCACTTACCTTGCAGCTGAAATGACTGCAATAAGAGGCAGGGTATGTTAGGGTTTTTTCCTTTTTATAAGGATTTCCTACGGAAAATGGCAAAGTAGGCTTACCAGCAGAAGTCTTAAAATTAACACTGATATGAGACTCTTAAGCTAAGAGGTGGTGTCACAAAGCTTCCTGCTGAGTTGTTCTTCTTTTGCTTAGTGAAGTTGCATAGCAGCCAGCAATAATGATGTTTTGGATCCCCAGGACTGAAACTGGGAGGACTGAGGAAAGCTTGATGTGTTTGAAAAGATAACTAGAACACAATTTCCATTAGTTCCTGGCTTAAGAATGTCAAGAATGCAAAGGTTTGGTTTTGAAGGGTGTGCAGTAAAGATCTTGGTGCTCTGTGTAGCTTGGCTGCTCTGGAGATGGATTGTCTTTCTCTGAAGCACAGGAGAGTGGCTGCAAGTAGAGGTGTGCATCAATGCAAACGTGGTGAAATCTCTCAGATGCCTTGCTGGTGTGCCGTGCTCAGGGTTAAACTAACTGTCAGAGATGATGCCAGGGACGGATTTCTATCTCCACTGTTGTCCACCTCCTAGAGTCATTTTAGTTAATAAATTTCCTACCCTTTCAAGGACTTGCGAGTGCTGACACTTGATCTCTTTTGGTTTTTTTCTGGTAGTACGTTGCAGCTGACATTGCTATCCCAAGGATATATCTGAATTTATTTTGAGGGTGCTGAGGAACATCATGGGGATAGTATGATGTTTTGTGAACTCTCCCAGACAAGCATACTGTAGGTGACTGCCCTGGGAAGGTGTCGAACACGGGTGTGATGCCTTCCTGTCCTGTGCCAGGTGCCTGAAGCGAGGGTTGGTGCTGGATCAGGAAGGAGCCCAGAGTGGAGCTGCTGCCATGCAGCTGCCGCTGGCTTGAGCAGTTCTCAAGTTTCAGCCCTGCCATTGTGCAAGGTGGTTTCCAGTTCACCTGGAAAGTGATTTATTGTCTGTTCTGCTTCTGTGGATGTCTTGTCTTGAAGCCTTTACATGTCAGGACTCATGGTAGCAGTGGTGCTAACGACATTTGTCTGGAAATCTCATTGTGTGCATCTCTGCCACTAGCTGGTTCTCAAATCTTTATGTGTAAGAAAGAGGCAACTTCAAGTAAGAATAAGAGAACAGTTACTTTCCTGTAATCATAACTGTCTTCAGTTATGTTGGATGTGACAGCCAGGGGTGAACCTTTTGAAGTTCTTTTTTAACAGACTAAATTTTATCTCACAAGTTTGTGCTTGAGGATTGGAAGCAGGTGACAGCATTGAGGCACTGCATTGATCTCGTGGCCTCTCTAGCTCGGTTGACCTCAGTAGTGTTCGCAGTGAAACAGTAAGAATTAAATGCTTCTTGGGAAGACTAAAGGCTTCTCCCCTGAGCTGTTGGCCAGTCTGTGCCATACACGAAGGCCTGGGAAGTCCAGCTGTGTGTGTCTGTTTAAGTGCTTAATTGTGTAGTTATTACCCTTGTTCTTGCAAATGCTGGCTACAAAATACAATACTCCACTTGTATTTGAGTATATATTGCACACAGTACCTTCAGATAGGGGCTCCTAAGGATTCATTCCCTCTCAGAGGGGAGTGGAGGAGGTGGCGGCGGCATGTTTATATATCACTTTATGGGCACATTTCTCTGCATTGTATGCCCATCACAGGCTTGCCTGCTGGGCTCCCGGTGTCCCTGCAGCTTCTCCCCCTAAAACATTCTCCCTAGCCGGTAGCCAAAGTAAATGCTTGCCTGCTTTCAGGTCCTTCCAAGGAAGGTGGAACAGCTCGTATGGCAAAGAAGAAAAAGACAGTTGGAGTGAGGAGGATGAACTCTTCTCAGAAGCGGGTAAGAACAGAGCCCCTGTTGCAGGTGTTAATTGATGATAATCCTGGCTTTGGGGCTCATTCACAGCTGTCTTGATACCTTATGTGTGACTGAATTTTGAAACCAGAAATCCTAAAAGCCCAAGAAAATGGGTAGCTGTCCAACTCTGAGGCATTCATTCTATGTACCGCTGACCTGAAATGCATGCCAAAAACTCCTGTTCGAGTTTCAGACTAATCATGCTTAGCTTACAGGATGTAAATATTGAAAATACAGCTCTTTCCCCATTCCCACTTTAGTGCCATGAAATAAAGGTTAAGTTTACCTTTTCAGCCAGAACCATTTTCCAGTCCAGTCCCCTTTGCAGCTAGATACGCAGCTTAGCTGGTGAAAAGGAGTGGACAATGGGTGTCTAATTCCAGCCTCGACATACAGCGTAGCCACATCCTGAATGAATGCCCCTGTTCTTGACGCATTGGCTAGTTTAAAACAAAACAGACCTTATTGGAAAGCTTTCACGTAAGCAGTTGAGGCTGTCATGCTATAGCTGCAGAAAAGGGAGGGATAAAGGAGTTTGGTTTTATTGTCTGTCATGGGATGCTCTCATTGTAGGCTGACTGCATATTTCAGCAATTAAGCCCAAGGCAGTTTCTGGAGGAGGTCTGCACCTCCTGAGTTATGGTGAAATGTAATCCTCTTGCCTTGTTTTTCAGCATCATTTGCAATGAACAACCACAACGCTACAGTCTTCGGTTCCAAGAAACAGGTAATGTGGAGCCCTTAAGTCCTTTTGGTAAGGCCTGAAATCAGGACATGTCCGTATAAAAGAGCAAACTGTCAGGCAATTTGAAATACGTTGGTGAGGATTGCTGCTGAGACCACTTCCGCAGCAGCCTGCAGTTCACTACAGCAGGGCGAGCTGCTGCTGTGCTTTAAATGAGGGGGCGGGGGGGAAGCGATGCTTCCTGAGGCCAGTGCTTGCAATACCCAGGTTTGATCCAATTTGTGCCGGTCTTTGCATTCACAGAGCTGACTGGAGTTTCTCTGTTAAAACAGCCCAGTTTGGTAGTTGGCTAAAGCTGCGTGCCTCCCACACGCCAAGCACTGGGTATGTTTGTGAAGTCCCTTTTACTTGATGCATGTGGTTCAGAGCTAGGTTTGCTTAGTTCCCCACGTGCTGGAAAGGTTCAGCATCTTATCTTGTTCGGGTGAGGGACATGCATATGGCAGCTATTACCTGAGAAGAAATCCCAAGTTTGGTGCTACTAGGAGCTCTCTTACCCTTGCTTGTAGGAAGATAGCTGCTGGCTCTTGTGCTGCAGTACACCATGTAGCACTTTTTTTCCCATAACCGCTTTCTTCAATTATTTCATGTTTTGCCTCCAGTACAAAAATTCAGGGGACCTGCAGACCTGAACTTGCAGATTATTTCTTTTTAACACTCTACTTGTATGCTATTTGGCAGTGAGTACTTTGTATCTCCGATGTTTGCTCTTGCATCAAAAGGTAATTCCTCTTTGACATGATCAGTATTGTGCTTTGGGAAGCAGAACTACTCCTGAGCTTGTGCTGGAGCTGGACCCTTCTCTTATTTGTAACAGTTAGGAGAGCACATCTACAGTGAAGCAATTATTGAATGTTGTGCGTGCTACCTCTGCCTTTCCTCCATGTTACTAGCATGGATGATAAAGGGAAGCTAACGTGCTAGGAAGGAGTTCCAGCACGGTTCTCTGCCAAATGCAACTCCTCCCTGAAACTGCACTCTGGTCTCACAGAACACTGCTTACGTCTCTTTTGTAGAAATGGACAGTACAAGAGAGTGAGTGGATCAAAGAGGGTGTGAAGAAGTTTGGAGAAGGGAGATGGAAGGCCATTTGCCAGAAATACCCCTTCCAGAACCGCACGGCAGTGATGATCAAGGATCGCTGGCGGACCATGAAAAAGCTGGGAATTCTCTAAGGTTGGAAGCCACAGGACTTTCAGTGCACAAACCTTCTTACTTTTCTTTTGGAAGACGGACCAGAGCAATGGTAGCAGGGAGGCTGCTGTGCTTATCCCTGATGTGTGTTGGGACTGGTGGGGTGACCCCCTCTGCAGCAGATGGAAACCATGTCTGGCAAGAACTGAGGAGCCTTGTGTCTCGAGTTGTACCTGCAAGGTTTAGGTCTTCTGCAGTTGCCAGAAGCTGCGCAGCCTGATTGCACATGCTCGGAAACAGCCTGGATAGGGACTTCCTTTTCCACCTGACAACTGCAGCCTTTGTAGAATGAATCCCAACCTGATGGGCTGCTGAAATGACAGTTTTCTCTGCTCAGATGCTGTCAAATGGCAGAATAATCCCATCAGTGGCTATTTCTATGTGTTTTAGTTGTCTACACTGTGAATTGCTTGTTTCATCTGTTTGCACTCAGTCCCCGGTGGGAGAGCAGCAGCCCATAGGCCCAGAGCTTCTGGGGAGAAGAAGAGATTTAGGCAAGGCGATCTGCTTAGTTTTTTGGGGGTTTTTTGTTTGGTTTTTTTTTTCACACATTTCTTTCTGCTTTGTAAATGGTTAGTCTGCAAGTGGGAATTTCTCCCAACATTGAGGCTTTAAAAACATTATTTTTTGTTTCAGTACTTAAACATCAGTTGTTCCTACATTAAAAGTTCAAGTGCTTACTGATTTTGATTATGGTTTACTGGCACTTCTCCTTTGTGGTAAGGTCCTCCTGTGTGCAATCCCTGCAGGTGTATGAGCTCTGAGGGCACCATGTGTTTCCTCCCTTCAGGTGCCAAAGCTGGAGTCCGTGTCCAAGCAGTCTTCTGTAGAATAAAGTTCCTTTCTTATTATATTTCACGAGTTGTTCTAAGTGTGAATTAGTACCTCAGGGGTAAAAATGCAGCAGGTTGGGGTGCTGCCTGCTCGCTGCCCCGCTGGGGCACGCACCACCCCAGGATCGCGGGGCTCCCCCTTTGCTGGCTGGGGCTGCAGGTGTTGTGTCAGCAACTGTTAGGAGTGGAACAGCAATGCCCTGATGGTATGAGGTGCTGCCATGTTGGTGTTGGCATGAAGCAGAAGCTTCTGGACTAGACTTCTGTTGAAGGGCAGGAGAGGTATGGGGGGCATTTTCTAAAAGCAGCCTCTCTTGTCTCCGTTCCTGCAGAGCCAGGGCTGGGAGAAGTCTCTTTGGAAACACCTGCTTTCCCCTCTGTCCTTCAGCAGCAGCTGCTGCAATGAGCTTCCATTCTCACCTGGCTGTGCATTTCCCTCCCCTTCTGCCTGTAAAACCATTTCCTTGCGGTCGGAGCACCCCTGCCCCTGCAAAGCCCTGTTCCAGGGCAGAGAGGCTTGATGTGAGCCACAAGCTGGACCAATAATTGCCAGTGTGAGGCAGCGCCCGTTGGTCGTGCCAGTGCTCTGACTGGGTGGAAGATGCATTCGTGCTGCATGGGTCCGAGCCCACTCTCCTCTGTGCCAGAGTCCAGCCCCAGGCTGCGTGGAGAGAGTGTTGCAGCCCAAAGCTTTGCTCTGGAAGTTTCTTGGAGTAAAACGCTTTTCCTGCTTAATTTGCTTGTTCACAAGACACAGGCTGGCAGACCATTGGTCAGCGAGAGGAGCAGGACTGGATGGGGACTGTGGTGCTTCTTTGCAGCAGCCTCAGCCTCTGCAGAAGGGTTCAGCTGGGTGAGTTCTAACGTGGACCAGCCAGACCAGCTCCTGCTCTGCACCAAGATCACCTTCAGGAGCAGAGCCCGTGCAGCGCTCCTCCCAACACCAGCCTCAGCTCTGCCGAGTGCCGCTGCAGAGCAGTTAATAATTACCCCTGCCACCTCGGGTCCGTGCTCCTGCCCTTCCCTAGCGGGAGGAAGAGCTGGAGGTTGGGAAGCAGGATGCTGCTGCTGCTAGCGTTCCTGGTGCTGCTGGGCCCCGCTGGCTGCCCCGAGACTGAGCCCCTGAGCAGATCCAGCCAGGAGCCCCTCTTTCGCGGGGCGGATCGCTACGACTTTGCCATCGTCATCCCTGGTGGCACCGTGGAGTGCTTCTGGCAGTTCGCATACCAGAGCGGCAACTTCTTCTTCAGCTACGAGGTGAGCGTTGTGGGATGCGTCCCAGGAAGCTGCTGGCAACGGTGCAGCTGCCGATGGGCATCGGGGAATGGCGGTGCTGGATCAGTCCTGCATGGCGGCTTTGCGGCCGGTGCCAGCTGCTGCCTCCAAGGGTGCAGCAGGTCCTGCAGTGGGCTATCCTCTGTTGCCTTAGTCCTGCGACCAGGCTTAGGTGCAGAAGGAGACCCACTGCCCCCAGGGCAGAGGCAGTTTCCCTTGCATGGGGAAGGTCCTCAGTCAAGACAGGGAATGGTTGTAGTTGCTTGAATGCTTCATTTCAGGGCCCGTGCTTTTTTAGGCAATTTCCAGCATCAATCCCATTTATTTTTTTGAATACATGTTTTAAAACCATAAAGCGGTGCTGAGAGCTCGCTCACAGAGTTGTGGGGTGACCTGGCACTGCAGGGAGCTCTGCCCTTTGCTGGGCTGGAGGCTGTTGCACAGCCCTCAGCTCTCCCCTGAGCTGCAGGTGGAAGGCATGCTGAAGGTCTCAGGCACAGCCCTATCTGCCTGTCCCTGTGCTCCCTCCCCTTCCCACAGGGAAAACTAGAGCCCTTTTAGCTCCTGTTTACACTAGGCTGGTTGAAGGAGAGCCAGGGCACAGCCGTGCCCAGCACTGACAGCTTCCCCCCCCCAGCTCTGCGCTCGGGAGAGCGGTCCCGCAGGAACACGGCATGGCCCTGGGGCTTCGGCACAGCTCCATCTCCCAACACACCAGCAGCTGGCAGCAGCGGCAGTGCCAGCAGCATCCGATCCAGGCGGCAGGGAGCCAGGGTGGGTACATGGGGTGGGAGATGTGAGGTCTGTGTGAGCACCTGCAGTACTGTGAGCGTGTGTTGGGAACCATGGGGTTCATTACCCAGGGCTGTGGGTTGTGGGTTTTTCTTTTACATGTAGCTGGCAGCTCGCTGGAGGCTGTTCCTGGCCTCGGCTCACAGTAACGAAGGAGGGCAGCTCCCCATGGACCCCAAACCAACCCTCAATAGACACAGGTCCCCTCTGGGTCCCTGCACTGCGCATGAGGGCTCCTGTGGGCACCCCTCTGTTTCCTGGGTGCAGAGTCAGGCCCACGAATGCCCCTCGGGTCTTTCCTGCCTCCAGGTCCAGCGGGCGACAGGGATTGCCACCAACAGGAACATCCTGGCCACGGCAAGCGACCCCAGCGGATTCCAGCTTGGCATTTCCCAGAACGTGCGAGGACAGATCAACTTCCTCACAAAGGAGACAGGTCCCCAATGCCCTGGTCCCTGCCCAACCCACCTGCCAGCTGCAGGCAGGCAGGCACAGCAACTCAGAGCCTGCCCAGCCAGCCAGCGCTTCCCAGAGTGTTGATTGGTCTGATCGCACCTCCCTCCCTAACGGGGAGGATGAGGGTCGGGCGCTGGGGACAGGTCTGCCTGGCAGCAGCTCTTCTACTCAAGGAACAACAATCCCCATTTCTCTCTGCAGGTTTCTACCAGCTGTGCCTGGACAACCAGCACAACCACTTTGGCTTCATGCAGGTCTATCTCAACTTCGGTGTCTACTACGAAGGCTTCAACACAGAAAACAAGCAGGCAGAAGAGAGGAAACAGCTGAACGACACCCTGGAGGCAATCAGGGTGAGTGTCAAGGCGACCACAGGGTGCTCCAGCGCAGCAGGGATGGGCACATCCTCCCAAGGGAACCGAGAAGGGCGTCTGCCTGAGCTGCAGCTTAATTTAACGCTGAGCCCAGCAGGCAGCTCTGAGAACGGCTCTGCCAGCCCCAGGCTCTGCTGCAGCCCCGCTGCTGAGCGCCCACCTCTCCCACAGGTCAGCATCCGGAAGCTACAGGTCCACATCTTCCACATGTGGCGGTTCTACAACTTTGCCCGCATGCGGAAAGGGGCTGACTCCTTCCTCCTGGAGTCCAACTACAACTACGTCAACTGGTGGTCGATGGCTCAGAGCTGCGTCATTGTCCTCTCTGGGGTGCTGCAGCTCTACTTCTTGAAGCGCCTTTTCAACGTGCAAACCTCCAGCAGGCAGAAGTGCTAGCAGTGCCCAGAACTGTGGGCAGGACCGCTGCCTGCAGCACTCAGTAACCAAGCTGCCACTCTGCCCCTTCACAGAGTGGGAGGGAAGGCCGGATCCTGCTTTGAGGAGAGAGAGTTCCCCCTGCTCCTACCTCCAGCTCTAGCCCTGCCTCGGCTGAAATCACTCCGACAGAAGAAAAGCACAACGTGACCGCCTGAGCTCTGTGAGCTGCATCAGTTTGTTACATCCCAGCCCACCATTACAGTGTCCTAACATGCCTTTTCTACCCAATGCCCAATAAAGGAACCCCTGGCACATGCTCTGGGGAGCGACTGCAGCCTGTTGCCTGCCATCCATCCTCTGCAAGCCTGGGCAAAGCAAGTCCTGCCTTGCAGGCAGCTGCCTGCTCCCCTCCCTCCCTCCCTGAACCTCGGCAGTCAGCCTCTGACAGCTCAGCCCCAGGCTGCGAGCCTCCCCCTGACCTCGTCTGCCGAACCGAACTGAACGTGGTGCTTCTCCCCTCTGGCGTAGCACCGCCCCAGGGAGGCAGAGACCTGCAGCAGGGGTGAGAGCTGCCCACCCCCCCCAGGCTCCGCACTAGACAACAAACACTCTGGGAGAAGGAACAGGCTTTATGTGACAGCAGGGACAGGTCTGGCTCCTTCTCGCGTTGGCAGCAGCCCCCCCTGGGGGTGCAGGGCTGCATGCTGGCAGCTCCTGGCCCCTCTGCCCTGCTCGGAGTGGGTTCCTCACGGCTCTCTACACCACTGCTGCACCAATGGTGCAGGACAAAGTCTGTTCTGCCTAGGAATGCTCACATCTTTGGAGCACTGGAGTTCCCTTAGGTCAGCGTGTCCTCGTTCCGCACGTACTCCCCGACGTCGGCCTGGTGGAACACCACGATGGCCATGGGGTCCACTTTCCGGCACTCCTGGGTAGACTTGGCGGCCACTCCAAAGCCCTGGGGGGGATGAAGGGGTGAAGGTGAGAGAGAGGTTTCCCCCCACCTTGTACCCATACCCCAGCGCGGGGCTGCGCCGGTCACTCACCAGCGGGACGTCGGCCATGGAGTACACCACCACGCCCTGGTACTGGGCCGTGTTCTCCGTGATGCGGCCCAGGCCCGACTTCAGGACATGGTTGCCGTAGAGGAAGGACTGCTCCGAGCCGGGCTTCACCCACACCTTGTACTGCAAAAGAAGCCCGGAGCAAGTGAGGGGCTGGGGGGGGAGCCTGGTACGGGGCAGGGGGAAGCTGGCTGGGGGTTGGGGGGCCATGTCCCACCTTGGCGTAGGGCGCGAGGAAGTCCAGGGCCGTGACGCTGAGCCGGAACTTCTGCGTCTTGGTGAACTTCCCGAAGCAGGTGCCCAGGGCCACCAGGCTGTCCCGGGGGATGCTCGCAGCCACCTTCAGCAGCTTCTCACTGTGGGGAGCGGGAGGGGGGGTAAAGAGCTGGAGCGACTCCAAGGACCGGGACCCCCACCCCCCGCCCCGCCGCTGTCCTGTCCGTGTCCCCCCGGCCCCGCTCACCTCAGATAGTAGACGCGGTCGCGGTGCAGGCGGAAGCAGTAGGTGCCATCGGGCCGGTCCACCAGCAGCTGGATGTTCTCACCGATGCTGTGAAGACAGAGCCCGTGAGTCCAGTCCCGGTCCCCTCCTGCCGCGGCTCGCCTGGTGCGCGCGGCCCAGCCCGCCCGGTACCCGGTCCCCAATCCCCTCCCGTCCCCGGTCGCTCACTATCGTCCCAGCTTCTCGAAGACCGCCCGCGTCTCCGCCTCCGTCAGCGGCCGCATCTCCCCCGCGCCGCACACGCGGGGACGCGCCGTGAACCGGAAGCGGCGGAACCGGAAGTGGCGCGGCGGCCCACCGAGAGGCAGTGGCCAGAGCGGCGCCATGGCGGCGGCGGAGGAGGCTCGGCTGCTGGCCTGGCTGCGCGGCCCGGCGGCGGC
>JAVJGG010000088.1:42056202-42085640 GCA_035590195.1 Aviceda cuculoides | reverse complement strand
CGCCCGCAGCCCGCGGGGACCCGCCCGGCACCGGCAGCACCTGGCACCGGCCCCAGCCCCGCACTGCGGGAGCAATGACCGGCACCGGCAGCACCCAGCGCTGGCATCACCCGGCGCTGGTGCGGCACCGGCATCACCCAGCACCGGAATCACCTGGCACTGGTGCTGCGCCGGCACTGGCGCCAGCATCACTTGGGACCAGAATCAGCTGGCACTGGTGCTGCACCGGCTCCGGCATCACCCAGCATCGGCATCGTGTGGCACGGTGGCAGCTGCCGCGGGCACCGGCACAGCACCGTGCCAGGGACCGGCCACAGCTCATCACCCGGAGCAGCACTGGGCCACCCGGGGACACCTCAGGGTCCCCCTGTGCCACCCCCTGGGGCCACTCCACCTCCCCCATCCCCCTGCCCCACTCCTGGGGCCCCTCTCATGACGCCTACATGTCACGTCCCCTGTGCCACCGTGTCTATGAGCCACCTGGGGATGCCCGGGGCCTCCCCCGCCGTGTCACCTTGTCCCCATGGCTGGTGGGTCCCAGGGCAGGACCTGGGCCACCCCAGGAACGGCAATCCTGGGCTGGTCACGCACAGTGTCCCTGCACTGGGCTGATGGCAGGGGCAACCAGCCCCAGGAGGGACCACGCTGAGTCCAGAGGAGCTGCAGCTTCGGCTTTGGGCTCAAATCCAGCACTTTTGGGTTGCTCACCCTGATACGGGCCATCGTGTCCTGCTGGGCTGGGAGCCAGGTGCGAGGTGACACTGGGATTAGGCCTGGACCCTCCCAGCCCCAGGAAGGGGATCCCTCTGGCAGGTCCCCCTCGGCCAAAATCCCCACCACACGGTGATGCCAGCTGGAAACTCCCCACCGTAGCTGCCGGAGCAGCGCCTGGAGTGGGTGGCGAGGAACTGGTGAGCCCTTGGCTGGCAGGGATGGGGCAGGGATGCACCGGGACCCTTGGTGCTGCTGGTGGGGCTCCCACATGGCCTGGCTGAGCCCGGCAGTGGTGGGGCGTGGAGGTGCGAAACCCAGCGCGATGGGGTCAGACCCGACGCGGTTGTGCCTGTGCCGCTGCTGCGGTGCTGCTGGGCACGTGCGGGGTCCCCGTGGCTGCAGGCTCCCATCTGCGGGAAGGGGGACAGGGGCAGCACGTCCCCACCCCGCAGCCCTCCCCATGCCCCTCAGCAGGGACCCAGCCCCGGGGGTCTCCCCGTGGTTCCTTACTTTTCGTTGTGCCCGCGGCTGCCGGGCACCTCTCCCCGCTGCCGGCCGGCGGCTGGCCGCAGGAGCGCTGCACAAGGTGGAAACCAAACTCCCTCCTCCTCCGGCACAGCCGCCTCCTTGTTCCCCACAGCAGGACGGCTGGACGGCGCCTGGCCAGCGGCATTACAAGAGACTTTTCATTCAAAAACCATCCTCTGCTGCTCGCGGCAGGCCCTGGGGAGGCACAGCCGGTACGGCAGCATCCCGGCGCGTGCCCGTGGCCGGGTACTGGCACCGGTGCAGGCTGGCGGCAACAAGAGCGAGGAGAAGCGCTCGGCCGCTGCCGCTCTCCGGCGAGGACAATGCGCTCCCCACTGCCCGTGCACAGTTGGCCGAGCGGCACGGCACGGCACGGCGAGGTGTGGGCCTGGCGCAGGCGGCTTCGCTGGGGGTGGAGACACAGCCCAGCACCCCCAACCTTGCAGGGAAGGGGGGGTCCTGAGCCCCTCACACCATCCGGCACGGCACGGGGCAGCCGGCAAACGGGTACCCGGGGCTGTGCACAGCAGGGCTGGGGGCTGCCCAGGGAGAGGGGGGCTCTGGGCTGGGTCCCCAAGAACTCTGGTGTGACCCCGCAGCACCCCCGCAGCCCCAGCCCTGCTCTCCCCACCCGGTGGGTGCACGGCAGCTCCCGGCGTAGGAGCGGGGCCCGCGGTGCTGCAGCACCCGTGAGGGCTGCCCTGGCTGGAGGGAGAGGGGGTGACCCCAACACTGGGATGTCCCTGAGCACACAGGGACCCCGAGCGGTGGTCCTGGCCAGGTGCCCTGCAGGGTCCCGCAGCCCCTGGCCGTGCTCCCGGCACACACGGCAGCCCTGGCAGGGAGGGGGCTCCTCGTGCCGCAGTGGAAGGGCCCTATCCTCAGACCACACGGTGAGGGAGACCCCAGGAATGGGCGCAGAGCAGGCAGTGCCACGGCAGGACCTTCCCCAGAGGCACCATGGAAGGGAATGAGTCCCCAGCGCAGCCCTGGTCCCAGTACCGCAGCCCCACCACACCGGCAGGGCAGGGCCTTGGCAATGCTGGCTCCGTTTCCCTCTGCACACACACACACACACCCCCCGCCCCCGAAAAATCACTGGGATTTGGCTAAAATCACATTTAGAAGCTGGCTCAGCTGATGCCTCCAGGGATCATCCCTGTCCCTCACCCTGGGCTGGCACCCAGAAAGGCTCCCTCCATGCCCGTGCGTACCCCACAGTGAGTGTGTGAGTGTGCAAGAGCTGCCACTCAGCTCTTCAGCCCCAGGACCTTCCAGCATCCCTGTGACGTGAGCACGGTGCCGAGGGAGAGCCAGGCAGGGCCGTGTGGCAGCTGCCTGCCAGACCACAGGGTGCTCGGCAGCCCAGGCTGGGGGGGGGTGGACGGCAGAGCCCCCTCTCCCTCCTGGCTGCCCTCGGGGGCAGCCGTGGCACCCGGTGCTTGGTTGGCCACACTGGAGCCCGCCGAGGCACCGGCCCCGTCGGCTGCTCCCCCAGCCCAGGGTGGCCCTGGGGGCTGATGCCCACCCTCCCGCGGGACTCGGGGGCTCGTCAGGGCTCACGACGCTTCCACCACGCCAAGCACGTGAGGGCGAGCACGGCCCAGCCATGGGCCGGGACGTGGCTACGATGGCACCCAGGGCCTTTGCGCAGCTCCCAGAGACGTCATGGGCGCAGGGCTGAGCATGTCTCTGTTTAATCCCCCGCCCTGTCCCAGCAAGCCCACGCTGCCCCGGCCACAGGGAGCCCGGGGGCAGCTGCCTGCCCTCCCCAGGCTGCAGTTTCCTCCCTGGCTGGCGCCCGCCAGCAGCATCCCAGAGGCACAGCGAACCCTTTCCCTCGGGGAGCCGCTTGGCCCTGATGGCAGAGCAGGAAGAGTTTGTTCTGTGCCCCGCTACGGCAGCACCACAATCTTCTTCTCCAGCGCCTGCGGGGGGAAGAGGACGCTCCTCATCACCGTGTCCAGTTCCTCCAGCGCCAACTGGGCGTGCAGCACCGTCGCACTGTCGGGCTCAGCCACCACCACGTGCTTCAGCAGGCGGTAGAGGTCCCGCAGAACGTCCTGCAGCACCTGGGCAGAGCGGGCAGGAGAACCATCAGCACCCACCAGCATCTCGCCCGCACCTGCAACAACCCAAAACACAACCCTCGGCATGCCCCGGCAGGCACAGTGCTGCCCCTTCCACCGACGCTGTCGGTGCCAGGACACGGCGGTGGCACCACCACCACCACCACCACCACCCTCCTGCCTTGGGCGTGAGCTCCAGCCCTCCTGTGACTCAGTTTCCTCAGATGCCAGCAGCGCAGTCCAGCACAGCAGAGCATCGCGGCGTCCCTCCGGCCTGGGGGCACGAGGGGAAGCTGAGATCCCTGCTGCGGGGATTCCCCGTGGGGAACTGGCTGTTTCCTCCATGGGAGCTGAGTCCCAACATGCTCATTGCTGGGAAGCGGGGAGGGAGGCCATGGCCCGCGGAAAAAACGGGCATTTCCAAGTCAAATCAGTGACAAACAACTCCCACGGCTCCTGAGAGCTGGCAGTGCCCTGCGGCACGGCACAGCACTGCCCCACGGCACGGCACTGCCCCATGGCATGGCACTGCCCCATGGCACGGCCAAGCAGCTCAGAGGGATGCCCCCATGAAGTTCCCCCTGCCCTGGGAAGGATCCAGCACTGGGGGGGACCCCTTTGGTGGGAGAGGCACAAGCTGGAGGTCCCAGTCCCATGGGACTTTCCCTGGAAGCTGCCTGGGAATGAGCCCTGCAACCCCCATGGGACAGGGACTGTCCCTAAGGAATCCTGTGCCAGTGCCCAGGGATGCCCAGGAGCCTGGCAGAGGCTGCCCCTGCCCCAGGGACAAGCGGGGAGGTGACCCACCTCGGTGGCCTTCTCGCTGAGCCCCCGCAGCAGCAGTACGACCATGTGCACGGCGGCTCTTCGCACCTCCGCCTTGGGGTCCGTCTTGGCTATGGCCGTCAAGCAGGAGGTGACCTGTGGGGACGGGGCAGGGGGGCTGTCAGCGAGGGCAGGGGGACGCAGGGGGACCCGGCAGAGCAGCCAGCCACGGTGGTGGGGATCTCCCTCGGTGGCCTGGGGCTGGAGGATGAGGATGGCAGTCCTGCACCCAGCCTGGAGCAGCCATGCGCTCCCCTGCCAGCACCCAACCGGGGGGATTGGCTTTTTGCAGGGTGTGGGGCACCGAGCAGCCCTCCCTCTCACAGGGGCCAAGTGGCATGCAGATGCCTTGGAAAGCTTTATAAAAAGCGGGCAGAGTCGAAGGAACCTAATTAAACCCCCGGCAGTGACAGCCGGGAGAATTAGCAGAGCTAGCGTGTTCCCGAAATAGCTGCGTGTGGTGCATTGGCATCTCATCAAATGCTGCCAGTATCTCACCGATGCCGAGCGGCTGTGAGCTGGGATGGGGGAAGAAGCCTGAGCGCTGCATCTCTGATGTTTCCTGAGCCCCCTCCTGCTCTGGGAGGCACCGGAGGCCGAAGCTCTGGCTACCATGGGGGCACAGACCCACCAACTCGAGGGCTGCCGGACCGTGATGCCGGCAGCTCCCAGCAAGCCCCCCCCAGCCCTCTGGGGAGAAGACCCCTGAGGGCTGGGCTAACCCCACTGAGACCACAGCTCTGGTGGCTCCGGCAGCCGCATCTCACCGGGAGCCTGCAGCTGGGGTGAGGACCATGCACTCCCCACCAGCCATCAGCTGCCTCCTGATAAGGAAAGGGTAACGAGGTCTCATTAAGCAGGGGAGAAGGTGCCTCTGGCAGGTACTAACTGTGCCCCCAGGTCTCCTCTGCAGTGTGATTGCCATGGGTGGAGCAGGCACCATTGCCTGTCCTTGGGCTATTGCTTCCCTGCACAAGTGACATCTTTAGCTGATTATAAAGCTTTTAGCCCTAAAAATCAGGGCTAGAATTTCCTGAGTGTTTGCTTCAGGTCCAGTGACTTTTATACTCTGCAATGTCAGCAAATATCGCTCATGTCCTTTATGGAAAACACCAGGCTGTTGTGTGCCCAGCAGCCAGCACTCAGCAGCCCTGCCATCCACTAACGAACCGCCCTCGTTAACGAGCGATGGCCCCACACTCCCCAGGCAGGGACCCAGGGAAGGGTCTGGCAGGGCTGGGATGGAGCCGGTACCTCCTGGATGATGGAGCCCAGCTGAAAGCTGAGGCGCTGGCAGAGCTCGCCCAGGTTGGAGAGGCTGCTGGCCCGCAGCGCGCTGTCAGGGTCCCGTGCGCCCCACAGGAAGGCCTGGACCAGCGGCTCCCGGTACTTGAACACCATGTCGCCTGCAGGAAAGAGCAGAGCGACATCAAGGGCAAGGAAAAACCCACAGCCCCTTCCTGCCAAAGACCCAGCTCCATTGGGAGCAGCCGGATCGGGCCCCCCTGCCTTGCAGCACTGCCAAACAGCTGGATGCAGCAACTGGAGCGTGGCTTGTGCCCAGCATGAGGACCGGGGCACAGCTCTGGGTGAGGCACAGACGGAGCCTTGGCAGGGACCCGCGGTGGTGCCAGAGATGAGGATGCTGCGGCACAGTCCCCCGGGGCGCCGGCAAACCCCGATGGCACGCGCCCCACGGCAAAGACCTTTGTCTGGGGCTGTCCGGCACATCCCACGTCCTCCCGGCTCCCGCGGGGCCCCCTTCAGAGGCGATCACAGATACGGCACACAGAAACAAAGTGCGAAGCCTAAATTCTCACTTAATTCAGCCGCACAACCGCCCACCCCAATTAACACAAGCAGGCACTGCGGACGTGTGAGCCGCCTAATTAGAGGTCGGTGCGCAGAGCCCGTGACCGGCATGTGCAATCGCTCTGGGTGCGTGGTCCTCCTGGGCAAGCTGGACAGCCAGCGGCCGTGCACCCCACAGCATGGGCACGGCTCCCACCGGGCAGGGGCTGCTCCGGCCGAGGGCAGCGTGGGGCGGCACTTACCTGGGAGTGACGGAGGAAAGGAAACCCTGGCAGGCTCGCCAACCCATGAGCTCAGTGGTTTCCTGTCTCTCCCGAGCTCTGGAAGCTCCTGGGATGCCGGTGTCCTGCAGCCGATGGAGGCAGTGGGATGCCCCGGGATGCCCTTGGGATGTCCCAGGATGCTGGGACAGGAATAAGCCCTATGGGCAGTGGAGGGAGCCCATGACGCTGCACGCAGGGGCTCGGGGCCGCTGCTGCGAGGTGCTGGGGACTGGCCAGCCCCTGCACCGCCGGCATGCTGACAGCCTGGCAGCACCGGCTGTGTGCAAGGAGGGGAAATATCGGATGTGATGGCCAAGAGCTGGGCAGGAACAGGCAAGGCGGCAGGCAGCCGGGTCCTTCTGTAGGACCGTCCTGTCCCAGCTTCACTTTTCCTGTGTGGCCCTCCCTCTTACTAAAGGACTGCGCGCTCGGAGGGGCAGGGACGGCTCCTGTGTGGTACGAGGTGGGAGAGCTCAGGGCAGCACTGTGATGCCAAGGATGGCCAAGGATGCCAAGGATGCCACGGATGCTCGAGAACACAGCCTGCTCCATGCTTGCACCCCAGGAGTTGGTATTAAAGCAGTCTGAGCAGTGCTGGATGATCCGAGCGTGATGTGCCTCCTTTGAAGCCAGCAGCACAGCAGCACACTCGCCCTGTGCCGGACGGCCACAGAAAGAGCACGAAGCATTTCCCTTCCTGTAGCAAACAAGGCACACGCTCCCTGACAGAGAAGGGAAAAGGTCTGCCATGGCACACCCAGAGCAGATTTAATGGGTTTGCAGCTAAAGCTAATCGGGTCAGTGCAAGGTCTCTGTGAACCCTTGCGCGGTGCTCGGCTCTGCGTCGCTGGAGGCAGAGGAACAACGCCGCACGCTTGGGACGGGGCTGCCATGCGCTTCCAGCCACACTGCCCGTACCGGCTGTTTGCCAGGCAATAGGCACCTGCTGCAAAATCCCCTCCCGGATGGGAAAAAGCCACTCCAGTGGGATGGCGGGCAGGGATGGGGACAGGGACGGGACAGAAGGGAAGCAGAGCGGTCCCCGGGCAGCAGCAGGAGCACTCCGAACCACAGCAGCGCTGCTGTACAGAGCAGAGCATTTCTGGAAGCGCCGGATAAAACCTCACTCTTGAATCCCGAAGCTTTGCAACAAAAACAACTTCATGCGATTTGTTCTATAAATACGCAGGCGAGCCAGGACGTGCCAGAGCTGCTGCACGCGGCAGAGGCACCACGGGGAGCGGGGAGAGCCGCAGTGGAGGCCATGCCCACCGTCCCGCCGACAGCCGTGCCGTGGGCAGCCGCCGAGGGAAACCCGGAGCGGCGCGGCTGCAGTGCCAGGCGAGGTGAGGGCTGGATGCACGGACACTGCCCAGGGGACTTCAGAGACCAGGAGGGTCTGCTGCCGCTCACACCGCTCACTGGAGCTCCACGGGGAGATGATGGGATTGCTGGTCCGTAGGATGCCCCGTCCCCATCCCGGCAGCAGGGCAGGGGAGCGGCACAACCTGGTGCAGGGAATACTGGCCCCGGTGGGATGCCCCACAGTTGGCAGAGCTCAGGGATGCCACCATGGCCAGGGGACTTCGCTACAGTGGCTGTGCCCTGGAGGAAAGCTCCGGCAGGCCAGGCGGCTGGCACATGGGGCTCGGGCAGTCCCGGCTCTGCAGGAGGAATTTCGGTTCTGCCACGGCCGACTGGGAGACGAAGCACCCGGCCGGTGACAGGGGACTGACTGCTGCCTTCCCTGGCCATGGAGCGCTCTGTCTGCGTGCTCTCGCTGGCCTGGCCTCTGCCGGGGAATAAGATGAGGCGCTTTAGGACGTGTCCCAACAGTGAGGCCGGAAAGACCTCATCCAGCTTTTACCCCTCAGCCCTGCGTGTCCGGGCGCTTCCCAGCAGCCTCGGAGCCCAGCGCTGCCGGATGAGGGGATGGTGGGCTGCTGGCTGGATCTGCTGCCCCACTCCTGCCCACTGGCAAACCCCAGCCAGCCACCCTTCGGCTTCCAGAACCCCTGCAGCGGGGCCGTGGGAGCTGGTTCTCACCTTCGGACAACAAAAAGTCCCTGTGGGCTTTACCCCTTGGACCCGGCAGCATGGCAGAGAGCAGCAAAGGGCCAAGTGGTGCCGCGGCTGCCGGCAGCAGCCAGCACTGCCGGGCTTGTGGACGCGGCTGTGGACTTACCCAGCGCCTGGGTGACACGCGTCAGCACCTCACCCAGCTTCATCCTAGTGATGGCGGCTCCAGTATCCTCCATGCCCTGTGCTGGGCCCCTGTACCGTGCCAGCAGGATGGGCAGGATCCGCTCTGGGTACTCACTGGAGAGCAGGGCAACTCCTTGGGGGGAAGAGCAAGAGGAAAGCGCGGGTCAGGGCCAGGCATGAGGATGGCCCATGCCACCAGCCTCAGCAGAGGAACCGCCGGTGGCTGTGCCACCCCGGTGCCCTCAGTGCAGCAGGTGCAGCCATCACCCACAGGACCCTGTGCACCCCCCCGGCCCCACAGCACATCCTGTGGCCCCTCCGCACAAAGCTGCAGCACTGGGGCAGCCCAGCACCAGGTCTGTTTGGGTGCCAAGCTGAAAAATAATTTAGCAGTTGGCAGCAGGTGCCCACTAATTGCTGCTGGTTAATGTTCATCGACTGAGCGTCGACTCGGCACACTGGCCGTTGAATGCTGCGGGGCTCACCCGAGGCTGGTCCAGCATCAGGGCAGCCAGGTACTGCAGATGATGCTCGGGCACAGCGTCTGGTCCCTGCGCTCAGCTCCCGGCCATCGGGCACATGCTGCTGGTGTGCCCTTGGCCACGCCGGGGCTCCACAAAGCCCCTGGGTTTGCCTGGCCCAGGCTGGGAGCCAGAGCCTGAGTTTGCCCTATGCCTGCTGCATCTCCCCAGGGCTGAAAAGAGGTCAGATCCTGGACATGGGATGCATGCTGGGCTATGCCACGGGGCTGTGCTGGCTTCACAATCCCTTTAGAGATGCGGGCTGGGCACAAGTGCTGGGCAGGGCTCCAGCATCACCGGGCTCCCCAGGCAGCGGGTGCCTCTCCGATGGGAAAAGGCAGCTGCTCTCCAGGGAAAGGGCAAACGGCAGAGGCTGCCCCGGCAGTGCCAAGCGCTGAGTCACGGTGAGCCCCAGCTCCCCTGCCCTCCAGGAGCAGCCGCCTTCACCTCCAACCTCGTTCCCCAGTTATCAGAGGGCATCCGCTGTGGGTTACCCTCTGCAAGCCTGGGCACGTCAGGCAGGGCACCAACCTCTCCTCCAGCATCACCTCGCCGGAGCCCGGCTCTGTGATAACCGGCAGTGGCGCGACAGCCAGCTCCAGTCCCAGCCCCAGCACGGCTGGCTGGCAGGCAAGCCCTGCCGCTGTGGTGGGGAGCCTGACCAGGGCACCGGGGAGCCCACTTGGCACCATCGCCAGCACCGCGCACGGCACACTGCCGGTGCCGCTGCCAGTGCGGCATGGGCTGGGTGAGTCACTGCCGCAAGGAACCGCGTCACGGTTAATCACAGCCGCAGCGGAGCTGTGAAACACAGAGGCAGCTGCACAGGGTGTATTAATCACCTGGGGACGGTTGAAGCCTTTGTGTTTCACCTGCGGGGCAAGGACAAACCCGTCCCACTCAAGACCGTACAGGCAGAGGGAAGCATGGTGATAAGCTCCTTTTCCAGCTGCTGCTGAAGGTTGCCTACCCAATGGCAACTGGGGCTCCCGGCAGCACCGGTATCACTCTGGGCCCTGGGAATAGCACCACCCTTCCATATAACCCAGCGCACCGTGACCCACTGCCGCACAGGATGCCCGTGTTATCCTGGGTGTGGAGGCACCTGCCTGCAAATCCTGACGAGCAGCCCAGTGCTGTGGGGCTGCACTGAGCACGCGCGGACCCAAGGTTTCCCCGGAAGCAGCGTGAGCGGGGGCAGCCCTCGGTGCCCCCAGCAGTGGAGAGAAGGCTGCTCTCCTGCCAGCCCGCTGCCTGCACCCTGCCGCCCTCCACCTCCTGCCCGCACGGCCGGGACCAGCACTGGGGCCAGGTGTGTGCCCACCACTGCTCTCCCCCCCTCAGCAGGCACAACAATTTGTGAGGCCATGAGATGCAATGGATCAGGGAACCAAGCCAGAACATGCTTCCGTCGTTCCACATCCACAGGGCTGGCTGGCATGGGTTGGTACCCTTGGGGATGGATGTGGTAGAGCCGTGAGGGAGCACCAGCGGGTCCCCAGCTCCTCTGCCAGCCTCAGCTGAACAGACCAGCAAGCCGAAACGTCAGCCAGGTGCAGGGCTGGGGTGCCGGGGCTGTGCTCACACTGTGCTGGAACTGCAGCCCCAGGCCGGCAGCATGGACCTGGCACGGGGACGGTGACCGGCTCCTGGGGGTCCTCTGGCGGGGGGATGCCCCGAGGGTGAACCTGCCCAGGGTGCCCTCGCCTCAGGCTCCAGCTCCACCGAGAAGGTGCTTGTGGTCTGGGCAGATCAGCAGTTCAGTCAGAGGGTAAATGAACTAATTACCCACTGAGTAAGCACAACTGGGAGATGAAGCCTGCTGGCTTCAGGAACATGGCGCAGAGCCCGCACGCGGTTCCAGGCTCAACCGAACGGCACAAAGACGCGGTCCAGGAGGGAAGATGATGCTGAGCCCCCAGCCCGGCCGCAGCTCCGCCACTCTTCGTTCTCACTGCCCAAAGCACCCCCAGCACAAAACCTTCTCCTACGAAGCACCGGCACTCACCCCAGCCGGGTATTGCTCACCTTGGATGGCTGAGAGGTAAACGAAGGCATCCTCGTGCTGCACGTTCTCCAGGAACACCTGCGAGGAAGGGGGAGAGCAGTTGGCAGTGGCACCACGCCGGGCTGGCAGCCCTGGTCCCTCTCGCCTGGCGCCTTTAGCCAACGGCGATGGCAAAGTTGGAGGGCTCTGGTAATACCGACCCCAGCCTGCCGGCATGCTCAGCCCCAGCTCTGCACCACAGCGCAGGATGGGGACGGCGGCGGGAGCCCAGTACCTGCAGGAGTTTCTCCTGAAGCCGAAGTGCCTCTGGATCCCGCTGTGTGACCAGGCTGGCGAGGTGGCGCAGGGCGGCTGCCCGGACGGGGGGCTGGGGGTCGTAGGCTGATACCAGGAGCTCCTGAAGCCCAGCTGTGGCCGGGCTGTCGGCACACGGGGCTGGAGTGGGACCCGTGTCGCCAGCTTCGTGGCACATGCTCTGCTCTTCGCCCCTCTCCCTGGGAGCCGAGGGGCTGCTGCGGCCGTGCCGCGGCGGTGTCCGGCCACCCCTCGGGCTTGGGGCTCCGCCAGGGATGCCAGCAGGGCTCTGCGCTCCTGGTCCCAGCTTCTTCCCCAGCACGCCGTCAGCAGCGGCGCCCACTGTCCCAGGGGAGAAGGCCCCGTGGGTGCAGATGGCGATGCGCAGGTCTGCAGCCAGCTCCTGGGTGAGGGGCTCAGGGTAGGTGCGGGAGAGCTCCTCCAGCAATGGCACCAGCCGCTTCAGCACGGCAAAGTCGCTGGATTGCAGCTGCAGGAGGGAGAGAAGCAGCCCTGGAGCAGCTGCAACGGAGTTTCGCTCCCTGGGATGCTCCTGGCAACGGAGTCAGGCAGCCCAGAGGCCATTCTGTAGTCCCGTGGCAGCGCCAAGCTGGCCGCCCTCCGTCCCCACCCCACAAACTGGGCTCCAGGCACCACGAGCTCCTCTGGCCAGCGATGCTGCGTGGCCCCAGTGCCGATCCCAGCTGCGGCACCTCTGGCAGCGGAGATGCTGGCAACAGCCACGACCGTGCCAGCCTCGCCCCAAGATGCCACAGGAGAAGGTGGGAAGGGCGAGAGCCCAAAGGGGAGCGGTGTCCATGCGGGACCCTCACGCTCAGCAGGGGGGCTGAGCCGGGGACATCCCTCCACCACCTTGCCAGCGCCGTGCGGGGTTTGCTTTCAGTCCTGCCTGGAAGGAAGCTCCAGGCAAGGCAGCTGCGACCTGTCCCGAGGCTGCAGGAGCGCCCAAGCGGGGAGAAATTCCTGCCCTAACCCGGATTTAACCACTACAGCAAAATCTGGGCTGTAAGACCTGAAAAGTGATGCTTTAGCAGAGATTTTGGGGAGCTTCTGCATAATGGTGTAAAAAACCCTTGGCCATTGACACCCAAACAGCTTTGCAGCTGCCTGCGAAACCTTTGACATTCAATTTGCCAAGTTAAGTTGCTCCTATTAACACCAGAGCGGAAGCAGGAGCTCGCCTGGGAGGGGGCCCATTAGAGCTGCAAGACTCTGGTTTTAAGTTTTCTCCAACTCAATAATGTTCTTTTTCTGAATGTTAGGAATTTCGCAATAAGACACAATAAATTATCTTTTTCCATTAACAGTTGGATTTGCCTTTGGGCAGGTCCGGGGATGAAGCAACCCCGGCAGCTCAGTGATTTAAGTGCAAGCCGGAGTGATTGCAGTGCACTAACGAACGTGCGATCACTCCCCGATGGCAGTTCAGCTGACACCGTATAACGGGGTAACCGAGTGATGTACTGTTTTTACAGAGGATTTTCAAGAACGGTACAGCCCACAGCAGGAAGTTCAATGCGCTCCAGAGATGGAACCTATAGACATGTAGGGATGCAGAGGATGCAGTGTTGGTATTTAAAGATGCTGTATGTGCCCACACTGCTCTGTCAGTGCCTTCTCAGAAGCAGATTTTGGATTATAAATTAACTAATCAGGCTCTCAGTGCTGCCCCGCTGGGATCAAACCCTTGGCTAGCACTCCGGAACCACTCTGAGGAAAAATAATGTATATATATGTATATATACAGACACATATACACGCTGGGACTGAACAGGGACCCCAACCCAGGGAGCACCCAGACCCCAGAGCACCAGCTGTGGCACCCCTCGGCTGAGCGTGGTGGGACCGTGCCCGGTCTCCCCCCTCCCCACACCCCAAAGCCGCCGAGCACCCCGGCTTTGCCCCCTCACCTGGACGGCTCCGCCGAGCATGGCGGCCACGAGCCCCATGGCCATGGTGAGGGTCTGCACCTCCGCCGCCGCGCCGGGGCCCTGCGCCGGGCTGATGCAGGCCCGCTGCAGCGTGGCTGCCACGAACTCCTCCACCTGCCAGCGGAGAGCACAGGGAAGAGCAGTTAGGAGGGGGGATCCCCAGGGTTCTCCCAGCAGGCCGCCGCTGCCTGCCCCTGCCCACACCTCAGGGTGCCCTGCTGCAGCCACATGCTCTTTGGTTCTCGCTGGCTCTGCATCGATTTTGAATTTTCCAAGCCCAAACCTTTCTCTAGCACAATTTCATAAAAACCCTTTGTGTTACCCTGTTGCTGCCACCAACCTGACCTTCCCTCTCAGACCCATCCCAGTTGCCTTCCCAGCATCTTCCCAGCTGCCTTGCCATCCCCCTGTCCAGGTGAGCGGGCTCAGCAGCACTGGGGAGCCCCGGTGAGCTGGGGGACGGCTGGGGTGCTGGTGCAGCCCAGCTGTGGATGCACTGGGGACACAGGAGGGAGACAGGCCTCCTAAGGCAGCTGCGGCGGGTGCTGGAACCTGTGAACCGCTGCCCACCCCTGCCGCAGCGGCATGGATGGGCTGAATTCCCAGGACCGCTGCCCCCAGTCCTGCACTGGGCTGTCTGAACCTGCAGGCGAGGGTTTCGGGAGCAGGGCTGGGAGGGCAGCTGAGCCAGACAGCCCAGGCAACCACAGCCACAACCACAGCCACCAGGCTCCAGCAAGCTCGTGCTCCCCGTCTGCCACAGCCCCAGGACAAGGTGATGGTTAAACTGCGGTGGCTGCTCTCAGCAGCAGAAGCCCCCGCAGTGGCTGCAGGAGCAGGGGGAGGCAGCCCAGCACCTTCTCTGCCTCCTGTCCCTGCTCCGCCATGGCTGTGGGATGGGAGCTGGGAAGCCAACTGGGATGGGTCTGAGAGGGAAGGTCAGGGTGGTGGCAGCAACATGGAAACACGAAGGGTTTGTATGAAATTGTGCTAGAGAAAGGCTTGGGCTTGGAAAATTCAAGTAGATGCAGTGACAGCGAGAGCTGAGGTGTACACAGCTGCGGCAAGGCACTGGGACTGCAGACAGCCAGCACACAGCACCGCAGTAACGGCCAGACACAGAGCCAAGCGGGGAGTTAGCACAGCTCCAATAAACTTCATTACAACAAAAATCACGCCTGCCCGCGCTCCCCACGAGCTCTGGGAAAGAGCACAGCCCCTTCCCTGCCCCAGGCCAGGACCGGACACCATTTACCCACACACAGCCGACGCTCGAGCCAGGCCACTCACCACGTGTGTCACTTATTTGTGATTTTCTCACAATAATTCACCCCCTCCCCACCCCCAGCCCGTAACGATCCCGCCTGGCTGGCTGGCACTGTAGCCTTCTCGACACTTGGCACCAAACCCTTTGATCCCACAGGCTTCCTGCACTTCTAACGGAGCTTGAAATTAGTGAGTTTATTGTCTCCGTGCCTTTGCCAGCTGTGCCGGCACTCCACAGCTCGGGGCAAGCTCACTGCATGGCTCGGGGTGAGCTCGCCGGCTGCAGTGGCACCCAAGCACCCAGCCATGCTGGGAAGGGGCTGGATCGGGGTCGTTCCTATGTAACAGGCATGTTGCAAAAGAGGAACTATTTTGCTCCTATTTTGGAAAACAAAGTACAAGGGCAACAAGGTACTATTGCACCAAACTCCACATTTCCAGCCTCCAGGGCACAGGCACTGGGTGCAGGCAACACATTTCCTCATCAGCAGGATAGCTGGTCGCTGCCAGCTTTGTTAAGCACATCCCTACTGCAGCAGCAAGGAGGGAGGCTGGCTAGGAGGGGCTGCGGAAAAGGCTTAGGTACCTTCTGGGCTGATTAGTCCAGAAAAGAAATGCCACCAAACAGCAAGACAGTAAAAACAAGTGTCAGAACATCTGCTCTCACAAAACAGTGACACACAAACTGAATGGGTTGAAATTATATTTAATGAAAAAAAAAAAAAGGAACTTAATAAATAATCTATCAGTAGAGAGCTATTGAGAAAAACAAAAAAGTTAAAAAAAAAACTAATCTAGAAGGAAAAAAACCACCTTAATGTGGAAGGGGAAAAAAGCCTGAAAAAATAAAACACTGAGGCACATTTCTGTCTCATGCAGGAGGAGAGCATCCTTGGCATATCAAGGAAATCAAGTCAATCTCATGAAACTTGGTTGGGGCGGGGGGGGGAAATGTAAATAAAATAAATTGTGCAACTGAGTGGGTCCACACCTGCTGCCATTCCTGGGGTCTGGCTTTGGGAAGGCAGATTCTGCTTGCTCCAACCCATTAAGCACAAAGCCACACACCGGAGTGCCCACAGCAAGAGCAAACACCCCGGAGGAACCCTGTGCTGCAGAACCTGCTTAAAAACAGCTTTGCAACTGCCTGTCCCAACCCGAGGGAGCCCTCCCTGAAATACAGCCCCCAGGTGGAAGTATAATGGGTTTTTTGTCTGGGTTTCTTTTTTGGTGGTTATTTCTTTTTATACTAGACTCAGGGCTGGACCCAGAAACCCAGCAAAATCCTTCCCCAAAATCCTTTCTGACCCAGGCAGCGGAGCCAGTCCTGCGTGGGTGGGTGTAATGGAGAGGCAGGTGAGGACAAAGCAGCGCTGGCTGCCACACCGCCGCAATGACACCGGCTGGGTCCCCTCTGTCACTGCAGAGCGCACACAAAGACTCCTTTGTCCCAAAGAGAAAAGTGAGGAAACCTGTGTTAGCGGTGACCGCCCCCGCTCAAGCCAGTCAGAGTTAACTGGCATAACCAGGTCACTGAGTTAAAAAAAAACAACAAACAAAAAAACCCAAAAAAACCCACCACCACCACAAAAAAAAACCAACAAAAAAAACCAAAAACCAAACCCCAAACCAAAAAAAAACCAGGATGAGGAAGTTAAAATAGACTGATGGGGAATACCGAGCTGCCCTTGGCACCCAACAGCCTTCCTGACCTGGCGCAGTGCAGGACAGCCAACCCCCTTCAGCGCTGCTGCAGCGTGGGCTCAGGGAGGACAGAAGTGCCATATTTTAACAAACCTTTTTGGTACCAGGTTCAAGGAACATCAGCTGGCCTTTGAAATTATAATATTTAATAAATTTTGTAGCTGCCCGTTCATGAAGACATGGACAAATGCCAAACATATCAGTACAGTTATGTCAACCCTGACGACCAGACACACCAGCTGGTGCGGGCGTCCCAGCAGCAGAAACCACAGAAACACCACGAATGGCCACGAAGGGACAAGGGGCAAGCAGGACACAGCAGCAATGCTGTGTTCATCCGGCTGGCAGCCCAGCTCCCAGAGGTGGCTGCCGAGATGTGCCAGAAAAACCAGGCACCAACACCATGGATAGGCAGCAAGCACTCACCAACAAGGTCTGCCAGGTACAGATGTCTTTAAGCTTTGTTAAACTCAGGAATAAATTTTGCTCAAAATAAAGATGAGAAGCTGGTAAGTCAGAGTTCCGATTAACACACAGACTACTCTCTTGGCTTTTAATACACAACCATGGACACAAATACGAAGATGTCTGCTGGGCTGCTCCATTCTGTCTCTGCAGCTGACTCTGTCCTTACTGCTGGCACTGCATAGGACGGTGTCTTGTTGAGACACTTGCAACTGAATCAATAAACTGCTTTTCCTGGGGAACCTCTAGCTTTCTCCAGCTGTTTCTTACCCATTGTCTCCTTAGAGCTCAGCAGCCCAGAGCTCGGTCTGCCACGTGCTCCAGCTGCCGATCCCCCAGGGCTTCGCCATGACCAACCTGAGCAACATCTGTGAACACGGTGTCCGAAACGCTCTCACACAGCGTGGCCACAAGCTGCAGGACCAGCAGCTTCCTCCTCTGCTCAGCATGGTACTGCTCCTGCTCCAGGAGACTCCCGCCAGGCACCGCAGCTGAGTTCGAAGCTGCCTCGTCCTCCGCAGCCACTTGAGTCAGCGCCTGCCAGGAAGGAAGCACAGGGCATGGAGAGGCAATGGTTAAATAGACGCAAATCAGTGCCAGGAACACTGGGGTCACCATGCCAGTTGTCCTGGGCCCAGCAGGTCCATATTACCCATACCTCCACCCTGCTGCAAAGGGTTCCCAGTTACCTCCCCTCTTCCAGCCTCATCCCTTTCCAGACGCACGGACGCTTGTCACCAGGCCAAACCCTCGCAAACCTCCATCCCCATGGATGCCACACAGAGCACCACCGAGCACTCCTCCTAGGACCAGCCATCCTCTGGGCTGTGAGGCTTGCGGGGTCTCTGCTTGCGGCCTTGCTTTTGGCAATGGTTGCTCACAAAGGCACCCAGACCCCCATCCCCTTTGCAGAGTTTGTGCAGACTCCTCACGCGACCAGGATCTTCCAGTCGGTACATCAAGGTATCCGAGAGCTGCTCATGACTCCTGGGTGTCACATTTGTGGCACAGCAGCATCCCTAAACCCGGGACGCTGCAAACCCTGTGTGACTACAGACTGAAGCTCCACCTGCCAGCAAGGGCACAGAAAGCCCAGCCCAGGCAAGGCCAGGAGGGAACTGCAGGGGCTTCGAGCAGGATCAAAGGGAGCAGGTGCCAGGGCCCCTCTGCTAGAGCCAAGGAAGCAACAGGGATTATTCATAGCCTTAAACACACCATTAAACTTCAGACATGCTCCTGTTGTCAAAAGATCCCAGGGGGAACGAGGGTTAATCCCTTCAGGGACCAGGGCTGCCCCCCTCTCCTAGGCTCTCCTGCCCGTCACACAGCAGGACTGCTCCACTGCGTGCGGTACCCCAGCCCAGCGCTCCCAAGGCATATAAGGGGATGACCAGTGTCCTTTGCCATCTGCCACACAGACCACTTGGCCCAGGGAAACTGTTCCTGCAGATGTGCCACAACCAGAGACTTGTCTGCCCTTACCTTCAGACAGCGGATGAAGAAGTCTCCGGCTAGACCACTCTTTTGGCAGTGAGACAAGAGCTCCACCAAGTTCTCCACATGGCACTGCTCTGAGGAAACCTTCTGGTAGAGGGCCTCATCTTCATCGCTGAAACAGTTCACTGTGTCACCAACACAAATATACCCAGATGCCCTCCAGGGCTAGCTCTAAACTGCTCCATGGCAAGGTCAAATCTCACTTCTGCCTTCTCTTGGAAACCTTCCTTCACAGCACTACCAGAAAGCAGAAGCCTGGAGGCAGCTAAGCCAAACTATTGCTCAGTTCATTTGGTCTACACGATCACGCGCTCAGCTTATTAATTAACCTGCATTCGTTAAAGGAATAACATTACCAGAAACCATAAGCGCAAAACACATTTAATCCAGCCATGCTACAAAGAACGGGATTAACACTGGCTAATTCATGCACCAGTCATAGCTGTAAAAGTAGGATAGACACAAGCAGAGCCATGGCCATTAAGGAGTAATTTTAAAAGTATAGCCAGTTTAACCAGTGCAGACCCCAAGGCAGACCTTCTTCTAATTCAGGTCAGGAATAGATTGAAATGAAACCAAAACAAGCATATTTGTGTCGAGTTTTGTTACGGGTGCACACAGCTCCCGGCACACCCAGCCAATAGACACTCCTGGGCAGTAGCTGTGTGGTCTGCCTGCTCAACAGCACTGCCTCGGGCTCGTATCTGCCAGCTAACAGCTACCCTTCTTAAAACCTAATGTCACACTGCTGAACAGTCCCAGTTTGCATGGCTGGAGTCTAATGGCTGCAGTTTATTCCCCACATGGCCACGCTCTGCCTCGACTTGTAGAGGCCATCTGCAAGAGCAGGAGGGGAGTTCAGTCACTGGCTCCGCAACGCTGGCATTGCTAGAGTTCTTGCTGTGACGGTGCCTCCTGTGCTCAAGGGATTTCACTCACTCCACGCAGCTGCAATCTGCCACGAGACAGCCTCAGGCTGGAGGGTGGAATTTGAATTTGGGGAGCATTGGGACCGAAGAAGTACGTCCCATTCCCAGACACCCTGCAGGCAGGACTCAGGACTCAGGAAAAGCACACAGAGAGTACACACTAATGCTCATACAGAGTGTGCTGCTTTTCAGGGCTGCAAGTCAGAGCTCTGCGCCATGTACAGGGAACCTGGAGGCTGTGTGGAAGCATCGCCTGCCTGAGCTCGATGCAGACAGCCAACTACCCGGGTGGCTGGGGGGATGAGACCATGCTGGGACGGCACTGGCAGCCCCACGCTTGCCTGGGGTCCCTCTGCCAGGCATGCTGTGAAAAGCCCTACATGATGCCTGGGGACTGCCATCCATGCCTGGCACTGCCCCAACAGCACTCACCTGATGGCCTCCTCCACTGCAATGGCGGCACCACCCTCGCTGCCCACGCAGAACTGGCACCGCGGGTGGAGGGTGCGCACGCTGCTGTTCAGCCCTGCAAAGCCTTCCAGTACGGCCAGCGACACCTCTCGCTCCGACTTCTCCAAGAACCACAGCAGGATCTCCTGGCACAGGGAGCTGTCAAGGAGAGAGAAAGCAGTGGTGACCTTGCTCTGCCTGCCACACCCTCTCTGCACACCAGCACTGCAATGGGACCACGCACCTCAGGGTGAGGGGGGGGGTGAGGGTGGGAAAGAGTGCTCTGGAGTGACCACAGGCACTCCTTAGGATGGTCTGGCTGATGGCTCTGGCAGCTGAAGGTATTTGTGTCAATTTATAAGGGGATCAGCAGCACATCCTGTCCTTCTGGCATTCCCAGATGGAAGGATTTGGGTCCTTCAAGATTTCAGCCCAGCAAGGAAGAGAGCACTGTCTGAACAGCGTGTCTGTACAAGGACAGCCACTTCCACGCAGCCTCAGCACGCCGTGCCTGGTGCTTCATGCCAACATGACAAAGCACAGAGCTGTCAGCTGTGCCAAGGAAGAGGAGGAAGGAGACGGGGAGCACTGTAAGGTGGCGTGGGAACCCCTGCCAAGGAAAGATGCGGGTTAATGAGGTGGAGTAGCAGTGCTGTGCTGTGCCAGAGGTCTGGAAACCTGAACACTTCCAGGCAGCTGTGGTTTTAGTTACCCCTGCCAAATTCCTTTGCAAAGAGAGAAGCGAGCAGTGACTCTGTTCACCCAGCAGCAGTGTTAACTTGGCTTGTTCTACAAACTTGCCACAGCACTCACTACTCTTTGAAGTGATTAACGATGTCTTTAATAACAGCAGAGGCCGTGTCTACACAGACCTTTTAGGGAAAGCCTCCAGTACCCACATGCCAGTATCACCAAAGCAAAGTGTAAATCCACCGGGAGTGTATTTACTAGGCTGGCCCAAACTCAGGGCAGCCCAGGGAAAGCCTAGGACGAGAAAGAAGAGAGGACAGCCAGCACCTGGTCACCACTGTCCCTGCCACCATGACTGACAGATATGGTGCTTACCATCATACATCAGTCACGGGGGAGCTGGGCAGAGCATGAGGGACATCTGCCGAGTGGCAGGAAATGCACATTATCAGAAGAGAGTGATCCCAGATAGGAGAAGAATGATCTTGTATTTCCAAGAACCAGCACTCAAGTTGTTTTATCCCGTTTCTAGATCCCTGGTATGCAGATCCCTCCAACAGCCTGCCAGGTCCTAGCATCACTGTCTCCATCCACAGACAATCACAATCCCTGCTCCTAGGCGGGCACTAAGAGTTAACCTGTGTTTCCAAGGCTCCCACAAGGCACGCTTGTCTCTACACCAAACATTTTGGCTTCAGGGAAGACAAAAACTAGCACAAGAACTGCTTCCTCAGGCACAGGTCTGTCAGTAAGGTTGTATACCATGCCTATGCCTGCAGTTACTACCTACTTTAAATGAGAGCCCTTCAGGTTGAGAAAATTGGTCTCGGCTTCTGTACGTGCCCACATAGAGCACGTCCTTTGGAGGTGGGCAGAATGGAGAAGATGAAACCCCAAAAGAAGCTGTGCACAATCCTTCCTTACCGTAAGTATGACACATTCTGCTTGGCGAAGGAATAGAGGGAAAAAACCACTCCCAGGACTGACTGTAAGGATCCCAGCAGCAGGCTCGAGCTGTCATTTCCAACCACATACACCTACAGAGAGAAAGGCACAGGGAGGAGAGTCAAACACCTGCATGGAGCAGAGGGAAGGCAAAGGGAAGGACAGAAAACATGTCTGTGCACAGAACGGCTGCTGCCAGAGAGGATGGCAGAGGGTTTTCGGCCTCTGTTGCTTTCAGTCTGGAGCCCATTTTCCCTGATTATGCCATATTCTATGTTAAAAGCAGCCTTCAGCACCATCTTTCTCCTAGCATTTGCTTAACCACAGCAGGGCTCCAAGCTACAGGAACACTGCAGCCAGCTATTCAGGAAGTCTGCTGCTTAGGGGTAAGGTCTTGCATTACAGAGGGATGCAACAGGCACTTTTGAATTAGCAAATCTTTATGGAAATACTGCACCTAGAGCCAAATCTCAGAGATCAGTCCCTAGCAGGGCAGCTGGGCTGACATGCACTGAGCTGAGCAAGTGGGTTGCAGGGGCTTTGAGGAGGCTGTAGGGCTGTGTTCTTGTCCTCCATCTCAAGCAGCACCCTCCTGAATCACTGTCAATGCCCTCCTCCATGAAACCAGCACCCCCTTCCCAGGCAAGCCACTGTTACCAGCTCACTGCACACGGGTCCCACTTGCTGCCCACAGAGCACAGGAAAAACGCTCACAGAAGTCTTATGACATTCCGTTTCCTTTTGAATCCTTTTAAAGGAATTGTCTAAAACTAAAAGCCAGGTAGGACGCTTTCAGTCAAAGCCATAATGCTGGGAAAACTTGGTCTAGAAAATGGTTAAATATCAAGCCTTGCCCAGCTGGATTCAGGTTTTACTCAAGAGTTGTTGTGTTCAGGTCCTCATTTCAGCAGGCTCTATCTCCCTCAATAGCTTTTAGCTTTAAAAAAAAGGAGCCAGGGGGCTGGTGGTGGAGTGGGTGAATAAAGTGTTTTCACAAGTTCTCCAAGGAACTTCCAGCTGTGTCAGCTGGTGAACTACCTGCTCAGAAGATGTCCCTTCACACCAGAGCACTCAGGAGGCCTCTGACCTCTGCAGCTGGAGAGCAATCTGGAGAGCAATCACCTGCACCAGGGCTGGAAGTACCCTGGGGACAGACCAAAGAGCTTTTTGCCTGCTCCAGGCAGTGTGACAACCCAGGTAGGAGGGCTAGGAGGGAGATTGTCCTGATAACGTTATGCCCTGCTGTATTGATGCAAACAGACCTTTTTTCCTGTGCTAATCCCCATGGAGCCATTCTTTCTAACCAGAACCTTTCGTACACAAAGCCTCCCTGATGAAGCCCCAAGGATGGTTTCTCACTCAGCATCAAATGACACTTGCTAGGCAAGAAACCCCTGCAAATCCGCAGGCTGGAGTCTCCGTCACTAATCTGGCTGCTGTCAGGCCTCCAGCACTATGCCATTAAGGAGGGATCCGCCCCAAACTCCCCCAGCACCCGCATTGTGAACAGCAGCCGCAGAGCAGCCCTCCAGACTGGTCTCTGCCTGCCAGCTAGTTACAACAGATCATTACCAAGCAAAATACTACAACAATCACAGCATTTAAGAGCTTAGCCTGCCTAGGGGCATGCCAGTAAGCAAGTCGCCAGCTTCTGAAAATTGAATTCCTGGGCTGGAGATGTCCTTCTGGGTTGGAACGTGCAGCAGAATGCTGGGCTGCTGTCAGGGCAGGCAGCAAAGCCTGCAGCATGGCAATGGTGATACTGGTGGAACAGCAGAAAAAGGAGCTATGAGGGAAGGTTTCAGAAGAGAGGCCTCCACAAAATGCCCTGTTCCTTCACAGGGAGCACCAGAATGGACCCCACCTCTCCCCCAAATGCCAGAGCCAAGATCTATGCTGCTGAACACCCTTGCTTGTCACTCCAAGGGATCCCTTGCAGGAAGGAGCTCCACAGAAGGTGCTAAACCTGCACCATCCTGCCCACAAGACACTTCCTCTAACACAGAAGCTGGTCTGTTATTGGCAAAGCCAGAGCATTTCTCTGATGAGACCCAAGTTCCCTTCCATTTTCCTGAACCCTCCTCATCCCCCAGCACCTGATCAGGGCTGGGTGAGCTGCTGAGCTTCAGCAATCCCTCCTGCTTCTGCAGCCAGGCACACAGACTAGCTCCAAGGCCTCACCACTGCCTCCAGGTACCATCCTGCACCAAGAGCAGCTCCAGAGGAGGTGGCTGGACACCCAGCAGCAGCTGCTGAAGGATTACCCACCTGCAGTTTTAAAATTAACTTCATGCACATGGAAACCCACGTGTCACAGGGTTCAGCTCAGAATGGTCCCTGCAAAACAGGATATTCACTTTTCCTTACTCATCATTATCAATTTACCTGACTTGTCCAATGGGACTAGACAGACTGTAATGCCTTTAGCCCCCGGCAGATATTAGCATGGGAAGATGAACCTCTGGGGACACCCCACGGTGACCAGTAGCAGTGTCATCCCCCCATTTGGGACACCTGAGGGGAGGACACAGGCGCTAACAGCATCTCCCCTGTGGCTGAGCTGCTGCCCACCCTCCTTCCCCCACACTCAAACGCTCTCTGCTTCCTAATAGTAGCCACCAGGATAACTGCATCAGCTCTCCCACCTCTCCCCACAGCTCTGCAATGCCTCCGAGCTCACCTTCACTCTCTTTTTCACCCCGGTGACAGCTCAGTAGCCTCAGAGCCGCACCAAATCTGCTCACTTCACAGCGCCCACTGCGAATGCCTTGCAGCCAACTGGCTGCACAACCACCGAGCGACAAGATGGGGACCCTGCCAAGCTGCCCTCACTGCAGGGCTGAGCAGTCCAGCACAGCCGGCCACTTGCCGATACCTCAAGTGCCCTCTTTTCCAGGTCACTCATTCAGAAGCATTTTGGCCCAACTCAAGAGTTGGCTGCTGCCCACCACTCTGCGAGGGGTTAATGCTGCAGGAGCTGTAGAAAGGCTTCCAGCTCCAGCAGTCTGTCTCAGGCTGCCCTCTGCAGACCTTGGAGGCAGGGAGAGCAGCTCCCAGCAGGTTCTCCCTCCCACACAGGTAACACTGGGCTCACTATGAGCTATATTATCCATGCTCTACAGGAAGGAAACTGAGGCACGGAGGCACTAAGAAGAGGGGGACCAGCGACAGCCTGGGAGGAGAGCTCAGGCATTCTCTGAAGATTCAGCACTTGCAGGATTCTCTGCAATCTGTCCTTCCCTCTGACCAGCTGCACAACTCTGACACTGGAAGGTGAACAGCATCATCTCAGGCCAGGACTGACAGCTCGAGGCAACATATGCCAGGCCAGCGGTACTCCTGACTAGGACCTCCTGCCCACCACACTGCCTGCTATACTGTTGCCTGCTCCACTATTACAGCCCAAGTCCTGAAACTGCTCTGACAGTACATCCAGACACAACAGTCCTGTAGAAGCTGTGCAATTTAGCAATGCTCAGAGTCTTGCTGCAGAGGAGGAAGATGACACAAGAACACCATGGAGACTCCTGGCTACCAGCCCACCGCTCAGACTCTTCTTACTCTGACACACCAGAAAGACACTGGGGGCAAAAAACAACGAGCAAGGGCTCACTGCCATCTCACAGAACATTTTGGGATGAGAATGCCTGAATGGATTTGGGCAGTGCCTCTGGTATCCAGCATAAAGCTGCAGTTCCACCAGTGCAGTGCTGTATACAAGGTTATTCTGTGCAGTTCTCAGCCTTGCCTCGGCATCATGACTGCAGGAGACGCTGGTTTTTGTCATGGTCGAACACACACACACTGAATTGCTCAGAAAGTCTCAAACCAGCTCTTTCTTATGAGTAGTTTTCTTGCCTACCCTCAGGCCCAAATCAGACATGATACCTTGAGCACATCTTCCACACAGCTGCTGAGCTCTGCCTCTGTCACCAGCACGGTCCCTGCTGATAAATCTTCCACTGCTAGTTCTGAAAACAAAGGGCAGAAATATCAGCACCCCCACATGCCGAGGAGCCTCCAGCAGAACAGCAACCTGTCCATGCCCAGCACTGGAAAGCACTTCGATACTTCTCTTGCCTTCCCTCCATCAAGGCAGCATGGGAACAAATGATCTCTCGTTAGCTGTGCTAAATATCACTGCAGTGTTGTAAACTCCACAAGGGTACAAGCAAATCAAAGCAGACCACAACTTCTTGATGGATTATTCCCCAGAGAGCTGCTCGGTCAGCGTGGGGAACCGATGGCTTCCGGACAGAAGCCCAAAACCAGACTGGCAGACTGGGAGTTTCCCAAAGAGCACATGACAGAAGCCCCGCTACTTGGCTCTCACGCTATAGTAATTTGACTCAAGTGCTAGTAAATATGGTGCACCCAGCCACACAGACACGTTCACAACTGACAGAGCTGGGCTTGCACGCTCAGCAGCCCAGCCACCAGCCTGAGAAAATTCTGATGGAAAGACAAAGATCAGCGAGGAGAGAAACCAGACCCTTCTCCCATCTGGGGCTCAGCAGAGACCAGCCAGTACCTGCTGTCTCCGAGCATCGCAGAAGCGGTGCCAACATGGGCTGGAGCAGGTGCTTCTCTGCCAGCTGAGGGTGCTCTTTCGCCATGGTGAGCAGCGTTGTGGTGGCCACTCGCTGGAACTGGCGCGCTGTCAGTTTGTCCTGGATGTGCAGCAAGTCCAGAATCTGGAAGGAAAGTCCACGATAAAGGAATAAAGATCAGCAGCCCCTCAGAAGAGGTGCAGGCCATCTCCTTGCAGTCACCAGCGGAGACTGAGGAGCCTCCTGCATGCTGCTTTATTGGACATTTTGGCACAACGTTCCACAAATGGAAGAGTCAGTCTCCTTTCCATGCGCATGTTAACACAGGATGCGTTTCTGGGCTTGAACCAAGAGCCTGCACCACTCCCATAGCCAAAGGCTGGAAGAAAGAGCCCCACAGCAGAGAGCTCCTTATAGTGCAGTGCTGAACAGCTCGTGCAATCAGGCAACATTAACCAGCATTTCAATCAAATATGGAAAATTCAAGAGTAGGGTGGAAACACGTACCACTGCCAGAGCAGCAGAAAAACATCACGTTGTCCTGGCTCGAGCCAGGCCACACTCAAGCAGAAGCGACAGTACCAACACTTCCAAGCCGCGAACTGGCTCCGTGTTTCCAGCCAGAGCCAGCGTGCTGCGGGGAGGGGAAGAGAGGAACCTACCTGGGGGCATACCAGTCTGTAGTAGTCCTCAAGGGAAAGGCACTGCTGCGGGCAGGAAGCCAGGATCTTTGCAACCATGTCACATTTTCTCCAGTCCACAGCTGCTGCTTCAGCACCAGTGCCACCTGCTCACCAGCAGAAAGCCAAGATCAGCTCAGACTGACAGCAAACAGCAGGGCCATTTTTGGCTGAAGCCAGATGTTTCTGGCCCAAAATTCGATTTCTAGCTTTTATTATTCTCTTTAAACCAAGTGTCTTCCAGGTGACATCTGAATTTAATGACAGAAGGAGAAAAATTATTGCCCAAGACCTTTGATACTGGAAAAACACTTCTACAAGTAGGTGTATGAGCCAAAAGGTGGAAGGAGGTCATGCCTGGACAGTGCATCAGGTTGGTATTGGCCAGAGGAGGCTCTAGCACTAAAAACTGTGGGATTCAGCTTTTAGAGAGCAACAGTTTCCTTCCCTGGCGGGAAATGGAGAGCAGAGGAGCAAGGTTGCTGAGCCCTGGAGCGGGACAGGTCTCGCTCCACCTGCAGCTGCTCACAGCCCAGCACCAAGCACAGCTCCCACCAAACTGGCACCAGTGCAGCTCCTTGGAACGAGCTGCGCTCCATATACGCACAAGGTGCGACTCCATGGAGGCATAAACAGACTAAATGAGTTCAGAGGCTTTCAGTCGGGACCTCAACCATGATGGTGTACACCGAACCAAAGGCATTTGCAGTTGGAAGGCATCCACCATTTGGGAGTTCAGCATAGTCAGAGGCAAAATCTGCGCGGCAGTTACGAGTCAGCTTGGCCTGACAAAAGCTGTTTCCCATTTCAGTGCTCTGACGGCACCATCTTTCCTGGGCCTCTCATGGGATGAAACGTCTCAGACACATCATCACAGTCTCTTTTAATCTGCGATCCTGGAAGCCAAGAGCAGTGTCAGAGCACCCTACTCACCGCCTGTTCCCTCCATGATGCCCCGAACCACAGCCTGAACCCCATTGGGTCTCATTAGTCTCTCAGAGAGCAGCTGACCACAAAGGCGCCGCAGCCATGCTGGAGCCCGCACAAGGGCCAGCTTTGTTTCTTCCCCAGGAGAGGGAGGACTCTGAAAGGAAACAAAGGAGCAGGCTAAGGAGCATATTTGCACACTCCTGTGCAAACCCCCACTAACAGGCAAACAGCCTGCACTCTGCCCTGCAGGACTTGAGACCAGATAGGAACACAGGACAGGGAAAGGTTTTAAATAAATCACTTCTTCATCCAGTGGCACAAAGCAAATTAGGGCTTAATGAGAGAGGCCAGCCTTCCCAGGAGCATCCCCTCGTGCAGAGCTTCCCTCCTTTAATTAAAGCCTCTCAGGGTCAGGCAGCAGCTCTGACTGCCTTGTTACCAAAATGATGCACAGGGAGCTCGGGGGACAAGTTGGGTTCGATGCAGGTAAGAGGTCCGCAGCAGTGACCCCTGCCAGGACCCGGCACAGAGCGCTGGGCTGTGGAGGTGGCACTCTGAGCCCGTAGGCTCCCTGGTCGAGCAAAGCAATCCCCTCAGGACAGCACAAACAGCAGAGCTGTCTGGAGGCTGCAAACCTGCAAGCGGTTCAAATGGAGGTGCTTGCTCGGACACCCCGAGGAGTGAGGCAGGCCAGCACTGCTGCGCTGGGGAGGACAGAATAGAACAGAATATTTTCAGTTGGAAGGGACCTACAACGATCATCTAGTCCAACTTCCTGACCACTTCAGGGCTGACCAAAAGTTAAAGCATGTTATTAAGGGCACTGTGCAAATATCAGCTTGGCTTTTGTTTAACCAGGAGACCCCTGCTTTTGCATGGAAGAACCACAGCATGTACTAAGAGTGCTGCCCTGTACAAACAAGCTCCTTGCACAGACCCTCTGCAGCCCTCACACGTGGGACAGCCAGCTCGGGAATCGTGCGTGATCCCAGCCGGAGGGTCAGCGTGCGGCACAGAGCTGTGCCTGAGCCAGCGGCCCCATGCTGTCCAGAGTACACAACAGCAGCTGCTCACATCCTGACCCCGAACCGTGACATGGCAGGTGGGCACGCACCCACCCACAGCACCTGCGTGGAGCTGGGATGCAGTTCCTTCCCTGGGGACTCTCCAAATACAACGCGAAGGTCTCCCCAGAGAGCACCCGCTCCCCATCTCCTCCTCCCCACTGCCACTACGCAGCCTTAGAAATGGACACAAATTGCAGCTGGTGCTGATGCAGCGCCGCTTCGTCCCCTCAAGTGGAAAGGGGCAGGTTCTGGAAGAGAAGGCGCTTGGCTTGGCCAGGCACAGCGGACATAACTGCCTAGCCAAGGTGGCACGTGCCGCGATGAGAGTCCCTGAGTCCACACACACCCACACGCGCACACCCCTCTGCAGCAGGGCCCGAGCTGCTGCCGTGTGAGTGACACGAGCCCGGCAGCTTCACCCGCGCGTTCACATGGCACTCGGGCACAGGAGTGCTGCGCCAAACTGGTTTTTGAGGTGTAAGAACATTTGCAGGCGAGCAGCAAAGGCTGGGTACCTGCTTGGCCCGGCCCTGCAGGACGAGCAGCTCCCGCACCGCCAGTGGCTGGTAGACGCGGTCCAGGATGTGTCGCAGGGCCTCCCGGCACCGCGCTCGCTCCGCTTCTGAAACACCCTGGAAAAAACAAAGCCCAGGGCGGTGAGGACAGCACGGCCACCGGCACTAAGCCCGCCGGTCCCGACCACATGCCGGTGCCCCTCCAGCCCCTCGCCGGGCTCCCCGGCTCCCATCTCTTCCCTTGCACGGAGATGAATGTGCACAGCATGGGAGCCGACGCTGGGGGCTCAGCGAGCGGGAGCCCAGCACGGCCACGGAGCACATGCAGCGGTGCTACCAGCCGGGCTCTGGCGAGGCTGGTGACCCCGACGGGTTTCTGGCAGGGCCGGATACACACACCGGCACCAGACCGCACAGGGGGAGTGGGAGGAGAGGGGACCCACGGACCTCGCTGTGGGCGGCGGGGCCGTGGCCCAGCAGGCAGAGGCCGGCGAGGAGGAGGCCGAGGTGGCGGGCGAGGAGTGGGCCGCCCAGCGCGGGGTGCTCGGTCAGCTCGGCC
>JAVJGG010000088.1:42034566-42047178 GCA_035590195.1 Aviceda cuculoides | reverse complement strand
CCGCTGTTTTGCCGCTGCCTCTGCGCGGTCCCGTAGGCACCGCCCGGGCATCCCGGTATTACCGAGCGCGATCCCGGTACCGTCGTGTGTCCCTCCAGATGTCTCCGGGCGACCCCGGGACCTCCCCGGTACCTGCGAGCGCTGCGACCCGCCGCCCCCGCGGCTCCCCCCGGCCCCGGTGCCGGCCCCATACCGGGGCTGAGACCCTCCCGGTGCGACCTGTCCCCCCGCCGGGGGCCGGGCTGCGGCTCTTGGGGACCCCCGGAGACCCCCCCTCCCCGCCGCCCGGGGACCCGGCACCCTGCGGCGGGGGCTCTCCCAGCACCCCCGGACGCACCCTGCCGGGGGGGGGTCAGTGTGCTCACTCCCGCCGGGGGGGGTCCCATCGGGCAGCAGCCGCAGCGTTGCCCCCTCCTCGGCACCCTGGGGGGCGGGTCCGGGCGGACCCGGGTGTCACCTGCACGTCGCACCGTGCCCGGTGTGGGGGGTCCAAAGGTCCAATGGAGGGGGCTCAGCTCCCTGGGAGGGGGTCCTCGGCACCCCACAGTGCATCGTGCGTACCCAGTGCTGTATTCCCCCCTGGTCCCCATCAGGTGCTGCTGGTCAGGCATGCTGGGGGGCCTGGACCCCCCCCCTCCACTTTTGGGTGCATGGGACCCCCAGAGCAAAGCAGGACCCCGAGGTGGGGCCATGTGTGCGCCCCGGCCCCCGCTGGGGTGGGGTGTCCAGTGCCCTGGGGGGGTCCTGGGTTCTGTTGTCCACCCCAGCCCCCCGCCTGGAGCAGCACCTTGCGCCCCAGGCCCTCACTTGTGTCCCTCCCGGGCACCCCCCCAGGGCTGGCGGTGGCAGCTGGGCCCCTGCCTGCACGTGCTGGCACCCGTGGGCTGGCGCTTGGATTTCCCGGCAGGACAGAGCCAAGGTCACAGCTGGCCACAGGGAAGGTCCTGAGCTGGCGCCCAGCGGAGCTGCTGGTGCAGCGGGAGCCATGTCACCCTGCACCTTCGCCCTCCTCCTCCTCCTCCTCCTGCCGGTAGGACCGTCCTGATGGGGCCAGGAGCCACTGCATGTCTGTGGGGTGGGGGTCAGCAGGACAGTCCCCCCACAGCCCCTGGGCAGAGCTCCGCCCCCCCCGTTTAACCTCAGCACTGCTCTCTGTCCCACAGGACATGGAGCCTGATGTGCTGACCTTCCCCGAGCCCGGCCATAACCTCCAGCAGCAGAAGAGGGACTGGGTCATCCCCCCCATCACCTGCCCTGAGAATGAGCGGGGGCCCTTCCCCAAGAAGCTGGTGCAGGTATGCAGCCCCGTGGGGACAGGGCACAGGGCAGGGGGGCCCCTGGAGCACCGTGACCCCTCTAACCCACCCTCCACCTCGCCACCAGATCAAATCCAACAAGGAAAAAGAGACCAAGGTTTTCTATAGCATCACGGGGCAGGGGGCGGACACCCCCCCCGTGGGTGTTTTCATCATTGAGCGGGAGACGGGGTGGCTGGAGGTGACGAAGCCGCTGGACCGGGAGGAGATCGACAAATACATCGTGAGTGGGGGGCCGGGATGGGGAGGGGACAGTCCCCGGGGCCACGCGTGTGCTGACGGTGCCCCTGACAGCTCTTCTCCCACGCGGTGGCGGCCAACGGGCAGCCTGTGGAGGACCCCATGGAGATCATCATCACCGTGACGGACCAGAACGACAACCGGCCCATCTTCACCGAGGCAGTTTTCCATGGCACCGTGCCAGAGGGGGCTGAGCCAGGTGAGACTGATGCCGCAGAGTCGGAGGCAGTGCCAGGGTGGTGGGGGGGATGACGGTGGAGATGATACCGATAACTGCCCCCTCCCAGGCACCCCTGTGCTGCAAGTGCTGGCCACAGACGCGGACGACACGGTGAGCTCCAGCAACGGAGTCGTGGTCTACTCCATCCTGCGCCAGACGCCGGACCAGCCCCAGCCCCACATGTTTGCCATCAGCGGCAGCACCGGGGTGATCTCCGTGGCCGTGGCGGGGCTGGTGGCACAGGTGAGCCCCAGGCACGGCCCGTTAGCCCCCCCCATCGCTCCCTGCACCCCTCAGCCTGGCTCTCGCCCCCTGTTCGGGGGTGACGCAGCCTCTCGCTGCAGGCAGTCCCCGAATACACCCTGGAGATCCAGGCAGCCGACATGGAAGGGTACGGGCTGCAGGCCACAGCCACTGTCCTCATCAAAGTGCAGGTGAGGCGCCGAGCCCACCCCCGTGCCCCCACGGCAGGCGGAAGGGCAGGCTTCAGGCCACGGTGAAGCCGCTGCCTGCTCCTGGCAGCCCCGACGTGCCCAGCCGCCACAGCGCTGACATGCTCCGGGCGCTTTCCAAGGGAGGGAGGCGAGGCCGGGGTGGCAGCTCTGCCGTGGCTCCTCCTGGCCCAGCGCCCCGATGTTCCGCCGGGCTCTGGTCCACCAGCCCCAGGGCCACGGTGGTGCCGGAGCGTGGGTGCCGGCGGGGCTCCCGGGCGCACCTCCCAGGGGGAAGCCACCTGCGCCGGCTCGGCCCAGACGGGGAGGAGCGCCCGGTCCGTGCCGGGATAGCGGCGTCCAGCCTCGCCAGCTCCGTGGGGAGAGGCTGCGGTGCCGGGAAGGGCAGCTGGGGCAGGGGATGGCATTTTGCACGGTGTCACCGGCCACAGGCCCCAGGCTGAGCGGGACAGAGGAGAGCCAGGTAAGCAGCCGGCCGCCCCTCCGGCGTCCCCGCTTCAGACGGCAACCCAGGCCCGAACCGGTGCCGGGATGGCAACGAGAGCTGGTCCCGCTCCAGGGAGGCAGACTGGCCCTGCCCAGCTGGCAGCAGCCCCGCAGCAGCAGGATGCAGCCCCCGGGTCGCACTCCCACCCTGCCAAGCGCAACCTGGGGGCTCCCGGAGGGGAAGGGGCCCTTGACCCCATGCTTGCTGCCCCTCCCAGGTGGTTGCAGAGCACTTGCAGGGTTAATGTCCGCCCGCACGTGACATTGCGGGCAGGGAAGGCGACAGGGACAGGGCTGCCGGGACTGAGCTGCTTCCTCCCTGGGCTCAGGCCAACCATTGCCGCCGTGCCACGGCCCACCAGGATGGATGGGTGAGCGGGGAGCCTGGTGCTGCCCCAGGCATGCAGCCCTCCATCGGGCAGGAACCTGGCAGGCACCCACGCCGTCGGTGGCAGCGGTGCCTGAGGCACGCAGGCAGCCGCTGGCAGAAGCAGCGCTCCGCTGCGGGCAGGGCTCTGGCACAGCAGCCCCGGCAAAGCTGAGCCCCACGGCACGGGAAGGACGTGGGTGCCCGTGTCCCAGACCTGGGGAGAGGGGGACTGTGCTGGGACAGCCCCAGCTGCGTGGCTGCCAGCCCCAGGGGGGGCTGCAGCGTGGGGGCACACAGGCAGCCTGGCCGAGGGGCCCCTCTGGAGAGGGGCCAGGGGCACCCAGGGGCTCAGCTGCAGCACTGCCTGCCACAGCACGGCAGAGGGGGGAGGTGGACGGTGCTGCCGGGACACGTCCCAGCCCTGCTTACTCCCCTGCCCTAGGCTGAAGGCATGTCCGAAATGGCAAACAGCTCCCTGACCACCCACGTGCTGAACACGGTCACGGGGCTGCCAGCGGCCGGCCTCGCCGTCCGCCTAACCCAGCTGCAGGAACCGGGGCTGCAGTGGACAGAGCTGGTGCAGAGGTAGGAGAGCTGACGGCAGCAAAACGGGCAGAGGATGCTGGTGCCTGTTCCCCACAAGCCGGCTGGCTGAAGGCTCCCAGCACAGCCGGCAGCAAGGCCGGTCCTTGTGGCGAGGGCCAGCCAGCACGGCAAGGCTTGCTCCTTCCGATTTCAGGTGGACGGACAAGGACGGGCGCTGCCTGCCTTTCCTGGCTCGGGGGCAAGCGAAAGCCGGCACCTACAAGCTGCGCTTTGAGACAGCGGCGTACTGGCAGGGCCAGGGGCACACCAGCTTCTACCCCTTCGTGGAGGTACAGAATGGGAGGAGCAGGGGACCGGGGGGCACAAGAGCTGGCCGTGGCCAAAGCCACAGGGGGATGAGCCTGCAGGGGTCTGGGTGCCGTGGCCAGGCTTGTGGGAGATGCCGGCCCCGGCCTCCCTCCTGCAGCACTGCCAGCTCTGCTCCAAGCATCCCTCGGGCCCGGCTCCACCCAGCTGAGCCCCCCCTTTGATCTCCCCCAGGTCGTCTTCACCATCACTGACCCAGCCCAGAAGCTGCATGTCCCGTTGCTGATCAGCCCCTACTCCTACACCACGTACCGGGGCAGTTAGGGGAAAGGCATGTCCTCCCCCCAGGGACGCAACTACGCCACCGACACCATTAAAGGTTTCAAACAGCACCATTCGTCTCAAAAAAATCACCTTCCTGGGGCAGCGCACACAGCTTCTGGAGGAGGAAAGGAGGGGAGCCCCAGGGGCGGTGCAGGCAGGGGAGGCAGCCCAGGAGGCAGAGGGGTCAGGGAGGACCCCACACAGGCACCCCCCTCGAGCCCGGTGCGGTGTGTGGGATGCCGGGAGTCCTCCAGCTGCACCGTGGTCCCAGGCTGCGCTGGCACTGCTCAGCCAGAGCCGATCCGGTTGGCAGCTGCCCGTGGCTGGTGTACCCAATGGCAGGAGTAGGGGGCTGCTCCGGAGGAAAGGTCCCCCCAGGGAGGAGAGAGAGGGTCCTCCAGGTCCTCCAGAAGGCTCACTGGGGTCTGTTTAATGGTGCAGAGCACCAACGGGTGCACCGGCGGGTCCCTCGGTGCTGGCTGGCATCAGGTGGGTACGGCAACGAGTCCCGCGGGGCCCTGCCCCAGCGCCTGCCCTAGCACCGGGCTCGCCAGGGGCTTGAAGCCCAGGTTGTCCAGGGGGATGCCAAAGGCCGTCAGCTTTGCCTTGAAGGTCTGCAGCATGTCATTGTGTGCCTGCGAGAGAAGAGTCCGTGGTCAGCCCGAAGCTCTGCACGTGGGCATGGGCTCCCAGCACCCCTTCCCCAGGGCGGGGGGACCCCAGCATGCCTTCTTTTGCAAGGGCAAACAGGGGAAACTGCAACCTGGGCTGAGTCCTGCCTGGCCCCGGGCATGAAGCAGCTCAGCTGCCCTACTGCGAGTTCCCTTCCCTCCGCTCTGTGCAAGGCCTGGAGCGGAAGGTCCCGTTCCCACCCCCCGCCAAGCTGCAGCCACCACCCAACAGCCCCCAGCCCTGACCCGGGGGTGGGGCGACAGGGCAGCCCCAGCCCCTTCCCTCACCTTGCAGACTCGGGCCAGCTGGAGCTGCAGGTCTTTGATGGTGGTGTTCTTGGAATTGAGCACATCCTGCAAAGGGAGACGGCGTGTCAGGCAGCAGCTGCCCAGCCCCGGGGGCACAGCGGCCATGCCGCAGGCGAGAGCGGCATGGCAGAGCGCACGGAAGAGCTGCTGCGTGGCGGCCGAGCTGGCACCAGGGCCTGGCTCAAGCAGAGTGGCTCGCAGCACGGCCTGGCAGGCAGCCACCCCCCTGCTCTCTTCTAGCCAGCACTGCCAGGGACAGCCAGCCCCAGGCAGAGGCAAGGGACAGGGACCTCCCGGACAGACAACACGAACGCCAGCACAGTCCTGCCATCATCGTCTGACCAACTGCAAGGGTGGGGGGCGGACGGCAGCACCTGCTCTGGCAGCACCGCCCTGCCGTCGCGACGCGGCACCAGGGGAATTACAGGGAGAGAGGCTCCCTGAGAAGATGCTGGAGGCAGCTGAGCAGAGGAATTCCAGGATCCCAGCAGCTGTGGGAGAGCTTGATGCCGTGACGCCTTCCCAGGAATGTGTTTTCCTTCCTGCTGCTGTGGCACCTGCTAGTAGGTGACACATCCGCTGCCCTGTCCTATGGCCCCAGAGCCTCGGCTGCTGCTGCGCGCGTCCCCAGGGCACCCCAGCAAGAGGGTGTCCACAAGCTTCATCCCTACCCACTGCAGAGGGGACCTGAAAGGGGACAGGCTGGTGTGGGATGAGCGGGAGGGCACCGGGGTGGTGGCCGAGCCGAGCATGGAACCCACGTCCCCTGCATCTCAACCCAACCCAAAGCAAGTGCTTCTTCTCCAGTTACGGCTGCGGCAGGCTCGAGGAATGCGGCTCTCTGCGCCAAGGCTTTCTGCATACTTATTTTTAGCGTGGCAGACCTTGCAGAGCCCCTGGGAACCTGTCTACACTGTCTCTGCTGACAGGGAGGCCAGGCGAGGTTCACCGGCTGTGACTCCCCATGCACAGAGCACCCCAGGTTGCTGACAGACCCCGCACGCAGCCAGCTGCTTGGCAGCAAGAGCGTTGGTGAGCACTGCTCAGCCTGGGGCCATTCTCCTTGAAACGGGCCCCACCTGAGGGAGAGATCAGTGCCAAACTCTGACACCCACACGCTCTGCTCTCGAGGGAGAGCTGGAGTGCCCTGCGGCGCCGCGCGTGGCCCTGGGAGTGCCAGGAATGAGTTATGTGGCAGCTACAGCCACGTAGGACAGGGACTTGCAGGCTCCAAGGTCTGCGTTCACCACTGAGCAGCCTCTGCCCCCCAAGGCCAGCCTTCACAGGGCCCCACGTCAGCACACAGTACCTCCAGCTTGTGCGAGACCAAGGAGAGGGCACCCGGGTCAAGGCTGGAGGCTGCGAAGACCTCGCTGAGCTCCACCTCCTTTTTCTCCAGGACGCTGAGGAGTCCTTTCAGCTTGCGCTCCAGGAGCAGGTTCTTGAACCCCGTCTTCTGCTGCACCTCGTTAATGGCTTTGGTGAACTTCTGGTAGAGCTCATCCCGTTCTGCCTGCACCTGTTCCCAAAGACAGCACACTTTCACACCGCCCTCAGGACCCCCCAGGCTGGCAGCCACCCAGGGCTGGCAGCAAACAGGTCAGGCAGCTCGGCCCTGCCTGCTCTGGTGAGAGCTCGGCCGTTCCCCACGGCACCTGCAGCCCGCAGGGAAGGCAGGTGCTGGAGCGCAGCTTCTTGCCCTCTCTCCCTCCATGGCTGGCACCTCCTCAGCACCTGCACGTTTGCTTCCTCCTCCCCTGCTGGCTCAGGATGCCCCTGACAGCTGAACGGGCTGACGGGCTCGCTGCGGCACCATTTCAGACCTTCGAGAGGGCCCCATGGCACAGGGGGGGTCTTCCCTCTCCTCCTCACAGCTGGCAGGAGTCCCTGGCTCACAGCTAGTTAATAAGTGTCCTAATTAGGACACAGTCTCTCCTCCGCAGCCTATTTCTGAATGCACTGAATATGTTGCTGCCTTAATGATGGATTGTTAACAAGGCCTCAGATCAATGTTCGTATTCCTGGGGATTTCTACGAATTGCAAATGAGCTCTCTTCTTGCCTCAATAGATTTATCTGGGTTAGCTGGAGGGGGAGAAGCCAAGTCTGGGAGATCTCAGTCGACAGGACTCATCCCGAGCCGCCCTGGCATGGCAAGCGGGGGGAGCGACCCCCAAATGCCAGCAGGAGGGAGCGAGCTCCGGCTGGGGGTGGTGCTCCACGGCCACTTCTCCCCACGGCTCTGTGCCTGAGCTGCTGCTGTGGCCAGTCCCTCGCAGGCCAGGAGGGGACCACCGGAGCGTGCATGATTGCTTCGCAAAGTACAAGGCCAGGCCTGTCTGCTGACCGTGGGAGAGGCCAAAGCTGAGAGCAGCTTTGTTGGAAGCAGTGGTTATCGCATGGCTCTGGATTAGAGCTTCAGAAAGCTCCTGGCTAAGCCCAGCCCAGGCAGCCTCTGCTGAGTCTCTGCATCCAGCCCTCTGCAGAACAGGCAGCGTTTGGAGAGGGAACTGGGATGCCCAGACCCCCCTGCAGCTCTCACCTTACTGAACCTCTGCTCCAGCACTTCGTGTTCCCACTGAAGATCCTTCAGTTCCTTCTGGGTGACTTTCAGTCGGGCTTTCGTGTTCTGCGAGCAGGAAGGGACAGTTAAAGAGCACGGGTTTCTCTGGAACGTGTGGGGGATGTGATTTGGCGAGGGAGGAGAGTGACTGGCAAAGAGATATGGATGAGAAAAAACAGGCAACACCCACACCAACTCCCTTCCCTCTCTGCAGCGGGGGCTACTCTGGTTTCTCACTGCCGGAGTCCCTGGAGTCCCACCTGAGATGTTATAAACACCCAGCTAAGCTGAAAGGGACTCAAAGGACTTTGCTCAGCAAACTGACCGAACGTAGTGGCTGAGGTCACTGCTGAGCGACTCCCTCCAGGAAAGAGCCAGGGCGACTCGGGAAAGGAGAGGGCTGGCCACTCACCGTCAGGGCCTCCTTGTCCTTATCATAGTGGGTCAACTTCTTCTGCAGCTCAGACACCTGCTCCTGGGCCTGCTGCAGGGGCTCCTTCAGCTGCTTGTTCTGGAGCAGCACATCCGCCTTCTCCTTTTCCAAGTGATTCTCTCTCTTCTTCATCTCCTCCATCTGCTCCTGTTCTTGGGAACACAAGTGCCAGCTCCTGGGGGCTGCCCAGCTCCTCAGAACTTCCCACACCCTCCAGACACCCTCCCGCTGCTGGCCCAACAAGACACATCTCCCTGTGCTCAAGGGCTTCCCTCGTGTAACAATGTACAATCCTCAGGAGACCAGCAGCACCCACACCGCCACCTGGGTACTGGCCAGATCTGGATGCAATCCTCACGGGACTGGTCCCTTGGTGGAACTGTGACACCCCGCAGGCCAGGCAGGCTACGGCCGGGGGGCCGGCAGTACCCTCAGCAAGCTGATGAGTGCCAGGTTTTTGACGGTGATATCGTTGTAGTAGTTCTTGATGTCACTGAAGGCCTTCTCATGGTTCCTCATCAGCTCGCTGATCTGGCTGTTCTTCCTCTCCTCCACTTCGTGGATCTCAGTCTTCCTCCGCAAGTCAAGCTCGTCCCGCAGCACTTGCATCTTCTTGCTGTACTTGGCCTCGATCTCTGGGGGAGCGCACAGGGGGCTGAGTGAGGACCTCCTGGAGACCCTGTGTAATGCACCCCAGCTCCATTAGCCAGCACTAGCTAGCCTGGCGCGTGCCACTGTGGCATTACTGGAGGACAAGATGCTCGTTAGCAGTGTCACTGCAGTGTCACCAGCGCGCGGAGCAGTTATGCTGGGACTACGGAGAGCAGATCCCAGAAATAGCATCCTTGGAAAGAGGGCATGGAAACGCTCCAAGTCAGCCCGTGAGAACCTGAAACATCCCCTGAGGAGGACACTGGAGCGAGGACTCTGCAAGGGCTCCTTCAGCCAGCCCACCCTGCAGCCCGGAGAAGCACTGCCAGGCAGCTGTGCTCAGCGGTAGGGCCCGGCAGCAGCGACAGGCACCCTGCCTCCACCCCTCACAGCCTGCACTACAGGCGCCCGGCCTCGTTCTGTTCGTGTGATGCTGGGGGTATGGCAGCCCCAGAGCACAAAGGAGCAAGAACTGGGGAAAACCAGCCAGAACTGGGGGAAAACCAGCCCCTTTCTGCTCGAGGCTCTGCCAGGGAGCCTGGCAGCACAGCAGAGCTCAGAGGCACCTTCCCCGGCACACTGACAAAGGGACCTCATGCAGGGCCCATGTGCATGTCCTGACCTTTCACTTGTCTCTCGAAGTTGTTGCACAGCTGGGTGATCTCCTCCTCTTGTTTCTGTTAGGGAGAAGCTATGTGTTAGAGGCAGACAACCAAATCCTGAGTCAGCCACATCCAGAGGGATTCCCTCCTGCTCCCTGGGAAGGGCTCCTGCCATGGCACCAATCCCATGTTATCCTTGCAAACGGCAGCTCATAGGTTCTCTAGCTGCTCTCCCAACTCTCTGCTGTGCAAGGGGCGGTCACTACCCCAGGAATCTCTTCTCCCCATTCCTGCGCTGACTTCCCAGTGCCTCTAAGTGCATCGGTTATCGGTACCTGTGGGAAATCCCATCCCACCCCACGGAGAGAGCCAGGGAGGCAGGCTCCCGCTCACACACCAGGGCTGGGAGGGCTCAGCCGCAGCCCTACCACCTCCCTCTGCAGCAGAGGCACCTCGCACACAGCTCCAGCCCTGCCAGGGACATACCAGGCGCATGTTTTTCACCACCGCGTCATTGGCCAGCTCCTGCTCCTTCAGCTCCACTTTCAAGGAGCGCATGTCTTTACGCAGCTCCATCTCCTGGGCCCAGTGATCCTTCTGGGCCCGCTTCATGGACAGGGTGCCCTCCACCTTCAGCTCAGTGAGATTTTCCTGGTGTTCGTACAGCAAGTGCTTCACCTTCTGCTTGTAAACCTAAAGACAAGCCACAGACTGGGTGAGAGGCTTCAGCAGGAGACACACGGAGCTGGGATATTGGCTGAAGCGCTACTGGCTTGCATCGTGCCCAGCTTCTCCTCCTCTTCCCCCTTCCCTCTCCTCCCCAGAGCTGCCCGAGGCTCACCTGGAGCTTGGGGCTCTTACATCACCTCCCAGCCTTCTCCCCTCCCACCTTGATCTCCACTTGATGCCGCTCCTCCGCCTCCTCCATCTCCCGGTCCTTGTTCCGCAGCTCTGCTCTCTTCTCCTCCAGCTGCCGGCGGGTGATCTCCCAGAAGGTGTGAATTTTGTCACGTTCTAGCTGGAAATAATTGCGTTCTTCCCGTTCCCGGTCCAGCTCTTCCCGGAGACGCACAACATGCTTCTCCAGCTGCAAAGCCGAGAGGAAGAGCCAGGTAGGGAGAAAAGGAGAACTCGGACAGATGCTTTTGCAAGACACCCATGGCAAGTCGTGTTGCAAACCTGGCAGGGCACAGTGGCTGTTACTGGGACGGAGAAGTGCAGGAGAGAAGGGGAGGAGCCCTGACAGGACCTATTAGCCTCTGGAAAAGAAGTTACAAAACGTTACCCTACTGTAAGCAGCCTGGGCTCAGATATTCTGTCTCTCAGTGTCCGGTAACACCATTCTCAGGTGCCTAAATAATACTGAATCATAGAATTGTTGAGGTTGGAAAAGACCCTTGAGATCATCAAGTCTAACCGCAAACCTAACACTGCCAAGTCCACCACTAAACCATGTCCCTAAGCACCACATTTACACATCTTGTAAATATCTCCAGGGACAGTAACTCAACTGCTTCCTGGGAAGCCTGTTCCAGTGCTTAATAACCCATTTGGTGATGAAATTTTTCCTAATACCCAATCTAAACCTCCCCTGGCACAACTTGAGGCTGTGTCCTCTTGTCCTATCACTTGGAAGAAGAGACCGACTCCCACCTCACTACAACCTCCTTTCAGGTAGTTGTAGAGAGTGATAAGGTCTCCCCTCAGCCTCATTTTCTCCAGACTAGACAACCTCAGTTCCCTCAGCTGCTCCTCACAAGTTCTCTAGACCCTTCTCCTTGTTCTCCAGACCCTTCAGCAGCTTCGTTGCTTTTCTTTGGATGCGCTCCAGCACCTCAGTGTCTTTCTTGTAGTGAGGGACCCAAAACTGAACTCGGTATTTGAGGTGCGGTCTCAGCAGTGCCGAGTACAGGGGGACAATTGCTCCCCTAGTCCTGCTGGCCATGCTATTTCTGATATAAGCCAGGATGGTGTTGGCCTTCTTGGCCAGATGGGCACACTGCTTGCACTGAGGTGCGCAAGATCTTATCCCAGGAGCGAGGTCCCCAGGCCAGGGACATCTCCTACTCTGTTTGTAAGACACCCAGCAAAACAAGCAGGACTTGGAGCAAACAAGGGGCAGCGGCTGCACCTTCCACCTCTGCCTGCCCTCCCTGTGCTTATGGGAGCCTCCCGCCCCAGCAGCAACATGACTGAGAGCATAGCAGGCTGCAATCACAGAGCTCCAGGCTGAGCCGTCACCCGGCTGAGCAGGCTGTCGGGGTTACGGAGTCGGGGAGAAGACAGTGAGGGCACAGGGCTGGAGGGCAGAGCCCAGCAGAAGCGAGGGTGGGATGAGGGGGCTGCTCCTTCCAGGAACAGTGAGAACCCCCCCACACAGCCCAGACAGGCGTCAGGCAGCAAAATGAAGCCCGGCTGCTTGTCTCCGTCACTTTCTGCCACCTGTTGTCTCCGGAGCTGGAGCCAGGCACCGAGCAGGGGTCCCGAGCGCTGTTCTTGCAAGCAGCGACATCCTCCTGCCTGGGGGTGGGCTAGGAGACGGGGGATCTCTCACCTGCTCCTTGCTCATCTCCTGCGGGGACAAGGCATCCACTACCACCGGAGTTTTGCTCCCTTTCCCTTTTTTTCCGACTTTCTTTTTGGGTGCCTAAGGAAAGCAAGCAAAAGGCACGAGGTGCGTGTGAGGCTCCGGTGCCGGGAGGAAGCTGTGCCGCTCACAGCTCCCGCGCTGGCCCAGGCCACGAAGCATACCTGCTCTCATGGCGGGGTCAGGGTGAGAAGGGTGAGAGGGAGGGAACACCGGCTGATGGAACCAGGGTCCCGCCGGGAGAAGCCAGGAAGCCTCTGAGACCCCCCCAGGACACCCGTAGCTCATGCCCAACCGCTGCCGGCTCAGCCCCGCAGCGAAGCCCCCCAGACACAAGATGCGCATCCCCACACTAACGCCTCACGAGTGTCACGGCAGTGCTATGCACGGCGCCAAGGGGCTCCCTCCCTTCCCCTCCCCAAAAGCGGGCCGGGCCGGGCCGGGCCGGGCCGACGCCCCGCCGCCCGCGGGCCTCCCTTCCCAGCAGCCGCCCGGACCGGACCGGGCCGGGCCCGGCCGGGCCCCCGGGCCCGCCCC
>JAVJGG010000088.1:42000496-42020739 GCA_035590195.1 Aviceda cuculoides | reverse complement strand
TCCGGAGCCCCGGTCCCGGGGTCGGTGCAGGCGGCAGCGGCCCTACAACGGCAACCGGGAGCAATCGAGCTTCGAATAAACGGTGGGGCCGGGAAAGGCCGACACCGCCCCCCCCGCCTCGATGCCCCGCAGCTCCCCCGGGGGCTGCACGGCGGTGCCAGCCACAGCATCACTGTAAAGAGCCTTTATTGGGTACTGCGAACCCATCAGCCTGGAGCGGGGTGCCAGAGGGGGACGCCCCACGGTGTCTCCCATCCCATCCGTCCATCTCTCTGTCCGTCCATCCGTCCGTCCCGCGGCGGGGACGGCTGTGCCGTTACCTGTGTCCCACTGTCTACCAGGAGCAGAGGACCACCTCCCGCAGGGTCCGCCGGAGCTCCTGGCTCCGGAAGGCGTAGATGAGGGGGTCGATGGCCGAGTTACAGATGATGAGGATGAGGAAGAGGTTGAAGTAACTGAAGAAGCAGGTGCAGAAGGGGTTGGTGGGACAGGTGATGATGAGGATGAGGTGGAAGAAGAAGGGCCCCCAGCAGATGAAGAAGACGCCCAGGAGGATGGTGAGCGTGACGGCTCCCTTCAGGCTGCTGCCACGGTAGACGGTGGGCTGCTTCTGCTGCCTGGAGATGCTGTGGAGGTGGTGGCGGGCCAGTGCAAACATGTGGATGTAGAGCACCAGCATGAGGACCAGCATGAAGAGGAAGAAGCTGATGAGGCAGAGGAGGATGGTGCTGTTGCGGCAGTAGGTGATGAAGACGGTGCTGGAGACGGTGCTGGCCAGCCAGATGCTGGCCATGGTCACCACAGCCCGTTGCAGCGTCATGATGCTGTGGTAGCGCAGGGCGTAAAAGATGGTGATGTAGCGGTCCACGGCGATGACCCCCAGGAAGGAGAGGGAGGACACTACGGAGCTGCAGATGAGCATGTCGATGACACTGTCCATGAGGCGGACGATGCTGGTGTGGACCACCAGCACGCCGTGCTCCATCAGCAGTATGAATAGTGTCTCTGCCAGGTTGCTGATGCTCACCAGCATGTCGGAGACGGCCAGGCAGCAGATGAAGTAGTACGTGGGCGAGTGCAGGTTCCTGTTCTTCAGGATGGCGGCCACCACCAGCAGGTTCTCCACCAGGCTCACCAGCCCCAGCATGAGGAAGAGCTCACTGGGAATGTTGAGCCCCTGGCACCAGTCGCTGCCGGCCCCGGCTGTGGCATTGCTCTGGTTGCCCTCGCTGGCGTTCCAGGGCTCACGCAGCAGGCGCAAGGGGGCCAGCATCGACATGGTCCCCACCTCAGCCCCAGGGCCCCCTGCAGTGCCCGCACACCCTCCGAGCCCCCGTCCTGTCCTGCCAGAGCTCCCGCAACACCCGGGGGCGAGGCCGAGGGGACGTTGAGGAATTGGGGATGGGGGGTCCCGCCGCCCAGGGACGTGCCGGCGATGCTGCGTGCCTGCCCGGGACTCCCGGTGCCACGGCTGCCCTCCTCGCCAGCCCTGCCCAGTGTCCCTGCAGCTGCGCGCCCGCCGGCCCAGGGTGATGGGGAAGAAAGGGCCCTTTCTCTGCCCCGGCTCCTGCGGCTCCTCCTCCCGAGGAGGGTGGGCACCCGCATGACGGCGGCACCCTGGTAGCCGGGGGAGCCGCCACAGAGGCTGGGGTTGCTGGACCCCCGACATGGCCCTGGGAAGCCCAGCCGCTTCATGTCACCATGTGCCTGGGGATCCCACATGCCCTGGGGGGGGGGTCCATGCACCCCCCGGGGCCATGCACCTTGGGGGGCTGTGTGCCATAGGGGTCCTCTGTGCCCTGGGGGACCCCAAGTGTCCTGTGTGTGCTGGGGGGGGGATCCCTGTGCCCTGGGAGACTGTGTGTGTTGGAGGGTCCCATGTGCCCTGCAGGCCTACGTGCCCTGGTGGGTCCATGTGCCCTGGGGGAGGGTCCAGAGACACTGGGGTACCGTGTGCCCTGGGGTGTCCACGCACCTTGGGGACCCTGGTGGGACCCTCCTCACTGCAGGAGCCAAAGTGCCTCTCCCAATCCCTGTGCGTGGGGCCAGGATCCCTGTCAGCCCCATCAGCCTGGCCTGGCCCCAGGGAAGGTGTTTTGCCACGGAGTAAGTGATGGGTCCGATAGGGATCGTCAAAGGCACGATTAAACGCGATGTCGTGCCTGCATCCTGGCAAAGCCCGGCGCCGGAGGGAGCCTGGGCAGGCTGAGGGACACGGGTCCCATCTGACCATCATGTGCCTTTGGTTGGTGTTGATGCCTGGAGCCGCTCAGCTGCCAAAGAGCCATTCACGGCTGCATGAAAAGGCTGATCCCGCGCGGTCGTTCCCACTGGACGCTTCCGCTCCTTCCCGCAGGGTGCTGGGAGCCCTTCCCCGTGGCACAGAGCACCCCACAGCTCCGGCACAGATGAAAGCGGCTTGGTTGGATGTGCTGGGAATGGGGTCCCAGGCTGCCATGGTGCCTTGCTCACACCGAGGGCCAGTACGGCAGGGAGTTACAGCCAACACGTGCCACACGTCGAGCCGAAGCCAGTCCACGCACAGCCCCAGTGCCGGGTGAGGAGTGGCAAAACACCGCTCACCCCCAGGGAAATGCGAGCAGGAGGAATCCGGACCAACAGCTACCGGCTTCCTCCTTTCCCGGCTGCTGCTCGGCTAAAGAGCGCGCTGATACGTGCTGTGAATTTTTAGCTTTATCAACAGAGGCTTTGAGAACAGAGCTAGAAAACGCCGAGTCTGCAAATCCAAGCGAAGGGAACACAAGGCACAGGGGAGTGAACGGGGCTCCTGTGCCATGGGATTCAGATGTGCCGGCGGGGATGGGGACGGGGCAGGCTGGCTCAGCATTAGAGCCACATATACACCGTTACACAGCAGAAAAAGGAAAAAGCTTTGTGGGCAGTGAGGATGAGTTAAAGGTTTGAGTGCAGCTGACCTCATTGCTGGCTCTACAAGGTGAAGGTGGGGAAACAAGGGATGGAAGGAGAAAATAGAGGCAGAGGAGGGGATCCTTTCTGCTCCCAGCATGATAAAACGGCTGCAGCACAAGGAAGAACCGCTCCCCACACACCTATGGTAGTGCAGGGAGAGCTGTGGCTCCCAGGGAGCCCCTGCCACAGCGCAGCTTGTTCCTCTGTCCCCTGAGGGACCACCATGGAGCAGGGACCCCCAGCCCTTCACCAGCAAGCTGGAAGGTCCCACGTCAGGGCCTGGAGTGTTTCGTGGAGGGAAGGAGGCTTCAGGCTGGGGGAAGCACAAAGGTGTCGCAGGAGAGGGCAAAAAAAGCCTCCAGCCGTTAAACACAAGACCAGGCAGGGGAACAGGACAGCAAATGTGCTTGGAGGAGGCCAGAAGGGGACTAAGCTGACCTGGGGCCGAGGGACAGCTGCTGTAGATTAGTCCTGCCTCATTCAGACAGTCCTCGCCCCCCGCCGAGAGATGCGAAAGGTGCCCACAGTGGCAACCCCCCCCCCCGCACCAGACAGAGCCCATCCCCACAGCAAGAGCAGGCACCTGGGGTTCATGTGACTTTATTGGAGTGCGACACAAGTCGACAGGGTTACAGAGGGTTACAGAGGGTTGGGGGGAGATGCACACTCTTGACTCAGTCCCAGTCCCCGTCGCCTTCGGGATTGTCGTCTCGGGGGGGTTCCTGAAACTGGATGTTCGCCAGCATGTCCCGCATGGCTGCCATGAGCCTGTTCACCCCCTGGTTAAGGTCCTGCCCTGCTCCAGCCTCTTCATCCCCGTCGTGCCTGATGTCCCCCTGCAAGAGAGGAGAGCTGGAGCGGCCAGGCAGGGAGCTGCCTGCCTGTCTGCAGCAGGCAGGGAGAGAGACAATGCTGCTTGCCAAAAAGCATCAGGCTGCTCTGCAACCTGACGTTTACACACTGCATATGCCAAGAGCCACTCCCTTTGCAGAAACTGTGCAGTGGGAACTTCGGTGTACCGACAGCAAAAGTGCGCTCTGATCTGCCCAGAGCAGCTGACTGCACATACCTGCAAGTTAAAATTTGGCAACAGCGATCGGAAGAAGAGAGATAAAGTGCTTTCATTGGATGGATGATTCGTTCTGAAAGACAGAAGTCACACCGTGGTTAAGGGGGCAGTTGGTACTCAACCTCTCACTGGGGCTGAGGCAGCGCGGAGATGCTGGAGAGAACACGGGCCCTCCTGAGCCAGTCCCTAAGCAGGATACCGGGGGGTTCTTGGGGATTTCTCACACCAGGCAGCCAGCAGCTGGCCAGCCTCTGGGCAAAGCAGCCATTAGAAGCACTGCCAGGTTTGCTCTGAGCTGGGTCAGTGCATAAGAAACATATGGGCGCTACCTCAATGGTCTGTGCGCACCACGGCTGGCTGCACATAAACCTGTCTTTACCTCAAACCACCTCAGTTAAGAAACAGCCAAAGTTTTTCAGTGGCCTTTGCCTTAATGGCTGCAAACAGCTGCTGTTTCCGACGGTGACCACCAAGGAAAAGCGGCAGGACCAGTCCTGCCTGTACGCTCTGCCTGTCGGCGAGCACCACAAGCCAGGCCGCTCTTCCTCCAAGATGGAGGAGGACATCAGCTCCAAGCACCCACAGGCACCCAGGCCCGGGGCTGAGGGCGTGCTGGGAACACGCTAGCTGTGCCAGAGCAGAAACGAGGGGTGGCGAAGGTACCTTTCTGGTCTGGTGTAGGAAACGATGGAGTCCAAAGGAGGTAAGGGGTCAAACCCCATCACAGGCTGCGAGGTCACCTCCTGCAGAGGGGGAAGAAGAAAGAAGGGGTGAAGGCTGCATAACTACCAGCAGCAAACACCGAGGCAGAGAGATGGTCGGACCAGCTGGACAGCCCTTTGTCTTGAGAGGCGCAGCAGAGCCGGGCACCAGCTGCAGCCTGGCCTGCCCACACATGCACCCCCGTGTGTCGCCCTGAGAAGCGGTGCATACAGAGAGGACACTTTGAGGTCAGCCAGGTGCTTCTTGCTTGTGGCTGGGGTTTAAGACGTGCCCAGAGTCCACATGCACGGCATGGACGCAAGTGCCATCACGCCACACGCAGCAACACCACCTGTGCCCCGTCAGGGCCCCTCACCAGAGGCAGAGCTGCCGTGGCCTCCTTCATCTCTGAGAGGATGATGTGCCGGTAGATATTCCTGGGTGCGCTCTGGTACCGCATCTTCCTCCTAAAGCAGGGAGGGGGACAGAGGACTGCACTGAGCACACCTCAGCATAGCCGGCTTTCCATTTCTGCTTTAGGTGCATCGTCAGCTTCACCCCTGGCTCTGGGGGGATGCGCCATATCGGACGGAGCTGGCCTATAGTGAAGCCAGTCACTTGGCAGCTGCTGACCTCCGGAGGAAAGAGCAGACCAGCTCAGGGACACTGTACAGATCTCTCTCACCAGCCCCATTCCTCTGCAGGTCAGCAGAGCTAACTAACTCTGGTTTAGGACAAGACCTAATGCCTCTCTCTTCTGCTTCTCAGAGCTGGAAAGTGTTTCTAAGCACTAACCTGCCCTGTGCAATAAATGCCCGAGCTGTGCAGCCATCCACGCCCTTCCCAACCAGCAGCAACCCCTCTGCCCTCTCTGGGTGATTTCCAAGGCACAGGCAATGGCCGAGGCTGGGGGAAGCCAGCGCAGCACACACTCCCCAGTAAGCGAAAGCTGCAGCTCTTCGTTCACATTTGTGCAAAGCAGGGAAAAGCCTCTGCCTTCCTGGCCCCACGCTGTAACCCCTGGCATCAGCAGCCACCATCAGATCGTCAGACGTGGGGGCTCTGAGCAAGCCCCAGCACCGCTGCAGCCCAGGACAGAGCTCCTCTCGTCTGCAGAGCCCTTCGTCCCGCTCTGTCCCCGTGTTTCAGCACTCATGCCTGGTATAAGAGCTGCTCGCCTCCACCAGCCGCACTCACTTGTGCTCAGACTCCTCCACCAGCGGGTCCCCGGCATCCACCATGCGCAACACCTCGTGGACGTTGGTCTCCAGCCACGCCATGACGGCCGGGTCCTTCCACAGGGAGTGAGTCCTTCCCACGTAAAGGGACGTCAGCTGGCTCAAGGCGGGAGGCTGGCTACGGGAGACACCTGTTATTCAGGGCACTCTCCTCCTTCCCGCCTGCAGGTCCCTGTGCGGGCTGGCAAGGGCTCGTCTCTGCACTGTGCTTCAGCGTGAGAACACGAAGAGAGGAATCGCAGGCTCCCTGCTCTGCTATTTCCATCTACCTTCACCAGTTTTTCTGCCTCCATCTATTTTTGGGATAAGCGTAGCCATGAGATGAAAGTTAATGCTGCCTTGACCCGAGGGGGAGACCACTCGTGTGTTTAGGAGGACCACGTGTCAAGGAAATCCAGACTGGTAGGAGACAGCCTGCCCTGAGAGCATGCACACATTGTTCTCTCTTACTACATGTACCAACAAGCTTTGGTATCAACTTCTGACCCATCCACATTAAGGTGAGGCGGGTCCACTAGCATTATCTGGTGGCCATTATGGAAATCCATTATCAAAGCATCTAACAGCCTACTGAGGAAAACCAAATACTCTCCTCCGCAGATTTGTAACTCCATTAGCTGCCTGAGCAAGCAAAGGCCCCATTACCGGCAGAATCAATTCCTTCTCTTTACTGAGAACATCTCCAGGGCTTACCTTATCTGAGCATTCAGCCCAAAAAAGGAATGGGACGCGACCCTGTCATCAGGCTGCACACTGCAGTGATCCAACAACGGCATAAGAACTGCAGGAGAAAGTCAGACAGCTCGCTTTCAACAGCTTGGTGAGGAGCACCACCGGCCACCACTGCCAGGGCTGCAGAGATAGTCCCATTCTGGGCGGTCAGCACCCCACCAGGGCACTGAATGACCACCCAGGCAAGGAGGGTGCGAGGATGCTGCTGGGGGTTATGCTGTGTTTTGATCTCTGTGTGGATGATGGAAACAGATCCAGAGTAAACAAAAAACAAACTTTTTTTCCTCCCAGTGAAATAAGGTGCAATTTTCTACACTTAACACAGCTGGCGTTGGAACTTGAAGAAGGGTTTTATTTCAGTCACCGTGACAAGCAGCAAAAAAGATGGTTTCAGCCAACACAAACTAAACCTCTGTTCAAGAGCTGGTTATTCCTGCCTATAAAGTCACACCCTGCTCTGGGCCCAGAGGGGCTGTATATTTCCTTTCATGGACAGCAGCACCAACTGGATGAAAGCAAGGGTGATGGGTGAACATAGAGAGCACATCTAAAGCAGAGCAGTGCCTCGGAGGGAAAGCCAAGAGAGACTTGCTGTCTCCGGTCTGGGCAACCCTGGGGTGAAACATTTTCCTGCTCCAAGACTCTGGTTCTCATCTTCCCCCAACTTGCATGCCTGTGACCATCTCTAATGAAGGGGCATCAGCTGCTCAAAGGAGGGTGCGCAGCAGGGAGAACAGTCACTGATCTCTTCCCAACACGGCTCACGGCTGTGGGGGCCCTACCGGCTCCACTGTTCTCTTGCCGGCCCTGCCATGGGGGGGATGGCTGAATCCCACCGCTGCCACACCAGACGCAGGGCAGACCATGTACCTGCCACTGCTGGTCTGACCGAGCTCCGTCACCCTCTGAGTCAGGGCTCCCATCTCCCTCAGACAGAGGTGAACGCCATTTGCAACCCACAGGCAAACTGCTGTCTCTGCATTTGACTCCCTGGGATCCAGCCTTCGCTCTCACAGATGAAAACAGTGACAAAGCCTGCGGGGATGGACTTACCGGTGTGGAGAGACTTACCGCTTGGGAACATGATCAATGCAAGCTGGATGAGCCGGGCAGCTCTCTCCCGGGCTTGGCTTAGCTCCAGCTCCGAGTGCTCCTCCTGCTGGCTCAGGAAGAAATAGGCCAGCGGCACCGAGAAGGCAAAATTAGGCAGCTGGGACAAATTCCGGTGACTCTGCAGGATCAGAGGCAGATTTACTGAGAAATGATGCTATGCAGAATGATCTCGATGTCAATGGTCTGCACACAGGGTGGGGTTTCTTGCTTGTGGGATTAAGTTACTTTCCAGCTGCTGGCTTGATGCCCCCACAACTGAGCAAGCAATTTTGAGTTCGTACAATTGTTTGCAGGGTACCAGGATTACAAGAACAAACACCCCAGCCTTTACGGGTCATTCTGATGCTGTTGGGATGGCAGCCTGGCCATGAGACAGCCCTCAAAGGACTAACCTGTTTACAAAAACCTCAGGCACTGTGGCACAGCATGCCAGCCAAGGTGGGGAGAACCCCAGGAATCAGTTCTCCCCTCTCTGTCTTCTCTCTGGCCAGGGCTGCCTGTTGCCAGCTCACCTCCCACTCCTGGAACATGCGGGTCAGGAAGGTGTATTCTCTAGCTCGGAGGGACAGAAAATCGATCAGCAGCAGCACGCACAGCGGGTCGTTCTCTGGATCCAGGCTTCAGAGGGAGGCGAGCACAAGGGGAGGAAACAAAATCAGTGTCACAAAAGCTGAAGTAGCTGTCCTCATTTCTAAGTCAAATAAGACTTTCCCACTAGCATCCAGAGAGCTTCCGTGACTCAGCAAGTGGAGATAATGGGAACACGATCGTTCCTGCATGGCCGGAGTGACGGTGCAATGCCCTGCCTGGTCTGCGTCCCTGCAGAGGGGTGATGGCCCCCGTCACCACCCAGGAGAAGGATCAATGGCCACAAACCGAGCAGGCTGAAGCCACCACTGTACATCTGCTCCGCAGAGACACTGGGCTCTGTGGACCAGCCAGGCCCACAGCTCAGCAGTCCAGAGCAATGGCCACCCTGGTCCCATCAGTTTAAGCCTCCTCCTCAACAATCACCTCTCTCCAAAGCAGCACCACAGGTAAGAGCATGTGCCCAAAACTAACCTGCGACACCGCACCTGTAAGGAGTGGAAACAAGCCCTCACTGAGCCTGCAAGAAGTAGTACACCTCTGGGGTTTTTGGCCCGCGCAGGTTAGGTTCGGTGCGTTGTTGGAAGTGTGTTCCCCCAAGCCTGAGATGCCCTGCCCCATCCCACAGGGAACGGGGTGCAGCCCTCAGCAGGGGCACCTACCTCAGAATCAGCTTGCAGAACTCCAGGGCTGTCCGGGGACAGCCTCTCTTCTCCAAGAACATCAGGTGCTTGAAGAGAGCCAGGAAGAAAGCCCTGTGTGGGGAATAGCAACAGGGTTTAGAAGCCAGATTTGGAGAGAAGCAGCTCGTGCTACTCAAGAACAGCACTAGCTCCCTGCCCCCTGAGCATCAGTGCTGCCATGCAGCCAGCAGGGTCCAGGGAACCTAGCCTGGTGCAGTACGGTGTGCCACAGACCCCCCATGTTCCCATCTCTTATGTTTTTTTAATCTCTTTGTGCAAGTATAAGGACAGCAAACCCACGTCCTACTCCGCGGACTGGGGCTGACAACTCAGGACAAGAGAAACAAGTAAATCCCCAAAGTCTGCATCCTGCCTTGTCCCACCCAGCCACGTAGGGATGGGGACACAGAGCGTGCACGACATGTATGGGGAGAGGACTAATGCCCAGATTGGTGTTACAGATCACAGAGTTCAGGTCGCAGACAGTACGAAGCCCGTCAGTGAGCAGGTACTGGAAATCTGAGCAACCTCCAGGTACAGCAGTTTGGGAGAAATGACTTGGGTCAGCTGACTGGAAAATTCCCAGAATAAAGTCACCTTTCCCTGCAGCTGCAGAGCTGTCACTATGTAAAGAGCCGGGCTGGGAGCAGCGCGAGTACTAGGGATGAAGGCCAGGCAAGCAGCACACAAGTGACCAAGCACAGCCATAAACACATAGCGAGTATTTTTGTGACAAAAATAAGTACCATTCTGGGCTAACGGGTACTAATTACAGGAGAAGGATGTGACAGGGAGGAAGAGTCAACACTCCAATAAGGAATCCCTCAGGAAAGAGGATGCTGTGCAAAGAAACCTCAGTGCAAGAGCTGCTAGTACCCCAGCACCCATCTCAGGAGCCCTGCTGCTGCTTTGCTGAGGGGCACTGCCACTGACTGCCAAGCAGCAGAGCTTGTTCTGACAGAAAGGGACATTCAAGGTCCCCCTGCCACCACTCGCCAGCATGGATGACGCAGCAGACATTGTGAATTTGGGTCTCTGTGGCCAAAGTAGGCCAGGGCATGCCGCAACAGCTCTCTGGCAGACGCAGGGCAGGCAGGCATGCCACCTACCTGTTCTCCGGCCGCCGGTAGTCCAGCCTGCAGGTCCCGCTGGTGAGACTGAAGACAGGGTGGAAGGCGCACTCCAGGCTGTACAGCGCCCGCTCTGCAGACAGCAAGGACAGTGTCAGGGCACGCCACCACCCCGGCATGCCACGTGGCTCAGATTTAGCCCAGAAGACACTGATAATTGAGAGCTCTGGCACCCATGAAATAAGCTTGTTCACACTCTAGCCATGCACAAAGCTACTTCGAAGTACATGATACTCAGGCAAACAAGCCATGTTCCCGTCTGCAGGCGTTAGATCATGCTCTAGTTGTGAAGAGCAACTCTTCTGGAGGTCTGGGACTGAGGCTGGTACAGATGCCCCTGCCACAACTATCTTCACATAGGGAAGCCAAAGATCCTATCCTCACTTTGCCTCTGGCCCCTTCTATCATGCTGGAGAGCACATGTCCTGGTTACCAAACAGCACATCTGACACCCGAAACTGCAGCAGAGCAGTCCGAGGGGCAGCCATCCTCCAGGATGCCTCCTGCCCCTCACCGCAGCCTGTGGTGTCCTGAGGAGCAGAGCCCACCATGCTGAGCTGCAAGGTGCTGGCCGGAGGAAGGCAAGGCAGGCTGGCCCGGAGGGCTCCCCGGCAGAGGGGGCAGGCTTCCTGGAGCAGCCCCTCACACTGCTGGATCTCATAGCTACTAAATCAGACCCTCCTCCCGCAAGGGGTGTCCTACAGGTGGGACCCCACCACAACCAGACAATCCTTCCATTCATTTTGAAGGTGAACGCTGAAGTGCTTTGCCCCAGACAAACAAGTCCGGCTCTATTTAAAAGCCTCCAGCAAAAGTTGCTGGTCTGCAGGATCACATAAGGCCGAGCGCTCACAGCCCCAGAGTCACAGATGGGGAGCCAAACCAACCCTTCTGGTTTGCTGCTTCTCTGTTGAAACGAAACCAAAACTGAACCAAAAGCCTTTGATTACTAATTCATGCCAGGACATCTGCTCCTCACCTCAGCTCTTACCTATGAGATCACGGGCCATCTCCTGATCCTCCTGCATCCGGCACACGTCGCTGAGCTGCAGAAGGGAGTCCACATGGTACGGGTTCATCTGAAGCAGCAGCTACAGAAGAGCATGAGCTTGATTACACGATGGCACAAATCACTGCATTCTGCCTACGAGGCAAGCTCTGTAAGTGTGGCAGGGAGGCAAATGCCCTGACACCGCGCGTAAGAGAAGGGGACTGTTCTTGCCCCTGGGCCTGAAGGTGAAGAAATCCTGTCCCACACCATCAGAGAGCCAATGCTCAGACTGTAGTGCGAGGCTGGGGACACACCTCACCTGAAAGGCTGAAACTATGGATTAAAAGAACCTAAGAACAGTCACGCTGGGTCAGAGTAGAGGTCCATCTCGCACCGTCTCCACAAGCAGATGCCTGGGAAAGAGGGCACGAAGCTGGGCACACATGACTACTCCAGCATACTCTAAGCTGACAAACTTTCGTGGTTCAGGGACCCCCACTGTCAAAGATGCCATTGGTATTAATGGTGTCTCCTCTCATGAATTTGTTCGCTTACTGACCCAGGAACGATTCCAGCACCCCAGCTCTGCGATACAGAAAGCCATCGCTTAACCACAAAATGCAAAGAACTTCCTTTAATCTCAACCTGCCAGCTCCGTCCCTGTGTTGGAAGGGACAGCAGAGATCTCTCCCCACCCCATACAGGATCTGAGCCCTTGACTGCAGCTTCCCTCAGGCAGCTCCCTCCCAGTGCTGTCCCAGCCGACCCAGCTTTTCCAGCACTGAGGCCATGCCAGGCCTTTGATCATCTTTGCTGTCCTCCACTGAATCTCTCCCAGCTCCACCATATCCTTTTGAAGGTGAGGGCCCAGAACTGCATGCAATATTCCAGATGCAGGCAGCAGGCATAATTACATTTTTGTTTTATTCTCTATCCCTTAACAATTCTGAGCATTTGATCAGGCTTTTGCTTCCTCTGGGTACTGAGAGGACATTTTGACACATCTATTACAATTCCAGGATCCAGCTCCTGAATGGTAATGGATTAAAAACATTTTTTTCCAGGCTTCAGAAGTTTAACCACACCTGAAAAACCTCTGCATTCACCAGTTACATTACAAATGGGCTACTTTTTCCAAGTACCTAAAACTCAGTTTCAATGTGAAAATACTGAAGCTATTTCAAATCTCCTCATGGTTTAGTTTTGGGATTTTTTTTTCCCCTCTAAAAAATCCTGAAAAATACAGCTTCAGTAGCACCAGAAGTTGTACATCTGCAGGATGGTGGACAGCGTGACCACCTACAGTACAAAGCCTTTATGATCTAGGCTGTCCCAGCCCAGCACCTTTGCGTCTGTGCCACTTGCCTGACGTTCTACCCCTTCCTTGCTTGTTCTTAAGTTCCTTTCTAGTCCTCCTTTTCAGAAGGGATGGAGCACCTAGGGTCATTGTGATGGGAAAAAGTGCTCTTCACGCACTTTACAACTTCACCAGCAAGATCCTCCTAACCCACTAGCAAGAGCAGAAAAAACACCCACTATGCAGGGGCTCCCCCCCCAAAATAATGTTTTTCATGCTGAAACCACAGCAGCAAGGCAGATCTGGGCTCCAGCTACGTTGAGACTGTGGTTATCACAGATAAACTGCTTGGGGGTTTGAAGTACTTCTGGCATCAGCAAACCCATCTGTTAGATTTTACCCTGAATAGAAAAGTGGAAGACTAAACCTGTAGGAATATCTTCACATGTAGCCAGACCCACTTAACAGTGACAGAGTATAAAAACTAAAATGTACCACAGAAAACCTCTCCTGCTCTGCACAGCAGTTTAAGACCATGTTTGAGCTGTCCTTAGGATGCTGGCTCTCAGGTTGATCCTTGCATCATTTAATATGAATCCCTCAGTCCAGTCAGCAGGCAGAATTGATGAGCTGGAGAGAGCAGTGGCCATGAGTAGAGGGTGGGAAAGCAGAAGGAAGTAAACTTTATTTAGTAGACAATGGCCTCTTTAAGAAACTTCTCCAGGGCATGTCTCCAAGCTCATGTGGCCAGGGTTTTCAGAGTACAAATACCTCATTTATGGTTCAGTAGGGTGCAGAGCAATTATACTGCTGCTTATCACTACAAACTATAAATGTTACCATACAGTTTAATGAGCTTGGACACGCATGAAGAACTTTCAACACAAAGACTGTTTTGCTGAAATACCAAGAAAAGACACATTTTTCATCCATGCAAGAATTTATAAATACAACAGCTGTTAGTTTAGATTCCCATTTAAAGATCGGTTTATACAATATTTCTCCCTTCCCAGCTGAAGAGCTGAGACAAGGGAGCTTTATCCCTACGCTTTCAGCCAAACGGTCAGTTCCTGCAGGCTCCTCTTCCAGATGGCTACCTGGCAAGCTCTCGGGCAGGGCCACCAGCCACTGGACCGGACCTCATTTGCACCAAGGTGGTCATTTATTTTATCTGTAAGGTGAAAGCAGAGCTCAAAAAGCAACACTGCCTCACCCCACACAGAGGGGACACAGGGCTCTACTGCTCAAAATGGGACTGGCAAAAAATGAGCACTGGGATGCATCAGCCCACCTCCCCTGTCAGAAAAAAGGGGCTGCAGGAACGCAGAAGGCAACAGCATGGGCAACCCAATTTCACAACATACCACAATGTTGTTTGGGTCCATGGACTCTACAGCATCCAGGAACTTGAACTGCACTTGCTGGTACTCGCGATAGTGCTCGAACGTGAAGTACTGCACGCCCCTCCTGGTGTCCACCAGCTGCATGGTAATACCTAGAAGGTGCATGGGAGATGTGGGTTCCACTGCTGCTAGCCTGCGAGCACAGCAGCAAGAGAAGCTCTTCTGCTTTCTTATCACACAGAAAGCTCATTCACATTGCTGGGTCCAAAGCCAGACACGTTTTCAGAAACAACCAGAGAATTTCACTCCTTTCCCTCCTCTCATGAGTCAAAGTTCAAAACCCACCCAAGAAGCCCAGGCAGCTTTCTCTCCCCACGGATATTTCTCATTATCCGGCAATACGGCTGTTAAGAAGGGAAGTACTCATCATCTGCTACTTCCAGTAAGGGGAGAAAAAAACCCTCAAATGCTAAGATACAATATGAAAAGTTCTCCCTGTTGAGAAAGGAGGTACTTCAATCAGCTGACGAGCAGTTCCCTTTCTCCATCAGCCAGTGCAAAGCCTGAGCCTGGCAGCTGATGAGAGCAGCTCTAGTTTCTGTGTGCTGAGGCTCTAGGAAAGCCAGGCTGGCAGGAGCAGCTGTCTGTGCCAATATGGACGGGACCGATGTGCCCCATCAGCTAGCGGCAGCACGGTGCTTCGGGAGGTGGCACCGAAAGCCTCACCTGTTTTGCTGTAGCGCGGCCAGGTGTTCTTGGGAGCCGTCAGCCACATGCTGCGGACATACTGGCGCTGCCTTTGCCTTGGCCTAGGGACATAAACACAACAGGTCACAATTTCTCTGTACTAACAGAATGAGGAAGGCTGAAACCAGTCAGAAAAAGGATGATTCAGGGAAAAAGATATCCAACTTCTCCCCTAGCTGCAGACCTGCCACATGGAGCTTTTGCCCAGAGCTTTAACATGTTTGCCTTCAAGACACAACATACCTTCGCTCAGGCTCTGCCTTACTTGAACCATTCCTCTTTGGGCCAGCCAGTGCCTCCAGCATTTCCACTTCAATAGCTTCTCTCCCCTGTTTTTATTCCTGCCAAGTTCTCAGCTGCCTCTTCACTTCAAACAGCTTCCCAGGTCCAATTAAGAGAGCCCCATATCCCTCTGACTCATCTCTCTTCCCAGCAGTGCCTTCAAATGTCAATTGATTTAGTTTAAGCCATACTCACAAATGCAACCAATTTATTGGTTCAGGGTAGGAGGAATTCAGAAATCAAGGCTACCCTAAGAAAGTCATGTCTCCTCAGTAAGGGACTGCTGCTTCTTTCTCAAGCACTAAATATTCTTCCACGGACTCTCTCAGACAAAGCTTCTGCTTCCACCATCACTGCTCTGAGCTTATACCCTTCTTATGCGCATATTTTTCAACCAGCTCATGAAAGTGGGAATTTTCTGGATAACACTGACCACAGTGCAATGGATAACTGCATAGAGACCTCACACCCAAGAAGCAGTAGGTTCTCTGGGCCCCTGAAAGCACGTGCATGAGACCCCCTGGAAAGCATTCAGGGTCCACTCTGTAAGACATCAGAGACTTTGGAATAGCAACAAGAGACAAATGCTGGAGAAAGAAAAAAAATCTAAGAGTCTGTACTCTATGAATTTGAGTGAAAGGACTTTAGAAGGGTTTTTTAACAGTAAACGTGAGGGGAAATTAGCAGAAGAAAAAGCAAATGCTAGCAAAAGCCTGGAGAAGTCTTACTCCACCCCCCCCACCCCCATATATCACAAAAAAATATTCTCCTGTCCCAACAAGTGACTACTGCGTAAGACACCCTGAACACTGGATTCCCTGCCCAGGTGTGTCACTGGGGACTCAGTAAGCCGTACCAAGGGAAGGACAGACACATCGACTCAGACTTTCAAAGGGTTTAATATGAAATTCTGGACTAACCTCAGTTCACCAAGAACGGTGCGAGCCCCAAAGTATCTCTTCAACTCGTTCTCTGGGTTCAAGTTTCTGAGAAGGTTGAAATGAGAAAGAAAAGCTACTGTCAGTTAAACATAGCCAAAAGTCTCACACTCAAGTCCTCTCCATCAACCCCAAGTGCTCTGTACCTCAAACTGTCTCTGGTCAAGCCCCCCGAACTGTCACATGCACCACTGATTGGACACAACACACAGAAAGGAGACTAAAAATGGTCAGAACAGGAGGCACTGAAAGCCCTGTTCAATCAGACGCAGGCTTCCTTCCTTCCAGCTGGGGAATACTTCTTCTGCCCTCGGGCCTTAGGCTGGGATACTCTCAGGACAGCCTCCGCTCAGGAGAGCACGCTCGCTCAGGCTATGTGTGCCTGGAAAACATGAGGTACCTGCTGCCCAGTCTAGCACTGGCAGCCTGCAATTTGGGGCAAGCACCCTAACCACTGCATGGAGGCTGGCAAGTATTAAAATACATTTTTTTTAATACAAAGATCTTGTATCAAAGCATGACAATACCTACAGTTTTGTTGATCTAACATTTGGCCCAGAGAAGGAAGGCATATTTGAGAGGGGTTTCTCTCTGCTGTCCAGTGAGCAGAGCTTGATGAGAGGGAGTGGGAAGGCTGAGATCCAGCACTGCTAATCCTCACACGCTCAGAGATTATCTAGCTCTCAAAGGTTTCTGAATAGTGTTTATTGACCAGAGAAGTCACCAAAGTTTAAAACCACCTCTAGGTAAACAAACATTCTGTCTTTACTGCAGTGTCTCTGAGTGCGCACCAGCCTAGACTCAGTTTTGATGCAGCGTGACTGAATGTTTCAAAACCTGGACTGGTAAGTTGTCCCAGCTACAAGTTTAAACGTTTTCTCCAACAACAGAAAGAGGTGGCAGTGTCTGCGCTAGCCCAGGGCTCCGAAATATGCTGGACACAGCAGCCGGCCCATTCCCAACAGGTTTCCCAGTGCAATACAGGCCCAGATGTTACAGATCTCGAGTCTGAGGCAGATTCATTCTCCAGCTCTTGGACACACTTGGCACATAGTACACTTTGTTGATGGTGACATGTAGGAAAGGTTAGACAAGTCTAACTTGCTTTCCTGGTGAAATTAGCTCCTGGCACTGCACAGCACATGCTGTACTGGGGCCTGCTGCTCACAGCACCCGGTCTGAATGCAGCCAGTCACCTGGCCAGGTGAGTTTGATTGCAAAGCTTTATGCACCAGGGCCCTCAGCAGCTCTGCAGAGATTCTCCTAGAGAGTCACAGAGTGTTTTAGGCTGGAAGGCACCTCTGGAGGTTAATCTGGTCCAGACACCTACTCAAACCAGGCTTGACAGCAGACAATACCAGTCACTACTCAAAACTGAACACAGCTCCAAGAGCAACGGTTAGAAACAGGGCTGTGCACAACCATTACCACAACCCCTTTCAAGCAAGGTCCTGAATTCATGGCCAGATCACACTGGGACACTCTGCAACTCCCTTCCTCGGGGGAACAGATATCCCTGTCATGCCCAAGGCCAAAATCAGGAAGGAAGCAAGCACTACCTGTGCTCTACATAGAGCAGAGGCCTGCTGCCAGCAATTATTCCGCTCTGGGTTTGCTGTGATAGCCCATTGATATCCTCAATCTTCTCCAGCAGGCTGTCGATGTCTTCCAGGTCATTGTCTTCCTTAAGATAGGCACCGGCAAAGACAAGGCAGTTATTAGAGAATGAGTCACCACAGCACACAGGTCACCCAGTGGAGAATACATCCAGCTGCCTCCGGGTCTTTCGGCTTGTCTTGACCTGTGCGTGACACTGGTGCTCCTACCACTCTCTTATTGAGGCCTCCTACTCTCCACTCAGCACTCTATTCCCTCAGGAATCCCACCCAGAGCCTGCCTTCCCTGCCCAACTGCCCCCAAATGGGCTGGCTGCTCTTCCCTGCTTGCTCAAGGTATCATAGGGCTGTTGCTCTTCACACCATCATAAGTCCAAACGTGGCAGCTGAATATATCTAGCGTGGGCAAGAGCTGGCAGGCTGTCTGGTCTCTGGTCTGCCCCTTCCCACCCAGCATTTGCTGTGCTTTGTCTGGTTTATTTATACTACAATCCCTATAATATCATAAAATGTTGGGGTGCTGATTTTAATCATAAATATTTAAATAATCAGCCTTTACCATCTACTTACCATGGAAACACTAAGTTACTGCTGTGACCCTTGCAATAAGGTATCACTCGCATGACTTTAACACAGCTCTAATGTATTGCATTCTCGCTCTCCCCATCTTCTAACAACCCAAAGAATATATCCAGCAGCGCACACTCAACAGTTGTATAACACTTTCATCCTGATTTTCCTCTGTTTTTCCCCACAAATAGCAAGTGACGCATTTCTTATGTGTCCGTTTCACATCCTCCTCATGATGTACGTGGGTGGAACACGGAATTCTATTCATGATACCCAAACAGCACTGCCAGCTTGCCTTTTCCAGCTAAATATAGCCACTCCGCGTGGAGTGGTTACATGAAGTTTATAATGTGCTTTGCATTTAAATGATTGAACAAAGGTAGTATTTTCTCTAGTTAGCAAATCAAACTGCCTCTTTCTGAGTACGAAGTCTCCCTAGAGCCTACAGCTGGCAGTTGTCACCCTATTTCTCATTATTCTTGGACTGGGAGAGGAAATGGGCTCTTTGATCGGGTTCTCTGCGTTAGTAACTCGCTCTGAGCTCACCCAGCTGAATTCCCGGGGAGGCGGTGGTGGCCAGCAGGGCACCTACACCGGAGTCACGGCTCACCCGTTCAGCACTTCAGCATACTGCAGCTCGGGATCTTTAGCAAAGGATCTCCCCCAATAAACAGTTAAGACTCTTACACGTTAGCAGAAAATTAGTTCCCACTTAAACTTTATTTCTATTGAATTTAAAAGACCAATGACTGTAATCCCTAGTCTCCTAGCCTCACTCAGGTAAAGTATATTCAAGCATACACATTTGTCTCTTATAGTTTATCCACAACGCACAGAGACACTGGATAAAGTTCTTGCCCCAAGCACACCTCCCTAGGGGTAGACAGCTTAGTCAGAGAGAATCACCATCCCCTTGCTCCCTTCACCACTGAGGGGGCAGAACAGGTCCTGCGAGAAGAGCACTTGGCAGTGCATTTGCTGATAATGCACGAGCAGACACTCCCGTCAGCGTTCAGCTATCAGTGTCAAACTACAGAGAAGGTGCACGGGGGAGAAGGGAATGTGAATGATGGTTGGCAGCGAGAGCTCTGTATGGCTCTGCAGAGCCGGGAAAGCTACCTAAGTGGGGCAAGGCAAACAGAATGAAAATGCAAAATTCCTCGCACTGTACCCCCTCCTGTGTGAAGCCTCGAAGCAGAGATGAAAGATGCTGCTGCTGTGAGGATTTCAGCCCTAAGCATCTGCAGCAGAGTTGTGCCAGCCCCGGCTGCTTGAAGGACTACAGTCAAAAAAGCTGCTATTGCCATTTCATAATTTTAAATGAGTACAATGCAAAAAGGAGCATTTTTGCCTCCAAATCTTTCTGCAACTGCCTCAGAGCTGCCACTTTACCAACTCCAATGGAGAAATTAGCCCAGTCACTAACTCTGAGCAAATGCAGACATACCAGAGTCTCCCCTGCCGAAGTTTTCTTGGTTTTCCTTTTCTTTTTTTTCTTTCGTGGCTTGTTACTCAACACAGGCTGCAAAGAGAAATGGAACAGCTGTCAGAACACGCCCACAGACCACAGGGATGAAAGCTCCATGTGGAGAAGAGCATTTCCCACAGGGCTCAGCATGCCAGGAGGGCCCTTAAATGAAAGCCATATTCATCCTTTCAACTTTGTCAGTGAGTAGAAATTAAGCCACAAGGAGAAAATGAAGTAAAGCACTAATGGTTTACAAAAGTAAGGGTTAAACCTCAGCTGACTTTCACATCAATGACCACAACTACAAAATCAGGCAAGAAACAGTTTAGATACGCCAGGTATGGAAGAAACATTTCAGTCCTCCTTCAGTCTCTAGGATAAAATTTATTTCTATCTTTCTAGTAAGCATGACAGTTTCATCAGTGTCGTGGTTTAACCCCAGCCAGCAGCTAAGCTCTATGCAGCTGCTCACTCACTTCTGCCCACCCAGTGGAATGGGGGAGAGAATTGGAAGGAAAAAGGTAAAACTCATGGGTTGAGGTCAGGACAGTTTAACAGAACAGAAAGGAAGAAGCTAATAATGATAATAACAACAATGATAAAATGACAACAATAATAATAAAAGAATTGGAATATACAAAACAAGTGATGCACAATAATTGCTCACCACTCGCTGACCGATGACCAGTTAGTTCCCGAGCAGTGATCTGCTCCCCACCCCCGGCCAACTGCCCCCAGTTTCTATACTGGACATGATGTCACCTGGTATGGAATACCCCTTTGGCCCGTTTGGGTCAGCTGTCCT
>JAVJGG010000088.1:41946345-41988884 GCA_035590195.1 Aviceda cuculoides | reverse complement strand
CAAGAGTGAAAACATCAGTGTGTTATCAACATTCTTCTCATACTGAACCCAAAACATGACACTATACCAGCTGCTAGAAAGAAAATTAACTCTATCCCAGCCGAAACCAGGACACATAAGACTCTCCAGGACATGCTGTTCCAGGCAGGAGCTGGAAGGGATGTTGTAGGGAGGCATGAATAGTGCAGTTTCATCGACATGGAAGCAATGCTTGGTGCTGATTTTGCTGACAGCGAGCCTGGCGTTCAGCAGCAGCACTGCCCAAGCAGTGTTGTTTTTTCCTCTGTGTTCATCAGCCTCTGCCCATACAGTTGCAGTGTCTCTTTCTGCCATTCTCCTATTGGGAAATGGATTTGAGGGCAACAAACTTGCTTCAGAGACTAATAAACAGTTAATAGGCTAAGTGATAATTCTCTAATTTGTTTCTGGATCTGAATTAACAAGACTTGAAACTTAGTGGTGTTACCTGTTTTCTGGGATATTCAGTGTTCCTTTGAATATGCAGAATCAGCATTATTTCAGGGGGACAAAGATGGATATATTTATCACTTGACCATGAAAATTTGAAATGGTGATGTATCTACAACCTTAAACCATTCAAAATTTGTGGGAAGGAAAAATCAAATATAATCTTTCCTCATGTGGTATTGCCTATCTTGTCATTTTTTTAATTTCAAAAAGCTCTGGATAGTTTGAATAAACGGAATTTAGTTTTTATATATATAGTTTACGTTAGTCAAATGTTAATGTTAGCTGCGAAATGCAGACTATGACCTAATTGTGACATCTTGTTAGGATCCTCCAGTGCTGGAAGCTGTGTGGCACCTGCACAGAGGTGACATCGTTGGACTGGGAGAGCTGCTGGAGAGGTGAGCAGAGGTTTATAGGTTTGCAGATGTATTTAATCTCTTAAAGCCTATTGAAATGTAATCGGGGATTAGTCATGAGTATTCTGGACTAAGAATAATATAGTCAGGTGCTGGCAAGTGATCAGATTAGCAGGATTTAAGAAGTTACCCTGGGTTTGAGAGGTTACTCTGGGTTAAGTAGCACAGTTTAAGGTGTGGTGGCTGGCTATCCGATGGCTGCTGAATTGGCCGCAATGTGAAATGGTTCGGTGGGAACCACCACTGAAGACCGTCCTAGGTGATGCTTTATCTAGTGCTTTGTTTCATTGCTGCAGTGGGTGTGGGTAGTCAGCACGCAGTGTGGGAAAGGACTCGGTCACCCAGCTCCTTCAATTCATCTGGGTGTGCCTCCAGGTCTGCTTTGGAAACTCATTTAGCCCATAAAAATTAGTGCTGGTCTTGATGAGAAGTCTTGCTTTGCAGAAGCTGTGTGCTTCTGTCTTTCCAAAACCTTACACTTTGGTGAGGTTTGGCAGAGTTAATCTTCAGAGAATGGGGTGGTTCAGCCTGGAGAATAGAAGGGAGACCTTAGAGCGGCCTTCCGGTACTTAGAGGGAGCCTACAGGAAAGATGGGGAGGGACTCTTTATCAGGGAGTGTAGTGATAGGACGAGGGGTAACGGTTTTAAACTGAAAGAGGGTAGATTTAGATTAGATGTTAGAAAGAAATTCTTTACTGTGAAGGTGGTGAGGCACTGGCACAGGTTGCCCAGAGAGGTTGTGGATGCCCCATCCCTGGCAGTGTTCAAGGCCATATTGGATGGGGCTTTGAGCACGCTGGTCTGGTGGAAGATGCCCCTGCCCATGGCAGGGGGTTGGAACTAGGTGAGATTTAAGGTCCCTTCCAACCCAAACCATTCTGTGAGGAAATACTTGAACACACAACTTCACATGTATTTTTTCCTTCAGATATGCTTGTTGTAGAATCTTTTTATAAAGCAGATAAAGCTCTTGGTGGTCCAAATTAAAGAAATGAAATGCCACATATAGGGCAGAGTCCTGCACAGATGGTTCTCTCCTGAGTCCAAGAGGATGGTGGAGCAAAAACCCAAGCCTTACAGAAAGCAGGAAGAATTTAACTGAATGTGCTTTTGTTTGTTCTCAGCAACCCGGCTGTCCCTGCTGTGGTGGAGTGGCTGTGCGGCAGCCTTTGTGGTCTCTGTGAGCAGGTGGAAGAGTCCTCCGGGGATGTGGAGCTCGCTGGGCGTGTTCTTTCAGGCAAGGCACTCAACTGGGCTCTGGTGGAGCAGGGCCCTGCTGCTGGTCCGCACAGCCTGCAGCAGGGGCTGTGCAAGTCAAAAGCTTGGAGGTGTAAGAACAGAGGCCTTGCTTTGCATTTTCTTACCTCGTTTCAGTCAGGGGAATATATTTTTATATTTGGTGAATTTAGCAGGTTTTTTTCCCGTCAAAGATAATTGGTTTGAATTTCAGTATCCCTTTGAGTTACAGTATCACAAGAAAGTGCAGTTGCAAGTTGTATGGGGCCAGGGATGATATATTGAGAGTGTGACACTCCTGCAAAGTGTTTGAGATATTTTGGACCAGAAATATTTAATAGTTCCATTTCCCCCCTGTCATTTTCTATTATTTATTTTGTGGTTTTGTTTAGAAAAATATCACTACACCATTTGATTGAGGAGCTGTAGTCAGACCTTTGGACCAGTGCAGTTGGTCAGGTACAACCCATATGAGTTCTGCAGTGGTAATAGAGCATAACACCTGTAAATTCTTCAGCCTTTATAATCCTTTAAGATTCTGTGCTCTTTGCCACCTGTTGTTCTAGGTCCTTTTGCCTGGGCGTAATTTTACTCCAAGAAAATAAATGATTCCTGCTGTTGTAGTGAATGAGGCTTTTCAGACACTAGTCCTATTGGGAGACTGAGATGGGGAGGTGAAAGAGCAAGTAATCTTTATTGAAAGGGAGATGCTGAAACACTAATTCCTTCTTGATTTGCAGACTTTGCAATACTGTTTCTTCAGAATGGCTTTCAGCAAACTTCAGAGCTGGGAAGGAAGTTGGAATTCAAGAATGTCCCCTATGTAAGGACAAAATGAACCTATTTACAAACGGTTGTTTAAACAAGTAGTTCCATTATACACCTCTGTGCCTCACTGATTATAAATAGATCAGAGCTTAGAGCAACAAAGAAGGGGGTGGGTGGTCCAGGTGCTGGAATGGATGCGAGGAAATGGTGAAACCAGAACAGAGACTTTTTGTATGGAGGATTTCTCCCATCTCGGGCTTTTTAAGCTTCCTTGGTTTCACCTTTTTTCCATTTGAATATGAGGCATGGAATGCTGGTAAGCATGGGAAATGCTTGCCCTTTGGTCTGTTGTATCTGTTCTACAGTAGAGCCTGAGGTAAAAGTTAAGCTTTAAATTAAGAGGGACAAAACTCTTTCTTTAAGTCAATTTACGTTTTATGCATATAACTGTAGCTCTTTTAAACTCTAAATAGTCTTAATTTGTCAATTTTGAACAGATCTGTCATGCCGTCTTGCAAAGAATGTTGACATGTAAGTTTTTGTGATTCTTAGCTTTGTGCAGTCACTGCTGTTTGCTAGACTTACATTCCTTGTTCATTGCTAAATCTCTAAGGGCATTGCTAAATCTCTAAGGAGAAATCCTTTGCCTGGGATGCTTTTTCTTTGTTATGCATAATATTTATGTCACTGATTTTATGTGCCTCTGCTTTCCCCTTCACTCTTGTAAAGTGAGTGTCTTCTAACACTGCAGATAATTTCTTACCTTTTATGCTAGTTCATTTTGATGCTCCCAGCTGCAACATCAGGTAGCTATCTGATCTGATTTTTAACAAGTTTGATTGTAAACTATTGTAGCACAGAGGTTAGGCTTGGATAATTTTTTTCTGCTTAGTAAATTAAACGTTGAATTTACAAAGTTATGTGCAAGTAGGCTATTTTGCTGGCTCACAATTTGGATTTGCAAACTAATGTTTTTTGAAACTTTTTTTTTTTAAGTGCTGAGCAAAGACATCTAATGTACATGTGTAGTCTTTAAACAGCCAGTCTTCAAGAACTGTCCCAGGGACAACGTGCCTGTTTTGGCCTGGGCAGTCCTGATGCTGCTGCTGAGAGCTCAAGCGTAGCAGCGCCTGATTTGCATTGCAAATCCTGATGCAGAAAGGCTAAACATACAGGAGGGTTTCTTTTTGTCTTGTGTCACAGATGATCTTCATAGTAAATTGCTGTATCTGCTGTACAGCAGAGGAAGCGTTCCCTTACACCTCCTCCCGTTCCCGACACCAGTGTAGTTGTATAATCTGTGTGGCTGCTGTTACTTTCCTGTCTCCTTAGTGACAGCACTTTACCACTTTTCTTGCTGGCATGTTTCAGGAACATGCTCAGTGCTACTGCAGAGGTTAGAGCTTTTCCTCTGTAAGATGACCGAAAACCAGGACTGCTCCTTCCATTCTGAGTCTCCCTGTGGGTGCTGCCAGCCTGATCCCTTACCCCACCTCTTGCAGGGAGCATTGTCTGTAGACAGAGATGCCTTACAGACCTTGTGGAGTGGTTCTAAAAGGGGAAAGCTGTAAGACAAGTGCTTTATTATTTAATATGTATGAGTCCCATCTCAGGTGGCCCTTTAACAGTGTTGGTACTTGAAAAATAACCCTTATAAACACAGGACTAGGGGGATTTTTGCAGGAAGGGAAGCAGGCTGTTGGCAGACAGGAGTCTGCTAACCTGCTCTTCATTTGACCTTCACGTTTGTGCAGCCTGCACTGCCACTGGCTGACTTGCAGTCTGTGTGTCTGAAAATTGTATTAAATGAGTTTTATATGAGGTATTTTTATTAGTGTAAACTTTTGGGTCACCTTTGAGGGGTTTCAGTTAACTAGTCAGCTGCTTTGAAGAACATTAGGATTCTTTATGTAAAATAATTCACTATTAATGAAGACCTTCACAGGAGGAGAAGGACAGGCTGAGAGGAGCATAGGAGCACTGTGCTTCATAGTACTGATCTTGCTGTGTTGAACTCCTGTGCCCGAGGATAAGTTAGAGTTTATCTCCTTTTCTCTATTCTCCCCTACTTAACCTTAAAGTATTCCTCAGCAGGGGAGGAAGACTATTACGTATTAACACTGGACTGCCTCACGAAAGGCATGTGAGGGATGCCTGTTTTGCTGCCCTAGCTCAGTATTAACTGTTAAAAGAGGAGGCTTTTAAAGGTAGGATGGGACAAGAAACAGAAAAACTGCTGCTGCAGCAGGCTGTAAAGCAAAGGGTCTCAGTATGTGGGCTTTGAGTGGTGTAGGCTGATGGTCAAGGCAACGTGCTGTGTGAGCCACCAACCTGTTTGATTTCTGCAGTCGTTTTGGGCAGATCTAGCTTTTGAAGGACTTTCTGCTGTTAGAAATGTGTGGCGCTTACACCAGTGTGCTCTTTGTTTGGCAAGGGCAGTTAAAACCATTTTTTCCAGGGGTTGTTAATTCAAAGCTTGCTTGTGCAAATCCCTGCCTCCAGACAGACTTTTCTCTCATGCAGCTTTGCAGTGTTCACACTCGCAGATGCACTGCACAATTAGGATTGGGTTTGGAAATTGAATACTAATTTATGTGCATTTTTAGATGGCTTAATTATTAGCACATTCTTGGGAATGCTTTTAAATTGGTTCAAGGTTAGTGTTAATAGTTTTTGAGTCTGTGTCACTTATGAAAAAATTTCGTAAGAATTTAATGCTGCTGAATGGCTTCTGCACATTTCCCTAATGGGGTCACCTTCTTGAAGGTGCACAGATTGCTTGTTCCTGTTAGTTCCTGCGTGTTGTTTAGTGTCACACTTCTTTCCATTTCTCTCATTGTGTTTTTGTGTTGTTATTTTGGGGTACAGGGGTGCTTGATGCTGTTGGTAAAGAGAAGCAGGAAGATGTTTCCACGTTACAAGCTATGAGGTTCTGGTAAGAAATGCTGTTCCTCCAAATAATGTCAGGAGGAGTTTTTTTATCCACTGTTACACTTGTTACTGAAATAGGGGAAATGTTGTGAGTTTTTAAAACATTATTTACACACACACCACCACCCCAGCACTACTGATGTTTAGTATTCTCCTCTTTAATAAAATATGTGCAAATAAAAATGCTTGTAAAAAGATAAGCAACAGGTGGGAAAGGGTATTCTGGCACTGTTGGAACCAATCTTGGAGCACCTTCGTGGCACTGGGTGAGTTTCCCTTATCAAGTTTTCTCCCTCTGCTTCTGAGCAGAAACACCTGGAAGGTGCCGTCATCCTCCAATTCCTGCTTCCAAACCGGTTTTGTTTAACTACTTTGTACATGTCAACATTCACTCCCATCCTGTGCAGGGATAGACAGTTGAAAGTTTGTAAATCTAATAGCTACATAATGTTGAGTAACCAGTAGATTTTTAGAAATACATACAAAAAAGTATATCTCTCTGGCAATTTGATAAGATAGGTGTAGAAGAAAAATTAGTCATTCACCCTAATCAGTACCTGATTGATCATACTTCCTGTGCATTCTTTCTATTTCCTTGTCATTTGTAGGCTGAATGTGTTCAATGTGTCAGTTTATAAAAGTGCGGTTCATCTGGATTCCTTGCAGCAGTTTTTTAGACACACCCTGACCAAAGTTCTTACCTACAACCCATTGTTGAAAGGTAGGAACAGGTGGGGAGAAGTGAGTGTCTCCAGGGTGTGTTATTGTGCGTCCAGAGCTCCATCCCACCTGGGCCTTGCTAAATGGAGACCAGCCTGGGGGACCCAGAGCCAGAGAAGCTGCCTGACTCCCCAGTTCTTTCCCAGGGTCTATATAAGCAGGGTGCCAGATCAGACAAAACCAAACTCATCTGGGCTCTGGGCTTTAGAAGGCTGTAGTTCAGGAGAAAACTTTAGGTGGAAAATAAGTGCCTTCAAACAGAGCTTCAGCCAACAGCTCATGAACAGATATTTGGAGTAACATCTAATAGCAGCCTTTACAGAGGAGACATGGGAGAACTCTGGCTACTGGGAGCAGTCCTGGCTGAAGGAGAAACTGGGTGGAAGAGGTGGTGCTGCCGAGAGTACTTGGGGCTAAGATAGTCTGGCCCCTGTGTGTGTTTTGTTTTATGCACAAGATGGGGCCTTTTTCTGCTGACTGGGTGTTTCTTTTCTTAGATTAGAGATAAAGGCAGGAAGGCTTCTAATCCATGATTGGTAACTGTGAAGCTTGATGTTTTTAGGAAGAAATATGTTTGGACTACAAAATGTCTGGTAAAATCACTCTAAGTGATGATCTAGAGCTGCTTGCCTGTTGTGTGGGAGAGCTGTGTCATTGCTGCCTTCCAGTTCAAAGAGATTATTGAGGAAAAAGATGATTCCTTGCTGATTCTGTGTGCATGTGCTACGTTGGCCTACGAATGTGTGATCACAAGAACAGCTTTGAGATGACAGTGCCGTAGTGAAATGGCACGGTCCTTGTTGCCACAGTCTGTTTTCCAAAGACAAATTGGAGAGAGAGGATTTTAGTGAGCAGTTTTTAATGTATCTGGTTGCCAAAGCCCAAGGGAAGTCTTGAGTGGTTAAGTTATGCATTTTGAGTGTATTTTAAAACCTATTGCTAAAGAGTAAACTTTTCTTTTTCTGGGTACAGTGTCCGATGCCATCCATATGCAGAAAGAGTGGAGCTTTACAAGAACTTGTTCACTGCTTACTACCTTGTATCGCAAAGTATGTCTTCCTGGTTTCACAAAGAGAACTTTGTTATGTTGGGTTTATGTTCACTGAAATATCTGAAGTGAGATTATTTAGAACTAGTGCATTCCAGTTGCAGAATCTGAACCAGCTGCCAGAAATTGTAGGCAGGAGGAAGCATGAAGAAAAAGTACTACAGGGATTTTTGTTTGTGCAAAGCTCTTAATGAGAACAAATATAACAATTGAAGATGTGAATTTTCACTGTTACAGAATATGACATGACTGCTGAAAGAACTGGAATATTACTGTTTATTTTAGCCAATGCTGGTTCCAAGCCAGTATGATATCTAGCCCTGGAAAGCTGAAGCAAAAGATGCATGCAGGATAGCTTTTTCAGGAGCCTTGCAAAAGACATCTGCATGTTAATCTTGACAGCATATGTCACTTTATGAGTGGCTGTATATCATACTAAAATGAATTGCTATTGCTCTTCCAGATGTTCATGGCATTCAGTGCAAAGGAGTTGATCTGCCAGCTGCAGCAAGTCCTGGAGACTCATGAAGTGAACTGGCAGCATGTCCTGTCCTGTGTTTCCACGCTGGTAGTCTGTCAGGCTGAGGCTGAGCAGCTGTTCAAAGGTAAGTAGGTATTGGCAAGCCTGCAAGCTAATGTGTACTTGTTGCTTCTCAGATACTGCAGAAGGAAACCATGCCGACTGGCGTAGCAGCATAGTCACTCATAGTTGCTGTTTTGAGATTCCTGCACGGAAAAGAACAGCAGAAAATCTGCTTTTTCCATTCAGAAATTCCATGTCAGAGGCGATGCAAATGCCAGGCCTTGTGCCTGACACTTCTCAAACTTACTGTACAGCTAAGAGTGGTTATTTGATAGTTACCTTCATTATTAATTGGAGTAGTGATTACTGAAGCTTAGTTCTTCTATCTCACTTTTTCTAGCAGACCTTGTTTGTTAGAGCTGCTTACTGATTATCTCATTGCTGGACTCCCTGCAATTCTTGCAGGTTGAAATCCTAGAGTATTTGGCTGTTAAAAATGGATGAAAAAATATAAATGAGTCCCAAAGGTTCCCCAAGCTGCGATACAAATCCTTCTTTATGTGGCAGATGTTTTTTCACAGGTATTTGTCTTCATTTACTGTAGAAAATAACAGCACAGTTGTCAAGAGCAAAGTCTAAGGTTATTGTTTTATGTTTCTAGATCTACTGAGACATCTCCTGATAAAGGCCTTTGAGAATTATGATATGGAAAATATGATCACTGCATTCCTGATAGCACGTCAGGCTGCTCTAGAGGGCCCTGCTGTGTTCATGCCTTACTCTGAATGGTTTAAGGTAAGACTAAATGAGGCCTGACCGGTAATCTTTGTTTTAAGTATGAGAAACCTCTGCATAAGGAATGTTCTGCTCCACAGCAAAAGCCTAGTTTCAGACCAGATAGCCAGGAATTAGAGGCGGGTGGTGGGGTGGTGTGTGTGCAGAAAAGAGTAACAAATGATTGTATTGGTATTAGGAGTGATTTAATATTTATTACTGCCTTTGTGTCTGCAAAGAATATATTTGTTTGGCTTTCTTTGGTCTCCCCTTCTTTCATCTTCTAAGTCCATCTTGTTCTCTAGTTATTTGTCAGGAATGCAGACATGTAATTCCTGCTATAATCATAATCTTGGATGTATTTCAGTATCTTGATAACCAACACTGTTGTTCTTGCATAAGTTGTAGGTTATTGCAGATGAAGCATTCCTATTTCCTGGATGTTTGCATGCAGCTGTAATTGCTGTGTTTGACCTTATAGATAATTGGTTGTTAGCTTTTAGTTGTAAACATGTAGGTATTTTAGGTATGCAAATCTCCACATAATTTAAACCTGTAAATTCATTTTTATGAGTTTGCAAATCTAAGCTCAGCCTTTGCTGATAGAGTGTTCAGGATGTATCAAAAGGTAAACTGCTGATGTTCTGTATAGTTTCAGACTGGCTTATTTTCCTTAAAATGCTCAGATAAAGCTGTGTAGAAACTGGCAGATTTGTGGTTCCTTCATGAATCTCAATCCTTTGGTGCATTTTGGTCTTGCCTTGTTTAACTCCTCTAAGTGTTCTCATGGTAGTGTATCAGGACAAACTTTGAGCGTGACATGGCAGGCTTTCTGGAAACTGGACAAAGAAACTCAAAGAAAACTTCCATAGAGACTTCTATAAACTTTCTCTGGAGCCTTTTCTCCAGAAAGACTCTCTTGACAGAAAACAGGTATCTGTAACGGATGTCTGGGATTTGTGTGCTGAGTTATGGCATTGCTCGGATGGGGATTCTCTCCACAGTGAAAGGCTGCGTTGTCTTTTTCCCATTTCAGGCTTCCTTTGGGAGCTCTGGTGGTCACCATGGGAGCAGTAAGAAAGCACTGGTCTTCCTCTTTGAGTTCTTGTCAGAGCTAGTGCCCTTTGAAGCAGCGCCGTACTTGAAGGTCAGAAGATGCTAATAGAGATGGTTTTCTAAAGACTGATACAGAACTGCTCCAAAGTGAATATACTTGTGCCTTTGACTAGGTTCAGCTTATTATTATTGTTATTATAGTAATTGCATTATGTGTCTCTAGGTTCAGCATATTGTTAATATTGTTATAGTAATTGCATTACTTCTGATACGTTATTCAAAACCTTTTCTCCCTGAAATAAGGAAGTGAAAGATTCTTTTATTTACTTGACAAGAAGGAGAATTCCTTTCATGGAGTTAAATTTAAGCACTTCAGTGATTTTGTTTGTTGTTGTTGGGAAAAATTGCATGTCGGTTGGCATGAAAATGGCTTATCTTAAAACAAGCAATAACATCTTCTCTGGGGAATAGTTGAGGTAAATGGTGGCAAACATTAACTGGAATTTTACACTAACTTCCTGTAAAAATGACAAATCTTGTGAATTGCACATTTCAGGTCCATATAATGTACCCACCTTTTGTGCCAACAAAACATCGGTCCATTCTCTTGGAGTACATCACTCTGGCTAAAACCAGACTGGCCGACCTTAAGGTTAGTAAAATTTGTCTCTTTGAGAAGAGTTCTTTCTGGATCTGTCAAAATACTAGCTGTGTTGCAACCATACACATCTCTCTAACCTCACACAGGTTGCTATAGAAGATATGGGGCTCTATGAAGACTTGTCTTCCACAGATGAATCTGTGCAGGTACTGCTGGTCTGTCTAACAGTTTTCTCATCAGTCATGCCCCTGTTCCTCTGGAAAAGAGCTTAGGTTATCCACCTGTTTGCCATTCCTACTAAGTGTGAGCATGCTGCCAAATCTTCTCCAGCTTTAAGAGGGGTTAGCGGCCACAAATACGCAGCCTGTTCCCCAGATTTCATGAAAACTGGACTTACACAGAGGACAAACAAACTGCGATGAGTATTCCATGATGATGCTGCAGAGGAACTCGGCAATTAGCCAGCCAGCTACTGGCAAAGCAGCACCTACATTAGCTATCCAGTCAGCACCTGCTGTTTGAAGCAGGAAAAGTGCTGGTTACCTCTTGCCCATCCTGTATTGTGGGGTATAGAAAATAAATGGAAGATTCTGTGGGGGAGGATTTAAGGGACGAAGGGAGATCTAATGGTGTTGTGTGGTGTGGGGATGCAGAGCACAGGTTTGCAGGAACTGGGGCTGCGTTAGCTATGCTGATTGACCAGCATGTTACAATAGTGACACTTGCCTCTGTGGCTTTGCTTCCAATGATTTGATCATGTAGGAAAGCATTTTTTATGTATCTTGGTTCTTTTCAATATAGCATATCATCTATTTGGTGTTGTTTTCAAAGCGTTCATATTTAAAGGAGATTTGGGGAGGGAATCTACAGTCTGCAGTTTCACACTGTAGTTCATGATGATAATTTTTGGGTAATGACAGTAACTGATAAGGAAGCATTTGGCTCTATTGCTCCTTCCTATATATTGATCACAAGTATGGCAGTCTAGGGGGCCTCATTTATACAGGCACTTAGCTGGAGTACATGAAATACCAGGCTGGTGACAGGGTAGTTGAATGTACTGCGATGAAATCTAGTTCTGTGATGAACTGAAAGTCATAAGTGAAGATTTAATTTAATTTCTTCCAAGTCTGATCTGTTTGTTGAGAAACTGGCCCGGATTGTTGCAGTCTTAAGCTGTTTTACGGCTTGAACAAGAGAAACCCGAGGTGGCAGTCCCTCTGCCTGGAGTGTAGTAGCACAGGCTGGAAGCAGAGATTATGGGTCTTAATTCCAAGTGTACGAACTAAAACAGAATAACAATATACCAAATCCAGAACAGAAAAGGTACTGTCCCCGTGGGGGACAATTGAATAAACAATGTGATGTTAAGCAGGAGTGTCTGCTGCAGTTGCTGTAGGAGGTGCATAGAGAACCACACGGACCTTTGGGCTGACCCAGAATAGCTGTTATTTATAACAGCCTTATCGAGGCAGACTGATGGTTCAGGCCTGGTTTCTCCATCCTGCAGTTTTACTCTGTGTATCAGATAGTTCTTGTTATTCAGTTGTGTTTGTTCAGTCACTCCCCTTCACAGCACAGACAACTGTTAGTAACCCTGAAAAAATAAGGAGGGAAGATTATTGTTGTCCTTGAGTTCTCACAACATCTTTCTCTCATTGTTACTTGTGTGAGCCAGCCCCAGGGCCAGGCACTTCGTGATGTTGAAAAGGCCCTTCAGATATTTGAAAACACAAGGAAGATCCCAACATCTGTGATAGAAGCCAGGTACTGTGTGCTTCTGAACTCTTTTTGTTTTCAGCTATAATAATAATAAAAGTCAAGTCCAAATCAAAATAACAAAACAAGAAAAATTGAGAATGTGAGCAAAGGAGGTTTTGGGAAATTCTCCCCATGTTATCTACTTCCTCAGTAGTCACCTAAATAGAGGTTATTTGTGCAGAGAGTAAAAGGCATATTCACGCCTGCAAGAGAAGTCCACAACTGTTATAATAAATAAAAAGCAAAATTAAAGAAATGAATAACTATTGGTTAATCTGAACTTGATTTGTCTGTGGTTATTCATGCTACCATGAATATTTCTTATTTGCAGGAGCCAAATTAATTCTCGAGGTAACAAAATGGTACTCTGCAGCTTTGGCATTGTTAATATTTTACTATATTTATTTTCTGTCTCAGTATTTTCAGGCGACCATATTATATTTCCTGGTTTCTTCCTGCTTTGCTCAGGCCACGTGTGGTTAGTGTTTGTTTTTGGCTTTTTTTTGATCCTCCCATCTAGCTGTGTGTTTGTAGACAGGTAATTTGTGCCTAACCTGCCTGTTTTTTCTATTGCAGCTCCCTAAAACCCCAGATGCACGCATGGCTTTTATAGATTCTTTAAAGAGGTATTGAGACTTTCCAGTGGTTTTGCTTTTTTGTTTTTGGGGTTTTTTTTGTGCTTCTGGACTGTCTCTTCAGAACATTTGACTTTACATCATATTATTGGAGGCTTTGACACTTTGTTTACAAAACCCTGCATGTTGGCTAACCCTCTTGGCAGGGATTTGTGGCCAGGCTTGTGGCTTGCAGGTTGTGGATGGGGTAGCTTATCTGTATAGGTGAATGTCTTCAGTTCTGTAATTAGTCCTCTGGCCACTGTGAAATCATTATCTAGAAGAAGTCCTATGCAGCCCTCTGACTGCAGGCCAGGTTATGTTTTTATGCAAACTTTGGAGGATACTGCTGAATGTAAAATTTCACCAGGAATATGAGCCCCCCCCCTGTGAAAAGCTCTCCTCTCTTTGGGAGAGGATATGGGAGAAGTGGAAGATGAAACTTAAATATCTGTTAATGCTTTATGAGCTGCTCTTACAGGAGACCAGGATAATGCCCCAGGAGAACACAGCCCCTCTCAGAACTCAAGCTTGTCCTGTGTGCATGTTTAAAAGTGCTTTTCTGCATTGCAGGAACAGCTTTATTTTAAATCCAGTAATTCCTCTGTAGCCTATCATGAAGAAAAAATGTTTGCAATGCTGCCTATAAATGAGGCATTTGGCCCTGCCTTGTCATTCCAGCCTGACTCTAAAAAACACTGGATTTTTTTTTTTTTTTGGTAAATTAAAGTGTAAGAGAAGCAGCTGAGTTCTAGGAAGCCTCACGTAATAAGTTTTTAGTATTGAATGCCTGCCCAGCAAGTGTTGGAGGTAAAAATTTGGTCTCCATCACGTTAGTGTTTTAGATGTGTGAATACTGCGTGTCATATAACTTACAGTCTTATGTGATCTTAGACATGTACTATATATGAAATAGGTATTAATACATGCATTAATGATATACATAGTATTGTTTTTGTGTAGTGTGCGTTACACATGTATAATACTTGCTATGAAAGCCTTGGATATAAATTTCTGGCCCTTATGTTAGATGATGATTAAAAAATGCTTCAGATGCTCAGTATGCTTTGGAGCCTCTGTAATTACATTTCATAGCATAGCTGTTGTTTATGCTTATATTTAATAAAGCTGAAGTTTGAATGTGGTTATGCAGTATAATAAGTGTCTTTTTTTTTTTTTTTTTAATTATTATAGAGCTGACAAAATACCCTCAAACTTGTACTCCACGTACATGCAAGCCTGTCGTGCTATGAAAGAGAAAATGTTACAAGGTAAAAAAATATAACATTTACTTATGGATCAGTTTGAAGAAAAGTTAATTTTTCCATTGGTGCCCTCTTGAATTGAAAATTTTCAAAAAGTTACTGCTGTTAAGGTCTTAAATCTATACGTAAATATGTGTACGTTCTTTATGTCTTATTGAGGTATTAAATAGTTACTCTCGTAATGACTTCCTCTGCCTATCCTGCTTGGGTGGGATTTTTGCAGTCCATGCGGAGCTCTGTGCTGAGGCTGCAAATGATGCCTGAGCTAGTTGATTTAAATCTAGCTCAAATACATCTCCATGAATCAGCGTTTGCAGCTTGAATGCTTCTCAGCTCTGGCTAGCCTGGGGTGTGAACCTGCTGTGTTGATCCCTTGCGTAATGGCACTTGTGCTGCCTGAACTCACCATCATCCTCTTTTAAGAATGGATTACTGTGCGTGACTGAGATCTGGGGAAACAGGAGGGGCTAGGGATGGAGCCAGCGGCAAAGGGATTGCAGTGCATAGTTTACATGTGTTTGGGTGGGAAGGCCCCACTAATTTCGGGTCCCATCACTGTAGCCACGTTACTGGTGCAGTGTGTGTCAGTGTAATAGATATTTAATGAGCTCTCCTATCTCTTTCAGCAAATGGGTGTTTCAAACGTATCTTAAACCTGTGGTGAGGATGTTGCCCGTTTGATCCGAAATGAAAAGGTCAGGCTAGTGAGCAGAGATCATTCCCAGAGTGTGGTGGTGATAAGTGTACAGAGACAGATCTGTGATTGACTTCTACTCAGGGCACTTTGGGCGTCTGACGCTTTCTAGAGATGCTATAGCTCGAGCGGCGTGACAAAGCAGTCCAGGGGAACCGCAGATGTGCAGCAGTCTGGCTGCGCAGGTTGTCCTGGCAACCGGCAGGGATGAAGGATCCCTGTGTGCCGGGATCGGCCAGATTCCCAACGGGCAGCCAGGGCTCTGCAGGAGCCCTTGAATTGCCAGTGACCTCTAGTGGCATGTCCTAAGCTGAGCCCTGTCCCCTATATCCCAATCGGCTTGATCTGCGTCCTAATCCTGTCCTCTGCATCCTAATCCATCCCTTGGGCTCTTGCACAGAGGCTGGATTTAGGGCAGGACTGAGTATTGGTCAGCTGTAAGCCTGCGCTGTTTGTTAGTGCTCATTCTTGCACATAAAAGTGACTCAGCAGTCTCCTAACACCTTGTTGCTTTACAGTGTGTTTATAACAAGCATTCATTTAACCTTTGTTATTTACTGCTCTTGTTCACGGTTGAGTTATTTCTGGCCCATGTAGAAGAAGCTGTTCCTGTCTAACGAACTGTACGGGTGGTTTTTGGGGCTGTGCTGTGGCAGCTTGTTGCTGGTGGCACTCTCTTTCTAGTGGTAAAAGGAATTTCCTTTTATTTCTTCTTTTAAACAAAAACCAGAATAGAGTAACATGTAACATCTGGAGATGTTGCATGGTGTTGGGCTTGAGGAGAAGCTGATGATGTAGTATTCATGCTGTAATGTCTGTCTCTGTACTTTAAGACTGGTTCCAGTCTTTTGAGGACAGCAAATGTTTCTGTAAGGGGCAGAGAGCTAAAGCAAGTACGAAGGGAACTCTGAAAGGAGAATTCTTTTGCCTCTTGTCCTTAAAAACTGAGTTCCTTTCTGAAACTAGGCATAAACTCATAAATGATTAATCAAATAGCACATCTTGAATGTAAAAACAAAGCTGTATATGTGGCAGATTGACGGTTTGGGGATCTGTTATAGCTTACAGAAAAGTAAATACTGCTTTTACAGAAAATGTACGCAGAAATTGCTGAATGCATTTTATGAACTGATGTACTGCACAAAGGTGAGGATGATGTGTTGCATTTCTCTCTTACTTGTCTAGATGAATCAAAAGTAGAGACCAGCCATTCCAAAGAGCCTGTTGAGCAGCTGAAGGCTGAACTGGCTGAACTAAGGACACTGATTGTGGACAAGGCTAAATATGAAGGTATGCAGGAAGGCAAGTTATAACTACCCATAATTGACTGTTACAAAAGCTGCATTAATAAAATGTGGCTAATGCTAGCCAAAGCAGCAGCAGTAGTTACTTGCCGCTGGTATCTTAAGATGGTAGTCTTTCAGATCTGTATAATCCTTCCAGCTATGAATATATATATTTTTTAATATCTGATGTATTTCCCATGCTCAAGTTCAGAACTTAAGGTCTGCATCTTTGTGATGATCACTTGGTACCACACTGATCTTTGCCAAGATTGGGAGCCCCATTCCTGGGGCTTGCCTGGTGACTTGGGCCCCCTTTTGAAGGCTTTTTCCTTTCTGGTGTGAAAAACTATTCTTGATGTGTGTTGGTAGTAGTACTGGGGAAAAAACAACGCTGCCTTCTAAAATGAAGATGATGATTGCTGTGTTCCAGCTAACATTTTTTGCTTATTAAAGCTTTTCATAATATGCTTTGGGCTCTGATCAAATAGAGTATATATTTCACTTCTTCTTCCTCTTATGTGGAGTTGTAAATCTTTCATGCCTTCTGTCCTGGTTCTCCTCTTCTCCTGTTACCTTCCTACAGATGTGCCAGCACAGATTGCAGTGATTTCTGACAGACTCACAAGTGTCTTGGGTCACAGCACTGATGAGAATGAAGCCGCTACTTTGAATTCTCCAATCCAAGTTGATGTTTCTGCCCCCAGGCTGGAACCCAGCCATCAGAGTGTGAGTACCATCTGGCTTCGGGTGAGAAACTAGTGGGGTTGGGTAGGTAAAAATGCATCTGGATAGTCTCTGTGAAAGGTTGCTTTGTCTGTGGAGAACAGGAAATTCTCTTCTCCTTTTGTCTACCTTGTGCACAGACTGTTCATATGTTTTAACCTCCTGGAGTTGTTGGGTGTCTGGTGGCGAGATCTAGAGATATATTCTATCAGAGCAGTCCTGTGATGAGCTAGGCTTTCTTCACCAGGCTTGTCTAGATATTTGTTGTGTGCTGGGATAGTTTCTGGGCTGTTATGGGCTTAACTTTCCATCTCTTCTTAGTGCCAGTGGATCTGTACAACTTGCAGTGAATGTCACTAACCAATTTGTTGCCTTGTTTTTATGTTGGGAAACATTTTTATATATATATATACACACAGGTATATATACACACATGCAGCGCAAAACTAGATCTAGATATCCAGCCCAACAAGAAGGAATTACCAGTGGGTCTCTTATTCCAGGTCGTTGATCTTCTGCTGACATCATTCTGCCAAAACCTAATAGCTGCTTCCTATTTTAACCCTCCTGACAGGTAAGATGCAAGTAAGAGTGGGGAAATCAAAACTTATTAATATGCTAGAATTCTAACACTTGTCCAGGGGTGAGGAGGGACTTCTAGTTGTTTATACTTGCTGTACCAGGCTGGCAATTGCAGGCTGCTTTATCCTGAGTACTCTGTAATCTAAGAACTAATGTGCTTTGATGTATATGTGTAAATAAAATATGTTACTCCTCTGTCATTACCGATCCCTTTGGAAAAAGGTGGCATTTGGCTCTGTGACAATGTATAAAAACTTTCCACAGATACTACGTGCCCAGGTTGGCGTTTTCAGCTGAATGGTGGGGAATGGAGCAAATTCTTTTTGTCCAGGAATTATTTGCTGGCTGACACTAGAGATCAGGGGAAGAAAATGCTTGTCTTTTGACAGTGAGCACCGATGTGTCTTCGGGGTGTCTTTTTGGCACGTTCAGACTTCATCCCTAATGCCATATCTAATGTGAAATGAGTGAGATGTTAAGTCTAATGCTGCAGGCACAGGAATAGCAGCATGATGCACCTTCTAGCTGCCTCCCCTCCCCTCTTCCCCCTGGAAGTGATTCAAGTGACTCAGTTTGATTCTTGCCTGTATGAGGAGGGAGAGGTAGGGCTCCTCTGCCACTGGAAGGACTCTATTAATAGCCATCTCTTTCATGATGTCACAGAAGTCTGTAAACGTTATTGTTGTCCCTCAAACGGGGTTCGTTTACCTGGTGTGCAAGCCAATAACACACATAGTTGAGGTATTTTAAATTTAATTTCATTGATGCACATGAATGGGTGCCTGTCTCAAGACAGCACACCTTTATCTCAAAAATTCCTACATTTATATACTTAAGTAATACATATTCATTATTATTACCCTTAATGATTGGTTCTTTCTTCTTTGCCTCTCGTGTAAATTAGTGCGCAGACTCTGTCTTCTTCCTTCCTTCATTGTCTTCTTTTGAGTCGGTGGTATCATTTGAGTAGGTGGTCAATGAGTCGGTGGTCACCATCGCCCCCTATAGGAATTCCTTTTACCTATTTCTTACTCTCTCTTGGCAGTTCCAAGTGGTTCTTCAAGGTTTATTGACCAGACCACAATCCATTACCTTTTCTGACATAAACATAAAGCCCCATTGTCTAATAGTTAATTCCTAAACCCTAAATTATGTCTAGTTATTGTTTCCCTATTTTAAATATTAACTGATGGGGGCTGTATACAGTACTTTAGCAGTTCCCTGGTTATTTCAATCATATTATACATACATATTAATTGATAACATTATGGTCCACATTTCAGTGGGAAATTGCTTTGTTGGAAAACAGCAACGTACTGACAAGCTGCCTGTAATCCCAGCTGCTGGCAGTACTGAATTAACTAGGTGGCTGCCTCTCTGGAGTGCAGCATGCTTTGGCAACCAGTGCGTCTTTCCCTCTCTTTTACACTTCTGCCCTGGAGCAGATGAATCTGCATTGAAAACCTGTGCTGAAAAGTAGCTGTGATTAAACAAGAGCGTCCCAGGAAATTGTTTCTAAACCCAGCTCCCCATCCGATCTCCTCTGAGGATGTTTTTTTCTGTCAGCTAGGTGGGAAAGTCCCTCCCTCTGTCCCTTCCTGTTTTGCAACAGGACCATACATTAATTCCTTTTTGCTCTTGCTTTGTTTTTTGATCCCATTTATTGCTCTGCCTCTGTTTACCTTGTGCTCTCTGAAAAAAGCTGTCTGTGCCCCAGGCAGCTTCCTCCTCTCCTTATTGTCATCTTGGAACACCTCTTTGACCATATAGTATCAAGTATTTGAGACAGAGCACTGGTGGAGTTCATGCCCTTGTAGGGGTCCTCTGTTGAGATACTCCAAAAGTGACACTTTCTTTGAGCCTATAAATGGAATTATAATTGTCCTGTATTTAGAGACAAGTATGGCTCGGGTTCAGTGTGTTTAAGCATTTTTAAATACCTCTTCCTGTATTGGGGGTAAAAAGAAGCAGTAAAATGAGCATGTGGTTTTTACCTTCTGCAGGCAGGGACCATGTCTCTCCTTGTTTGTGAAGATGATGTGTGGACACAGGAATCTCTTACCTGCCCTTCTGGGCAGGCTCTGCCAGCTTATTTATCATCAGGTCAGTTTTCCAACCACGAATCATATGGTTATAGTGTGCTAAAGGCTATCCTACCTCTATTTCCTGAGCCGTGGGGTATGTACATGTCTGGACTGCACTGTGGAGGGACTTCAATAGTTCTCAGTCTTCCAAAAAAAAAAAACCAAAAAGCCACCCCAACAAAAACAAATCCTCATTTTGGACAAATAGTATGGGGTTGGTCTTAGGAATGTGAGCTGAACGTTTCCCAACAGAAATACTACTGTAGAAGGTTAATGCATTCTGAGATGCTTATTTTAGCTCTGTTAAAATATAAGTTTATGAACAGAGCCAAAAGAAAATAGTAGAATGCTTAATTCCCAAGCTTCCACGCTGAATATTTCACTTGTACACCCCTTCTAAAAATAAAAGTAAGACCCCACGTCTGGGGTGCAGCAGTGCATGGTTTTCTTTTAGAGAACTGTTGGTTTTATTTTCTTTACACTGTGATATTGAAAAGGTGAAATGAAAAGGCTGATAGGCTACATTAACTGTCATAGAAGCTAAAAAGCCTTGAGAGTCTCAAATTCTGTGGGCTGAATTTACAGCTAGTTGCTCAAAATTATTGTTTTACTGAAACATACACATTTTGCTGCAGGATGATCAAAGATAGCAGCACAATTTCAGGGAAGGAAGAACATGTTTAATCTAACTGGTGCCTCTCATCTGCTAAATTGGTATCGCTGCACTGAATTAAGCAATGGGCAGAAGCAGTGTTCTGCTACTTGATTAATTCTGATTTTTTTCTGAGAAAGGTTGTTTTGTTACAAATGAATTGTCTCTCTCTCTTCAGTTCTTTACTTATGGTTTGGCTTGCAGGGTCCTTCCCTGAATGATGCTCACATTTTAGGACTAGCAGCTTTTGTGATCCACTTAAGTGAATGCAGAGCTTTAATTCCTGAAGTGAAAACCAATTGTGGGATTTCTGAGCCTGTTCCAGAAAAGGTCCTTTCCATTTCGGAGTACTGGAACTGCTTGCTAGTGTGCAGGACAGAAGAGTCGTTTGCCTTCTGCATGAGGTGAGATCATGCCTCCACCACGTCCTTGCTTCCCCAGGCGATGGGTTGAGGTTTGCCACTGAAGGGGTGCTGGTAAAGCACCCATGTTCCTGCAGAGGATTTCCAGAGCATATGTAGGTGTTTGTGCTGCACAGAGGCACTATACAGAGAAACATGCCGATGGCGGTCCTGCGTGAAGTAGCATCCTGATGATTGTACTCCCTGCTGGAGGAAGGACTGACTGGATGCTATCAAGGGTTTTAGTTTAGTCTCTGGTTCAGAAATTTGTGCTATTAAGGTACTTGGGGTTGGAAGCACATAAATAGAGGTGGTCCCAAAAGCAAATAGGTTTGGGACGTGTTGTTTAAAAGCATTTTTAACAGTCTTTGTTTTTACTTTTGACTGTCATGAGTGGGAAAAGATGATTGAACCAACCAGATAATGGAGTTCTTTCTTTTTCTCTATCAGATTTTGCACTGCAGCAGCATCTTACCTTATGTGCAAGTTTTCATCCTATTCTTGTGAAGATTTGTGTGCCTTGCTTCCTCCTAGCCTTGTTAAAAAGGTAAAAGGAAAGAAGTTTTCCTGTTATTTATGGGGAAGATCAGTCTCAGTTCAATTTCCTGCTGCAGATGCCTGTGCAACTACAACTTGTACAAAGAAAACTATATAAAAATGCATCTTCGTACCCTCCCATCTTACCATTTTGTGTATTTGCTTGTTTGGCAGTTTCACACAACCAGAGGTTGCACTGGGCCTTTTTTTGTGGTGGAAATGTGCAGGGGTTTTATGCCTTTGTTTTAGCTGCAGTACATCGTGCCACGGCTGAGCTTGGAAGCTCGGGGAATCCTGTGTGAGGAGGCTAAAACAGACCTAATCTGGAGTTCCCTGTCATGCCCCTCTCTGAACTACAAAAGAGCCAGCCTCTGTCTATGGAAGCAAGCACGCTTTCACGAGCTCTTGAAGGAAAAAGCACTCCAGGTATAAATCTTTTCCATGACTTAGGTTCACACTGTAATTCTCATTTTTCAGATCTGCCCTTTGCAATTTCCTCATTGGTGATAAAAAGCTTCTTGTAAAAACTTAATGCCTGAAAAGTTGGTCTGACAGCTGAAGATGGCATGGACGCTAGGTTATGTGCTCAACATTGTCTGTAGATTTTGATGGTGATGATTAGAAATAGAGACCTAGAGGTAAAGCTTTTGTGTCCTGCTTATTGCAAAAGTGGAAATCCTGACAAGATATACCATATCAGTAAGAAAATGATCAGGAACTGTAGAGAAAAGGCCTGTCCAGAACCTTAGCTTCCTACTGTGTACTGTCTATGAAGTGATGGTGAGTCAAATAGCTGAAAACACTTGCTTGGTTTTTTTTGGTGCTTTCTCTAAATGTCAATGTTCTCCTGAACCACCTGTGTATCTTGGATTGTTTGGCTCTGCCTTGCTATGAAGCAGGTTAACATCTCAGCTATTCTCTTTATACCATGCTTGCTATGTATCTGATTTGACAGGATTTCTTTTTTTAACCTAGTTCATATAAAACCAGTTTGTCTTTGTGCAGAGGAATTTGTCATGTTACTAGAATGACTCCTTGTGCTTGGCTAGCTTGATGTACAAGGCTAAAATACCTTTGCATTATAACCTTTCTTTGATGCTTATACCACTCTGTCTGACTATGGTGCTTTGTTCATTTTAGCATTTGTTTCTAATAACTTACATTCATTCTGGTATCTAGATTTTAAGAAGATGAGCATGTTTGGAAATGTCAAAGGGGTGGGTGTGTGAGAGATGCTTTACAGGCTTGATTTCAGTAAATTTTTGAATGCCATTGGGTTTTTAGTTTAGATTTCTTGCAAGGGAAACAGTGCAGGAGAGCTTCCTTGGGTTGATGTCTCTTGTTTCATATCTCTTAATCTGCACGGGATTTTGTCTTGGTGTGGGTGAAGGTGGGTTTTATGCTGGGAAGAAGGCGACTATTCTGCACAAGTTACTTGCCTTGCTGGTCTTTCCTCTTACCGAAATTGTTGCTTTTCCCAGTTGTCTTTCAGAGAGTGGCTGCTGTTGGAGCTGGAAGTGTACCCTGAAAAAGATATTCTCTCTGCTTCGGAAAGGTAAGTGCAGAGGGGCTCTGTTGAAAAGGGAATAGTTCCAAGAGTCTTTCTCACCCAAATTAGGAAAAAGCATTAAAGATCAGGAAGTAAATAAACAAGCTGCTGCAGGACACAAATGACTGTTGACTACTCTGGTTTGTCCAGAGTTCAAGCAATGCTAGAATGTGTTTTAACTTGAGGAAGTTCACCTAAATAACCTCTGGCCTGCATGTGCAGTCCTTCCAAATAACTTTTCACAAAACCTCCCCATTTCCGGAAGCAAGAAGTGGCTGACATCAGGACGTGTGGTGTCTGGTGGATGACTCTTTTTATATCTGTACTTACATGGGTGCTTTTGTCTGTTATTGCACTCTACTTGGTGTGTGAACTTCCTTTTACATTAAGGGAAGGGCACCATTAAGATGCCGTGATAGACTTCCTCTCTTCTCCTTTTCAATATTGCAGACAGGATTTCCATTATTGGGCCATCTATCAACGGTATCTTCCAGCACCTTCTGCTTCTGGTGGCTGCGACGGAGACCTGGAGAAGGCATGTGGCGTTATTATCAATACCATTTTGGATTCCTCACAAAGGTATTCTGTGTCATGACTTGCATTTCTGCAGAAGCAATGGTTCTGCTAATGACCTTGCAATCTAGGAGCTGTGAGCTTGTGCCTTCAATGGGGCTGTGGAAGCGATTCTATTCTCACAGGTCTGGCTGGAAGTGAAAGCTGGGAGGTGGCTCTGCATGACTCACCCACCAGTCTTTGCATAAGAATCTTGCTTTAGGTGACAGAGGTCTGGGGTTGCAGTCACAGATAGTCCCTAGTCTGTCTGGTTTTTTTTTAACCTGAATTTGTATTCATATTTGTTTGGCCAGACAAGCATCAGTGCCCCTGAGGAAGTGGCTGAAGGTGGAAAATAAGGAGGAAGGGTTAGAGGAGGGTTGCTGTCTCACCTACAGCTCATTTAAGGAACATTAATGTTAGAGCTTTATGTTCATCTGAAGCCATTTGACTTTATTTGAATTGTGTTATCCTCCTGGGCTAACAGGGTTGGTTACCTGGTGTGTCTCTGAATTTCAGGTTGGACCTGGGTAGCTGTGGCCAGTCAAAGATGTCAGTCAGTCCTGATATTCTCTGCAAGCTACAGGTGATTCCAGACTTTGATGCGTAGCTGTATGTTCAATCCTTGAATTTGACCAGTCAGAGTATTTCCTAATACCTCAGTGTCTGTAGGGCTGATGTTCAGTTCTCACATGTGAGCAGAGGCATGGAAATTGAGAGAGATTTTTTCATATTGATCTCTTTCTGTTACTTCAGAGAAATATAGAACGTTTGAATGCAAACTAGCATGTAGCCCCGACAAACACTGTTTTTCCCCCACCTCCCTGTTTAGGAGATGGTGCTGGAGCTGGGGTGTAGGCGAAAGTTGCTTTCTGGCTGCTTGGATGCCCGGAGACACTTCCTGTTTGAGATTCTTCAGGAAAGACTGAAAGACAGAAAACATAGCTCTGCTTTGGGTGAGCAGTTATGGAGGCAGCAGGAGCTGCTGCTGCACAGAAGGTAAATGTGGGTCTGAAGGACTGTGAATACCTTGAACAAAACTGCTGCTCAAAGCAATTACGGTGTGTACCTGTGCAGTCGGGTAGCCTCCCCTCTGATTCCACAGCAAATGAAAATGACACTGTATGTCATGGTAACATTGTACAGGGTAACTGTGCAAAGGATATTTATTCCCTGGTACCCACATGCATTAACTGTTTCGGTGTGCTATCTTGGGCTATGAGTTGCCCTTGGCAGTAGACTGAATTTCAAAGACCACACATCTTCATGGACTTTGTTTACAGGCAGCAACACTTTTAATGCCACCACTTGTGTTACCATCGTTAAATTACTGTATTTGCTGCTGTGATTTAGGTGTGCATTTCCATTTTTGAGCCATTGATAGGATCTTTGAAAGTGGTATGTATATTTCCTTGAAATGCAGGTTCTTTTCTGGGCAACTGGAAAAATTCCTTGTGCAGTTTCTGTCAACGTGTTTGAGATCTCTCATGTTTGACATACTCTCAAACTCCCCTGAATATCAAAGGCACATGCCCTGAGAGTGAAGTCTGATTCTCTTCCTGATGGTAACCTCAGTTTTGTTTTTGTTCTTCCTTGCCTAAGGATTCTGGTAGGGCTCCCTGCGTCCGCTCTGATCATGACTTGTCGAAAAGGAAAAAAAACCATGTTGGACTGTGAAGACTTTTTTTGCTTTATAAACTCGGAGCTGGTATGTGTCATTAGCCAAATGGTAATTTCTTGTTGGTAACTGCTCTAGATAAAGACCTTAAACTTGGGTTTAGGACAGGAGTTAAAATGCAGCCAAACTTGAAACAAACTTAGCTTATACCAGAGTGTAGGGAGGTTCAACTCATTTATGCTTGAGACGTTCCAGCCCCTGGCTCTGCAGAGGTGTCGCCTCTGCACTGTCTGCTGTAGGGTGACTTTTGGGTTCATTCATTTGGAATTGTGGTGGCATTTTACGCTATTGAGAGAGAATTCTTGGGAAACAGTGTAGGCAAATCTGGGGTGGAGCCAGTCAGTGTGTCAGTGGTTGGAACTGGGTGTGCACAGTCCGGGATAAAATCACCAGTGGGTCATGACAGAGTAGCCTGGTAGTGGCTTGGCCGGTTCTCAAGCAGTAGGAGTGTTCCTTCCAGTCGTGTTGTTTGTGACAACATATGTCTCTGGTGCACACGCACGTGCAGCAGCGTTGGGGATGCTCTCTCGTGTGTGGGTATGTCGTCCTTCTGTGCCACCTGCTTTTTGTTTGCTGATGGTGGGTTAGAGACAAACCTGCAGTGTTCCTGTGGAGGCCTAGAAGTAAGGGACTGAGCATGAGCTGTTCTCCAATTCCTCTGTCATGCCAGGGCATTAAACTACTTTGCTGTGTGTAGAGTGAGATCCTGCTCATCCTCCTGTATTATGTACACTAGAGAAACATTGAGAAACGTCCCTGCAGCTTCCTGGGGGAAGATCAGTTGACCTGCAGGTCCCTCAGGGTACTGTTTTGTGCTCTGAGGATAGCAGTTGTTTCTATTTATTCATCCTGACTGACCTTTTCAAGTCCTCTTGCACCGTCATATTAGGCACAGCCAGAAACCCCCGTTCATTCCAAGACCATTAATCAAAACTGCTTCTGCCATCCACTACATGCCATAAGCAGGGCCATCTGATTTGCTTTCTAGTGCGGGGACTGTAAAGCACTACCTAGTCAGTGGTGTTGCTTTATACAGAAATGAAGTTTCTGCAATCTGAACTGGTACTCAGGATCTTACAGGGTGATTTTGTGCTATGAGCCCTGTTGTGCCAGACACGCAGAATATTCAAAGAAAATCATAATTCAAAAGGGAAGGAATTAATTTTTTTCCTCTCCTTGTCTTCCCACAGAAGAATGTCTGTTCCAGAGGGTATGCACTCTCCTACGACATCACCACTCACTTCTTCAGGGTAACTGCTGCTTTCGTTATTCTGCTCCATTGTCCATGCTAGCCAGAGCAGATGTTTCTTTAACAGAGTATCTGTCTATATGCTATTCTTAGCAATGAGATGTGCTATTTGTACCCTTGTTTTGAGAACTGTTGGTGTAAATTCCAAAAAGAAGAGCAGTAATCCAGGAAAATGAAGAGAAGTAGCCAGAGGAAGTAGTGGCAGAGGTTAATTTTAATACAATACAGCAAAGCTGCTGGGGGAAGGAGAAGCTGTTGGGCACGAGCTTCTTTTGCTGGGCCATGCTGACCCCTACAGTTGTTTTTCATTAGTTTACACATGGCTTGGTGAGGTACTTCAAAGCAGCAGAGACATGTGTGTAGTCATCTTGTAATTTATCCGCTTCCAGGGCCTGCTTAATGCCAGCTTGGACTGTGAAGAATCGGCAGAAGGGGTCAACGATGTTCTAACAGCATGTCAAACTAAATGTCCCATTGTGCTTTTCTCTGCAGCGGTAACTGTTCTTATTTTGTCTGAAGAGTGCTAGATGAAAATTCTGTACCAGTTCAGAGCGCTTGTTTTAAACTTCATTTAGTGTAAACTGTGAAGTGTGGGGGTAGTAATTCCTAACACCTTTGGAAAATTGCAGAGTGTTTTAGTACCCTTGGTATTGCTGGTCCCAGTTCTGGGCATGCAGCCTTGTTTTTGGAGTGTCACTATAGAAGGGGAACAGAGCCTGTTTAAGAGTGAGAAGCTGGGAGACTTGTCTTGGTTTCATTTCAGATGCACTATAGGGGGGGCTGGTTGTTATGTGCTGTCGTGGTTTAACCCCAGCCAGCAACTCAGCACCATGCAGCTGCTCACTCGCTTCCCCCCACCCAGTGGGATGGGGGAGAGAGTTGGAAGGAAAAAGGTAAAACTCGTGGGTTGAGGTCAGAACAGTTTAATAGAACAGAAAGGAAGAAACGAATAATGATAATAATAACAATAATAAAATGACAATAATAAAAGAATTGGAATATACAAAACAAGTGATGCACAATGCAATTGCTCACCACTCGCTGACCGATGACCAGTTAGTTCCTGAGCAGTGACCTACTCCCCACCCCCAGCCAACTCCCCCCCAGTTTCTGTACTGGGCATGACATCACCTGGTATGGAATACCCCTTTGGCCCGTTTGGGTCAGCTGTCCTGGCTGTGTCCCCTCCCAACTTCTTGTGCCCCTCCAACCTTCTTGCTGGCTGGGCATGAGAAGCTGAAAAATCCTTGACTTGGTATAAACACTACTTAGCAAGAGTGAAAACATCAGTGTGTTATCAACATTCTTCTCATACTGAACCCAAAACATGACATTATACCAGCTGCTGGAAAGAAAATTAACTCTATCCTGGCCAAAACGAGGACACACATGCCAAGCAACCAAATAGTCCATAAAGCACAGATTTTTCTCTCTCCTGTGTGTAACTCTTTGCACTGCTTTACATGGGGATACATGTTTTTGTTGCATATGATAAGCATGTGCATCACCTTTGTGGAACAGCTGAGTTTCGAGCTCCTTTATTATGAGTGGTCCTGGTAGAGGAGTTTCAGGGCACCATGGTATGAACATGGTCACAAATGACCCTCTTTGCATTTCCAGGACGTGAAACTTCTCTCGGTATGTATGTACAACTTGGACTTTTTCATTAAGGGCAGGAGGGAGGGCAGGGGGAACCCTTTCTCTGAGTACCTGGCTGAGATAGCATGCATACCTGACTGCAAACAACTATTGAATATGCCACCACTAATGCTGCTGGTTTCTGTCTTTCTTCGTAGCTTTGGTGGCCAAGGCTGGAGCCAGTACTTTGCTCTCAGTGGAAGAGACTCTTTGGGGCTCCACTTGCAGAAGAACTGGAAAGACTGAGTGAATGGCAGTCTTCAGCTACCAGGTGTGTATGAGGAACCGAGTGTGGATCTGCAGGCAGGAGAACCCGATCACTGAGGGATCAGTGCCTAGGAGGCCTGATCTCTGACACAGGCTGAGTTTCAGCAGGCTGTATGAAGTGGTAATGTGGACTGAGGCTTGTAGGACAGCTATATACAGAATCCTTTGTAGAGTTTAAACTCAAAATGGGTCATTATAATTATTTAGCCTGGCCTTCTGTGTAATATGGGTCAGAGTGTTTCGCCATAAGACAAGGAGAATCTTTTTAGAGGAGACTGGAAGGCAGAATCCTTGTTAGACAAACACTGGAAAAAGCCTTTAGCACAGTGTTGAGTCATTCGCTCAAGCTGCTGCACCCTTTGTTCCCTGGATTTGGTGAATCTGATCTGAAGCTATTGACTGCTTCTCTGCTGCGTGCTTCTTTCTTTATCTGTTGTATGCTGTCTGTTCAGCATCCTGCAGCTTTTCTCCAAAAGCTGGGAATTTGGTATAAGAATCTCGTTGCAGGTTATTGAATGTAATAATCACATTAGCCATAGTAGCATATACAGTTAACTACCTGTCCAACCTCTGATAAAAGAGATTTGGGAATGCTGCTGTCTGTTTCTAGACTTTTCTTTTTTGAACTGTCTCCATGTAGCATCCTACTGCAGGGAAAAAAAAAAAAAAAAAGAAGAGGGAATTTTTTTTTTTTTTGTTCCAATCACAAACTTACACCCTTTGCCCAAGTCGCTGATTTCATCCTCATTCACGGCTATAATTTTTTTTTTCTATTTATTTTTTTCCTCCAAACCCATGACATGCTGGTTTTGTTTCCTAGCTTCCTTTCTTCAGGAGTGGTTTTCCCTCTCTCTGGCCCTCCTTGGATTTCGGCTGCCTTCCTCCATTGCACTATTCAACAGCAGTCACCACATGGACGGGAGAGAAATGCACTGAAGAGGCTGGGGACTGACACAGAGCAGGCAAGACTGGATGCATTTTAAATGTCTGCTGTTCCCTATGCTTGAAAACTAGAAGTAGAATGTCTAACTGAGAATGGTTGTCCTGAGATATTGCTGTATCCCTGGTAAACCCTGTTGTGAAATCTTGCTGGTGGCTAGTTGATAAAATGTAGCTGTAAATTACCAGTTGCTGAATACTTATCCTAGAGGCAAAGTTCTTCCAAACTTAAACTTTTAACTTAGATACTGGCTCCTCTGTGAAGTCAGGGAGGATTATTAAACAGCTACTTTAAAAACTGAAGCTGAAGCGAACCCTGCAGAGATTGAGAGCTCAGTCCATGGCATGCCAGGATCACCTCTCCCTCTAAGGAGCAGTCCTTGTGGATTTTAGCTCAGGCAACTTGGCTGGGAGGTTAAGGAGATGGAAAGTTTGTGAGACAAGAGTGCAAGCATTTTAAGACTCTGGGAAGATGTGCTGGGAATCCCAGGAACAGATTTCCTGAGGGTTTTCCCAAGTGTGTTCCAGGAAATGCCTCTGGCATTTTTCCATGCTCAGTGTCCTCCATGCACGGGAATTCTCTGAAGTGCTGTGCTGAAGAGGAAGCGGGGCTGCTGCCAGGCAGTTCTGTCTGTTGGTCTTCCAGGGGATAGCGGGGACCAGAGCTCAGTATGGGGAGTGTCCTTGTACTGAGACATTCACAGGTAAATAGTGTTGAACCAGAACCTGTGCCTTACTATTTACTCTTAAGTTTTATTGCTCCAGGCAGCAGTTACGGTAGCAGCTCCTCTTGCTATGGGATTGACTCCTCCACTGTTTATACTGGTCTAGAGCCAAAAGCTGCTAGTCAGAAACTGGTGTCACTGACTTGATATGAGCATTTAGTACATGTGGAATAACAGCGGCTTTCACCTCAAAAATCTGCCTTGAGATAGGAGGAGGATGCCAGGAAGAGTGAGAACAGTGGGAGGGCTGAGTGTAACGGCTGCTGGGTGTTCAGGCCTTAGCTCAGACCCCCCAACTACTGCTGCACTATTGGTGGGATCGCACAGATCTTTCTGTGGTGGGGACTTGGTCTCACACACAGGACTGGTGTGAGGTCAAGTGCTGAATTCCTTCAGGTGACAGACAGCGTTAAAGGGCAAATCTCCCTCTGTCAGAAGGGGCAGTGTTGTGGCATTAGCCACCTTTGGGGGATGAGACACTGTAGTTAAATCCAAGGAACCCAGTTTTTCCACCATGTGCCACTCCTTTTTGTTCGATTCATCCACATGCAGCAGTCTGTGCCTCTGGAAAACTGTCAGCTGAGGTGAGAGGTCTCTCGCTGACATGTTCCCTGCCCTGGCCTGGCTGTTGTGCATGTGCAAACAGATGTGCCGTGCACAGAACGTGCTGTCTGGCTCAGCCCTCTCCTTTCTGAGACAGAGATAGGTACAGAAAGGAGGGTTAGCTCTAGAACTGGATTAGTAGCACAAATAAACAAGTTACTTTAACTTCCCAGGATCACAAAGCCACTGCATCCTTTGATTTGTGTGGTAGGGATCCAGAAAAGCAATAACCAGTATATGTGAGGCCAGGATTATGAAGCACTTTCTGAGACGAGAGGCTGCACAGCATCTGCTGGTGGGATGCTGGCTGTGGACCAACATTAGCTCTCCTCCAGGTTTACACCTGTAGTAGCTCACTTGTTTTTTTCCTGTATTTGGGAAAAGTTGTCATCTGTTGTCTGCAGCAAGCCTTGCTTTGAGAACAGTGAATTTAGTGCAGAATTTACCCTTGGAAGCAATGAACGATGTCAGGCTGCAATCTGTTGTCTTTAAACACGCTGCCTTCACCTGGAAGGAACAGCAGTGCTTGTAGTTCATCCAGGTCCATCCTGGGAACACACTCAAATGAAATGTTATTTCCTGATTGGAAAGCACACGTTCTGAGTCACCACCGCAGATATAACTAACAGGCAGTCTCTTTTCCTTGCAGCTTCTTGTTTCTCTGCTGTTCTTCTCACTCATGGATCTCATCTCAGCAAAAATAGCACCAAAGGTAAATTCAGCCCTGAGGGAATTCTCATGACACTAAATGTGTCTGATCAGCTTGGTTTGCTGCCTAAAAATACTTTGTACCGGTATGGTGAAGGCTGGTAGCTTGTTCTGCCAGAAGGAAGGGATCAGCAACATCCCAGACAGAGCCTGCTGAAAGCCCTTCTGCTCCTATCAGATTAAACCTGTATTTTCTTCTAACTGACATTATCTCCCCTTTCACTATGATAGCTTTTATTTCTCTTCCTGAGTGACTTACTCTTTTCAATTCCCTGTTCAGACTTTACACCTCCCAGGTAGCACAAGAACCTCACCTCTCTCTCTTAGCTTTTGTGTAGCATTTCACATTTTGTTAGATGACTTTTTTCCTCGGGCTGGAAACATAAATGGTATTTCACAGGAAAAGGGGTCCCCAGCAAGGAGGAACATCAGTTTCCACATGATTTAATGCTATTAAATGAAGGAGCAAAGATGACAAGTTTCTTCCAGCAGCTGTCTGCGCGAAGCATCCTCCCGTCTGTGAATGCTTCTTTCTGTCACTTTGCTGTCTTCTCAGTTTTGAAGTGCAGCTGTTTGTGTAGTCACCTAACAGATCGGATTGGGGAGCAGATTCAAGTTAAAAATAATAATTTGGTCTCATAGTCTGTCTTTGGGAGAGTCTGGAGGAAGAGTCATTGAGGAAAGAAACAACTTGAGCAAACAGATCTGGGAGGTTATTCCAAGTAAAATGAGTAATGCAAAAAAACCCCACTCCCAAGACATGCTGTCACTAGATCGGTTAGAGGGGGAAAAAACCTCCTCTGGGGAGCAGGGTGGGGTCGGTGCAGGACTTGCAGTGGCTCTGTGCTGAGTACTGCTGGTGACGAGCCGGTTGCTCATCGATGCCACATCCCCCTCTCTCACAAATCATTCTCAGCTGCCACATCCCCCTCTCTCACAAATCATTCTCAGCTGAGCCCTGTGGTGGCCTGGTTTGGTGCTGAAGGCACTGCACTACTCTAGTGCCTGATTGCCCAGGGGGAATCCGGGCTGCCAGGTGAGGGGAAAGACTTAAGCTAAATTTGTAAAGGTCCTTTAATTGAGCACTTCATGTACACAGTCTCTTATGAGGGGTTTCTTTCTGCTTTGATGCAACTAAAGCCTAAGACAAACTAGACCTGTTCTTTCTGACTCCCAGGAAGGAGTGGATTTTCAGACATCTCTGGAATGGTCGCTGGCAATCTTGCAGTGCCTGGAAGAGAGGGGCATGTCCTGGCCCCTTCTCTTCCATTCAGCAGAGAAAGGTGAGTGAGTCCTGCCTCCAAGGGGTGGAAAAGTGAGCTTCAGTGCTGGCCAGGCATGCCCCAGCTCTTTGATTAACAAGCATACCTGTAAGGAACTGATGGGCCTTTGTAAACAGCTTGAAAAATACTTGCCTGAGTAAAAGCTGAGAACATCCTGCTTCTACCCTGCAGTATGGTGACCCAGCTGATGGTCAGGAATGACTGAAACTCACTGTTGTTTCCTCTGGTAGAGAAAGCCTCAGAGGGGGCAGCTTGCTTCTCTTGGGTCACCACACCCAAGCATTAGTGTTTATTGTGGGCTGTAAGGAAACTGTGCAGCCCCTGTGCTGCTGTAGAAGTATGCAAGGTGGCATGAGGACCACTAAAGATGCTTACTATTTCTCTCTGGCTATTGCAGACCCTAGAAAATACTGCGTCCTGCGCAGCGCAGTCTCAGACTGTCACATCCGGCTCCTGCCTGTTGCGTTCTACAGGTAACATCCTGCTGGGGTCAGAAGGGAGGTGGTGGTGAGGGAGGATGGGGCTGATGGTTTGCACATACAGCAGCTGGCACGGAGTTAACTGTACTGCCGGCCTGTAGGTGAGCTGAGCTCTTACCTTAGCTGTGCAGGAGAGAATACTTGATCATAGCAGGACTGCTATTAAGGAGCCCTGTATCTTTTGCTAGAAGTTTCCCTTCAGCTTTGTGCTCCAAACAGGAGTGTCCCTGGCTGCCTTCCTGCTCCTGGCAGCAGGGCGGCCCTGCACACAACAGGAGTTGTAAAATGGACAGTGGCAAGAGCACCAGCTGCATTTGCCTTGTGTCTTTCTGTGTTTGAGTCTACCATGGAACTAGTGCTAACCAGACATGGTGTGTGACCTCCTCTAGCCTCACCCCTTGCTTTCACCAAGAGCTGCTCACCAGAGAGCAGACCTTCCTCTCTGTGGCACTCGATTTGTACATCCAGCTGCTTCGGCTCTTTGTGGAAGGGAAAGACCTGCCGTGGCAAAGCCCAGACACCACAGAGCATGTGAGTGAAGCTCAATCTCTCTTCTTTCCTCTTTTAACTGTGAATCATATTCTTTATCCCTTCCCCTGCCACTGGCAGCATCCCTCTTGTTCCCACCTTCCTGTACAAGGCAGAGGTAGCTTGTGCAGGTGCCTTCGCAGGCAGGCAGCTTGCTCACTCACACTTTGGGGCTGAGAGAAGCTGCCTTGCTGCTGTCTTACTTGTACAGGACCTCAGGGTGGATATAGTCACTGATCAAGTGATCTGCCTAACCTGTGAATACCCCCTAGGTGTGGGGTAGTGGCTCCTGTTTCACTTCTAGAGGCAGGGACTGAGACCTGAAAGTGACACTGCACTTGGCCTTGGATTGACCATGTCTCTTCTCTGTGTTCTCTAGGGGGATCCCTTGGAGATGATCTCCACAGCCCGGCGGTTCCTGTTTAGTGTGATCCCACGATGCCCTGCCCCAGGCTTTGGAAACATACAACCAGTATGTTGAGATTTTTCCCTCTTCTCCCAGTGTTTCTGCCTGCATAGCCTTTCTTGGGCACTGATCCTGTACTGGTGCTGCCTGTGTTTCCACAATGCGTTTGGGAGTGGTGGAGGACACCTGCTGCTCAGTCAGTGCTATAACAACATCCTCCCTCTCCCGGGCTGCATCTTTCTCCGCAACATGAAACACTGCTCTTGCACGGTCTTGCTCCCACTGCTTGCTTAATGCTTGGTCTTGGGGGAAATATCAAGCACAGTGAAGTGGCAGGTGTTGAAATTGCCCACAAGCATGGCCTTGTCAGCCAGGAGACCGTGTTATTTCTGTGCGAGTCTGCAACAGCCTCTCTCTCCTTTACCTACACTTTGCTGAGAAGCAGCAAAATGCTCTAGCCTTGCTGTAACTCGCTGAGGAAGCACAAGCAGGTCTAATACTGGCTGCTTGCCCTCTCCCCAGCTACTGGCCACATGTGAAGAACTTGACTCAGAGCTGGGAGCCACGCTCCTGCACTTCTCAAGGCCTGCTGCAGCCATGGAGCTGGATGAAGAGCTGGTCCTGTTCTGAGCAGAACACCCTGACTACAGAAGAAGGCACAGACAAGGTGCTACCTTTCTCACCAGTCCTGTTTCTTTCAAATTACTTTGTAAATAATTTATTACAAGCATAACCATGAAGCTCTTGTTACAATAAAAAGTAGGTTACAAATTTCAGTTTAGACTTGCTTTGGGAATCCTAAACTTTTTTTTTTTCCAAAACAAGATGTATGCTTAAAGTTGCTCCACTGGCCTATGTACCCTTAGAGCCACCTGAGGGCACTTCTGTATGGGCAGCAGCCAACTTTGCTTCTACAACTGTGTGCGTGGGGAAAAGGGGGACCACGAAGGGGTGCTGCCGAACATCCATTCCCCTGGGATTAGACAGACTCTTAGTACAACACTGCTGAATCAGACATGAGCATGGAGAATCACAGCATGGTAACAAGCTTTTTCTGAGCAAGCTGAAGCTAATTCCACTGAGTTCTTTGGGAGACTAAAATGTAGATTAAAAATCTCCACTCTGCCGTATGGTTTCTATAGGGCTGGAGGACTGGGAAAGCTTCCCTGTCCCCCTCAGGTGGGCTCCTGTTGTGCAGTCACTTCTGGCTTTACCGCCTGGCTTTCTGAAGTCCCTGAAGTATTTAGGAGGAGAATGGGCTCTGGCTCCAGTGGCTTGGCTTTGTCCTGAGTCTGGGTCAGAGGGTGCACCATGGACATGTGGACATTAAGGTTATGGGCTTTTTCAAAGCGCTTCCCACACTGGTCGCAGGCAAACTCCAGCTCTGTCTCAGCTTTGTGTTTGGTCATGTGGTACTTGAGCGATGCTCGCTGTCTGCACTGGAAACCACAGATTTCACACCTGCAAGGCAAAGCAGAGGCTCAGCACCAAGCCTGAAGCCACAGCCATGGCATTCGCTCTTTGTCACACTGAATAAGCCCACGAGAAGATGACTGCAGCCTCAGAGCACCTCCTACAACTACACCAGTCATGCAACATGATTCTCCTCCTCAGGCCTGCAGCTCATTGCTGGTAGCTGAGCATTCACCTGCTGAGCTCTGAAGGGCAACAGGAGTAGAAGGAGGCATAAGCACACGTGGATGAACATTTAAAAGTGATTCAGCTAGGACACTGCCAGCTACAGGCAGGGTTTGTATCACAAAATTACTCTGTGCTGAGGGCAATGACTGTGAGAGCTCTGCAGAACTTCACTACCCCTTCTATCCTTTTTCTTAGCTATGAATGGATGGTTGGCGTGCACTTACTGGAGGGGCTTTGCTCCCGAGTGCCGCATCTGATGGACCGAGAGGTGTTTGCGTTGCTTAAAGGTCTGCCCACATTCATCACAGATATAATTACGTACCTCTGCAATGGAAAAAGGCAGGAAGTCATTGATTCTGCTGATTTCTTACTACATGAAATACATACACACAGCTGCCCACACTTACTGGTGGAGTCTGAATTCCTCCCCCTGCCTTGCGGGCCCCATGTGATGGCCTGTTACAGGTTTACAGGCAAGGCAGACTGTTCTTACACCCCACAGAGTCTTGCACAACAAATCGTTGGGTGTCACACCCGTCATCTGCTGGGAGCAAAGCCTGCCAGGACACACCTGTATGAATGAGTTTCACATGACGCTGCAGGTACCGGTCAATCATGAACACCTTGTTGCAGCCAGGATGAGGACAGGGCCTCTCCCGAACCTCCTCATGATGCTCTTTGATGTGTTTCTGTAGAGAAAGGACAGAGCTTCTAACTGCTGGGCTGCATTTTCCCCAGTAAAAAACTTGGATCCCCCAAAGAAATGAGACCTCTGTCTTGGCAGGCTCATGCATCAGCACTGCTTCACTGTGAAAAACCAGAGACTTGCATACAAATCTATCCCTGGCAGCAGGGCTTTAACAGGACACAGCAGACCTTGTTCCACGGGCTGCTGCCGAGCCAGCGGCAGACTTCCAGAACAGGAGTGTGCAGAGCCAGAGCAGCTCCTGGTGCTTTTAGGAGCACAGAAAAAGGCCTCAGACTGCTTCGTTTAGTGGCTTGCCGCCTCCTGTGGAGCTAGGCAGTGAATTACATCTGTCACAGATCCCTCTCCTCATATGGAAACTGTTCTGTAACACTCAAAGCTACAGGTTTGAGACAGGAGCAAACCCTGAACCCACCTTCATGCCATCCGCCCCTCTGTAGACAGCCGTGCATCCCTGGTAAGGACACTTGTAAATGGTAGGCAGCTCCTCCCTGCAAAGCAGAGGCCTGCCGTCAGCCAGCGTGCCAAGCGTGGGGTGCTGCCCAGCCACCGCCTGCTCTTTATTACCTTTCACATTTGATTTTTTTTTTCCAGCCTGGCTTTGGCCCTGGCTTCTTCCTTATTTTAGGCTCTTCTGCCTTCTTTGCTTCTTTGCTGTCGCTTTTCTTGCTAGAAGCCCTTCAAGAAGGAACAAGGAAGAAGGACAGTGGTTTAATACATGATCTTGGTTTTAGTCCTCCCACCTAATTGTCCCCAAGCGTTACTCCTGGTCTGGCGGCTTAGCCTGATGCTTGACCTGGCAAAGCACGAGCACACACGCCATCAAATACACGTGAGCCGAGCTGCAGTAATTAGTGCCAGGCCTGGGGATGAGGGATGTGGCCCGGCTTCAACCCGATGGGGAGCTCGGGGAACATGGGTGCTGGGGCAGCACTGTGACCTCCAGGCAGGGACATGGAGGGAACCAAGGCCATAAAGGCAAGCAATCACGTTGGCTCAGCCGAGTCCACCGCAGCACGAGCGCAGCGGAGGTGGGCACCAGCCCTCCTGCTCGTCCACAGTGAGCTCTGCTAACCACGCAGTAAGCCCCTTACTTCTTTTCAGGGTAAGGCTCAAAGGAATCATCTGAAGATTGCACGTTTCTCTTCTCATTTTCATCGTCACTCAAGAAGTCCCTGAGAGAGAGAAGATGCCCTTTACCAACGTAGCACTGGGCTGGCACTTCAGCACTAGCGTCTGCAGCAGCAGCACTACGTGTTCTTCATTCCCAGTGAATCCATCTCCCCCACAGCACGGCAACGGCAGCCGAGGCTCCACGTGTTCTCCTCCCCCATAATCTCCCCAAGCAAATACAGCACCAGTGAACACAGCAAATAGCAAAATCGGGTCCTTTTAGGACTAGATCTCTGTGCGAATAATTGAACCACTGTCAGGAGAACAAAAAATGGCTGTTACTGAAAAGATCTATTCATTGTCGAGGGATGTTGCTACCGTTTTCTATATGGGGAAAAGTAATTTTGTAGAGCAAGAATGTAATATAATTGTCCAGCACAGGTTAGGCAAGCTGCAGGTCATTCTATATTTCCTCATATGTAGCAGCCACATAGGCTTGGGTTTTACTTTTTCCTCCTTTTATGTCCTAAGTCATACAAGAAGCAATGAATTCTGAAGCCAGGAAACAGGCAATAAATTGTTGCGGCACTTCTAACATGACAGCTGACAGCTTTAGCTGACACACTGAAGTAAGTCTGCACTTGGCCATTTGGTATTTTAGACTCTGAATGACTGGATTTAGACAAATCTTTGATCATAAAGACTGCTAAGCTGCCAGTGTCCCTCCCACTCCCCATTTAATCGCTCTCCCCGTGAGCAAACGGGGCGATTTCTCCAAGTGCCACCCCTTGCCTGCGTTCCTGCACCGACTGCTCTTCTAGAGCCTCAGCCTGGAGCAGCCACCAAGGGGAATTGCTCCGAGGCTGAGAGGCTGGAGCAGTGGCACCTGGGACCAAGCAAGCCCCCCACACCCCCTGCATGGTTCCTTCCCCAGAGCAGAGGAGGAGGGGAACCAAAACAGGACCAGGTTTGCTAGAAGCAGACAACAAACACAGAGAGCGCACGCACGTGCAAACGCACACACACCGCTGTGCAAACCGCCCCCCTGCAGCGGAGGCGGCGAGGAGGGGAGTTCAGCGCGTCAGCGGCGTAAACTTCATCACAGCCACTGCAGAGCCACCGCTCTGTGCCTCGGACGCCGCTTCCAAGGGGCCTCAAGGGCCAGGTCACTCGTGGAGAAAGAGCTCTCCGAGGCAGGTCATTTCATACTCGCAAAGAAGACATTTAGGCTATTTTAAACCCACTCTTCTCTCACCCCTCAGAAAGGTCACTGAACTCGTCTTTTACCCGCTCATCCGACGTTGCAGACAGAACCTGCTTCCCACTCAACTGTCCTAGGGAATGAAGGAGAACACGGTGCGTTACAAGGAAAAGCAGCAAAAACAAGCCAGCGAAGACAGCTGCTGAGAAGAAACCAACCACTCCAGGTTCACTCAGTGTGGCTCATACCGTGTGAAAATATGTGCTCCATGACAAGTTAATAATTATTTAAACCAAACTCTGTGTCTTGTGTGCTTGGAGACTGCTCTACCTGCACCCCAGGGACAGGACAGCCTTTACCCTCCAGCTCTCATGAGCATCTTTTGGTTTCTCCCATGACACCTGCTCTGTAACCAAAAGACTTGTCCCCAGGCAAGTCCCAACTACCATTCCTCTTTACAGCAGCAGACATCTCCTGTGGCTATCAGAGCTAAACACAGTCCGACTTCTGTAACTTGAAAGGGGTGTTAACTCCTCTCTTCTGGAAGTGGTGTTTGGTGGCGTTCAATAGTAAACCCATGTTAACTTGGTCCCTGAGCAAGCCCGCCCGGCAACTTTTCTTTGTGGACAGAAGGGGCTCTTGCTGTTTGGCATCACCTGCAGCAGGGCCCGGGAAACCTCTCCTTGCCGGGATACAGACAGGGTTTGTATTAAGCAGAAAGAAACATCTGGCAAACGTGCTGGAGAACCAGGGACCGTTCTGCACTGCTCAGCGGGCACGTGGCCCCCAGCAAGAGCAAGGCAGCAGGGTCTCACCAGCCAGGTGCAGCCTGCTAAGGAATGGCCAAGTCTCAGCCCCTCTATCAGAGAAGGAAATAGCGCACAGGGTGAGGAGACTGGCTCTCTCTGTGTGGCATAGTCAGCTGAAGCCCGGTGTTCCCCCTTCCCTTCTGCAAGGCTCAGAGGCGATTCTCTGGGCAACCAGCACTCCCCAGCCAGAGTCTGCGTCCTCCCTGAGGAGTAGCAGTCTCTGAGGAGGGGGCCCAGTCCCACCGTCGCTCCCTGGGCCAGCTCTCCGGCTCTTTGCCCTTCCCCAGAGGCCTGGCAGGAGATCGGAAGGCAAATCCCTTACCTGTGGCACTGCTCGGTGGTGACACGGGCTGCGGCAGGGCTTTCTCTTGTAAGGAGGCCATGCTGTCCAGTTGCGAGTGAGATGAATCCCTGTTCTGCGGCGGCTCATTCTCCACGTTCAGTGGCACTGATGTGGTCCCTTTGTTTGCGGGCTGCTGGCAAGTTGTCGTCCTTACTGGAGCATGCTGGGGTTTGGGAGCAGAAACAGCCTCAGCATTGTCTGCCCCTGCCCCGTTGTCAGTCAAGCGCTGCGCCGTGCTCTTGTTCCACTCCCGTTTGACAGACAAGGCGTTGTCGACAAGCACCGTGCTACAGTCCGAATCCGTATCCATGACGTAGTCGTGCCCGTCCCCGCAGCCCCAGACGGCACGGATGATGCCGCAGTACTCAGAGGAGAGCACGCTCTGCAGGCTGGGCACCGACGGGCAGCTCCCGGCATGTGTGTGCGTCCACGTCACCAGGCTGTGCAGGCACTGGGGGCTGGAGGTGATCAGGTCAACTGTCGGAGGGGAGAGGCAGCACGTGCCCAGTCAGACCCCTGGGCCAGCCAAGGGCACAGCCAGCCTCCAGGGAGGGGACAGGGCTGCAGACCTGCTCCTGCACTGCACTTCTGTGTCAGAAGACAGGTGGGAGACAGCCTAAAGGTGCTGCACCCAGATGGACTGGGGTGAGGGCTCTCCCATCGACTACCAATATAATTAATTTTACAGCCAAAAGCGTATTTCTGATTGCCCCCCAGCATCCGACCCAGACCCACTCTGCTCTTCGCACCCGCTGCGTGAGCCTGAGCCTCTTCAGCTCAGCTCGGGGAGGCCGCTGCCAGCGAGGATCCTGCCAGGAAGCGGGAGGGGAGAGCTTGTGGCAGAGGGAGGTGGGTTAGGAACCCTAGGAACCCTATTGAGCCAGACCAGGGCATGGTCTCTGTGCTGAGGGACGCAGGAACCGCCCTGCCGGGTGGTCATTCCTCAACACCCATAAAACCCAGCCCTTTGCTGATGGTATCACAGAAAAAAAAGGAAAGCAGCTCCGGGAGCAGGCACTCACCCAGACAGGAGGCACCTCCTTCTGTGCCCAGCTGGGCCTGGCCCCCACCATTCCTGCAAAAGCCAGAAGAGCACAGTGGGGTCTTGGGGGTTACGGACGGACCATGCACCAACGCACGGCAATTTACTACTCCTGATAACTCCTGGGAAGAAAGAAACACAACGTACTTTCCTTTTGACTTTACATGACCCGTGGGAGACACGTTCACCCTCTGGATAAACGTCCTGAGGACACTGCGGCATTTGTAGAACTGGGCATGGCATTTCTTGCAGACGAACTGGGGGAGCGCAGGGTCCTGCCGCACCGCCACGCCGACCAGCCGCTGGAAGTCGGTGAAGAAGACCTGATCCACGCGGCGCTGCTTCTCTGAGTTCTCCCCCATCACAGGCACCTTCCCGAAAGCATTGCGCAGGCTCCTGGAGGAGAACTTCCCGTGGCAGAGACGACAATACCCGGTGCTCAAGGCTCTGCCAATTCCTGCCAGAGAAAGATTGAACACAGCCGCTGGGTGCCTGTCGCAAGAGTACTGGTGGCCGGCTATGGCCCGAAGGCACCGGCGTGCTGGAAGATGTTCCCCTTCCCTTGATCCAGGCTGCCTCTGAAGCCCTGGCTTCAGCACCAGCACAGAAAAGCCAGGCAAGAAGAGCGAGACCTTCCCTTTGACCCCCCGCTGGAGATCAGGGCACTGCTCCACAACTGGCTTGACCCTAAAATCAGCCTTTCTTGCCCTATTGCCCCAGCGGAGGAACCTCCTCCTGGCTGCGGCGTTCCCGGGACTCGCTCACACACGTTTGTGCTATTGCCAACACTGTCCCTCGGCTTAAGTAGTTCTTCTCCCTCCCCAGCGTTTATCTCCAAAGTATTTATAGCCAGCAGTCACGTCCCTCAGCCGCTGCAAGCCTGAGCCGCCCCAGCTCTCGCAGCCCCTTTGAGATGCACTGTTTCTCAGCCACTCTGATAGTGCCCTGATACAGAGCTGGGGACGTGGAGCTCTTGAGGGGGGAGCGAGACCAACTCGGAGCAGCGGAGCAGGATGTAAAGCGTCTTTCCCGCTCCCGGTTCAATGACCGCCCGGCTCTCCTGCCTGGTGGCCCCATGAGCCTGCCCAGCCACCTCCCTCCCCATCCTGCGGCATCTCTGCTCTGTGGAGCACGGCTCTGTCCCTCTGCTGCGCCCCGACTGCCTGCTGGTGTGGGGAAAACTCCCCAACGTGGCCTCTTCCTAGCCCTGGTGCAACACAGCTGTGCTCTAAATCCTCCGGTCCCCCCACCTGGGGACAGGGAAGGAGCAGGGTCCTGCCTGCAGCCCACCACCAGCCATCACCAAGACCACATGAATGGCCTTCAGAGCGATTCGGGGTCCCATTGGACACCAGAAACCACCAGCGGGGACAATGTGCAGAGCCTGGGAAGGGCAGCACACATGGGGGGGAACGTTTTGGAGGGCCAGGACGGTGCATGCCAAGCCTGGGTGCCATCCCAGAGGCTCGTGCGAGCGTTTCCCCCATTTGTCATTGACACCCAACGATGGCGATCAAACTTATCTCCTGCCTCCAGCCATGCCGACAGCAAAACCTTCGGCCATTGGCCACCTCCAAACCAGGGCCGGACGACGGCAGAGCACCGGAGGACGGAGGGGAGGGTCAGCTCCCCTCGTCGTGCTGCCAAAACCTCTCCTTACCTTGCTACGTACCAGCACCGGGAGCCTCGGCTCTTCAGCGGTGAACACGAGCCACGCAAACAGGCAAATCCCGGCCCCGGGACAGATCCAGCCACCCGATCGTCTGCCGGTAGAGGGGAGAAGCCCCTCCGTGCCGTGCCTCACGCCTGCCGGCTCCCCCCCCGCCTCGCAGCGGCTCCAGCCACTCGGGGAGGTCCGGACCACCGCTCCCCGCCGTGCCCGTTACCGGCCGTGACCCCGCTCTCCTCCCGCCCCGGGGCTTCCCGCAGCCGGGTG
>JAVJGG010000088.1:41935602-41945870 GCA_035590195.1 Aviceda cuculoides | reverse complement strand
CATGGCCGCGGCGGGCGGCGAGGGGCCTGGGGGACCCGGGGGACCCGGGGGACCCGGGGCGGGCCGGGCCCTGCCGACCGCCATGAGGGCGGCGAGCGGTGCCCTGGAGATGGACAGCGCCGGGCGGCCGCGGGTGAGCGCGGAGCGGGGAGGGACGGGACCACCCCCCTCCCCGGGCTTCACCTCCGGCCCTGGGGGCACCGGGAGGGTCGGGGTCCCACCGAGGCCACGGGAGACGCTGCGGGGGCTGGGGGTCCCCGAGACGCCCCCCGCCCTGCCCGGGGGTCCCGGGGGGGCCGGCGGCTCAGCGCTCCCCATCTCCCTGGCAGGAGGCCTACATGGAGTACCTGAAGAGCATCGCCTTCATTGCCCAGGCCCTGCAGGAGGAGGCGGCAGGGACAGGTAGGGCAAGTTTCCCCCCTCGACCCCACATGCCCGCTGCCCCGTCCCTTGCCGCGGTGCTTTTTCTACAGGCCTGCGGGGATGGCAGGCCCGCTGTCCCCCACCGGTGACCCTCACACCCTGCCCCTCCCCACAGATGGGGGTGAGGGGGTCACCCCCGACACCCCGAAGATGCTGAAGCTGGCGGAGCAGTGCCTGGAGAGGGTCAAGTCCATCGCAGTGGCGCTGGGTGAGTCGGGGGTTGTGGGGTCCCGATTCGGGGAGCTGGATCCCCACCCGGGGTCCAGGCTGGTATTTGGGGGCGGGGGGGCACCAGCTGACCTGTCCTTCCTTCCCCAGGGAAAGCCCAGGCAAAACCGGCTACGCAGGAGCGAAGCGGGGGCCCTGCTCCCCTCCCCAGGCACCGCAGGGTCTTCTCGGATGAGGGGGGGAAGCTCTCTCCCTTTCTGCCGCCGGAGATCTTCCAGAAGCTGCAGATCGCCGAGGCGCAGAGCGCGCGGAAGTACGTGGGCTCGGACACGGGGGGCTGGCGTCTGCCTGGCTCTGCTGGGGTCCCAAGCGGGGGGGGCAAGGCAGGGTTGTGTCACCGTGCCCCGCAGTGGGGTGCTAAGGGCTGGTTGCCGGCAGGGAGCTGACACCGCTGGAGGAGGCGTCTCTGCAGAACCAGAAGCTGAAGGCTGCCTACGAGGCACGGGTGGCACGGCTGAACCCCAGCCAGGCCCTGCAGAAGACCTCCCTGGCAAGTGGGGAGCCCCGATGGGTGGGAGGCCAGGGAGGGAGGGCTGCTGCTGGCGGGCTGGGAGGGGAGAGGGTCCCTGAGGTCCCTGGGGGACCCCCTGCTCCATACCTGCCACACTGGTGGCCATGGGCTTTGGGCAGGTGTCCCCAACACGTCGCCTGCTTCACAGACACTGTCCCTGCAGCGGCAGATGATGGAGAACCTGGTGATCGCCAAAGCCCGAGAGGAGACCGTATCCTTCCCGGTGTGGGGAGAGCCCTGAGGGCCGGCCCCGCGGCCGTACCGGGCTCCAGCAGAGCCCCGGGCGCTGCCCAGGCACCTGTGCCCTATCCCTGGGCTGCACCGATCCCACACAGGCTTTTGGTGTCCTGGTCTTGTCCTGCTCCTGGCTGATTGGGGGGTGGAGGTGGGAGAAGGGTTGATCCCGACCCCCAGGCTGCCATGGCCGTGCCGGGGCAGTGGGTTGTGCCGGGGGCAGTGGGTGAGCAGTGCTGGCTGGGTGCCGCGGCGGTGTGGGGACTCTGGAGCCTTAACTCTGCCGTGGCCCAGCTGCAGCGGAAAATGGAGGAGCGGCGGCTGCGGCTGCAGGAGGCTGCCAATAGGTGAGCGGGGATGTCACAGCGGGGACCTTGGTGGCCATGCTGGCTTGTGCCCTCACCCAGCACTGCTGCGTCCCCAGGAGATTCTCCGGCAGTGTGGCCCTCACCCCCGAGGAGCAGGAGCAGAGAGCCCTCTACGCCGCCATCCTCGAGTATGAGCAGGACCACGTGAGTACGCGCTGGAGGCTGCCGCTGTGGGGACAGGGGACCATGCTGTGGGTGCAGGACGCGTGCTGTCCTTGGGTGCCGTGGGGCAAGAGGCCGTGACACCTGGGTGCTGCTGGGGCAGGGTGCTGTGCTGTCTCCAGGCACTGTGGTGGGCAGGGTGCCATGTTGTGGGGCAGGGTGCTGTGCCATCCCCTCTGACCAGCCGCGGACGCTCCCCAGGACTGGCCGAGACAATGGAAGGCCAGGCTGAAGCGGAGCCCGGCGGACCTCTCCCTGGTGTCGGGGCTCTTCTCCTGCCTCCTCAGGTAGCGCTGGGGCAGGGAAGGGCCCTGCTTGGAGCATGGGGGCTGCGGCCACTTGCTGGTGTCCCCTACCTGCCCCAGGCCCCCCCTGCCCACCTCTCCCTCTGCTTCCAGCTTCCCCGAGCACCCCATCGCCCAGCTCCTGCGGCAGCTGCAGTGCGCGGTGTATGCCCGCCTCTACCCGGCCGTCAGCCAGGGCACCGCTGATGCCGCCCCTGCCTCCCCCACCGGCCTCTCCTTCTCGCTGGATGCCAGGGGCTCGCTGCCTGCCGAGCCGGGGGGCCGCCGGCTCCGAGCCTCCCGCAGCCTCCACTGTATGTTCTCTGTGCCCGAGCACGGCCCGGCCGGGCTGCGGCACAGCCTGTCCAGCACGCCCCTTGCCGACGGTGACCCCGGCACCCCAAAGGCAGAGAGCGGCTGGCCGGGGCTGGCGGCAGCCCCCCAGACCCCCCGGGAGAGCTCCTTCGAGGACCTGGAGCGGTTCCTGGCATCGCCCGAGAGCTGGGCCCCCGGCCAGCCCCCGGCCAGCCCCGGGCAGGAGGCGGCACTGCCGGAGCAGCTGAAGGGCATCGTGCGGGACATCCACAACGCCATCGGTGAGGGATGGCCGCCGGGGTCGAGGGGCCCACAGGGGCTCTGCAGGGGCTCTCTGAGGGAGGAGGGAACCCCCTGCACCCTGTTGTTTTAGCCAGGGTGGACTCAGGGTGCAAGGTAGGGAGGACGGGGGGGGTCTTGCGGGTGCCCGCCGAGCGTGCTGCGTAACTCGGCCCTTCCCAGACAGGCTGCTGTCCCTGACACTGCTGGCCTTCGAGGGGCTGAACACCGCTGCTGGCAAGGACCAGTGTCTGGCCTGCCTGGAGGAAGCCTTCTTCCCCCCTCTCTGGGCCCCGCTGCTGGCCCTCTACAGGTACCGTGGCCCCTGGACTGGGCTGGGCATCCCCTTGGCCCCCCGGCCCCCTCCCCAGCAGCCCCTTGCCTCTCTGCCCGCAGGAGCGTGCACCAGCCCCGCGAGGCGGCCCTGGCCCGGAGCATGGAGCGGCACCGGCATGCCGGCCCTGCCGACATGGGGCTGTCCTCCCGGCTCTTCCCGACGGCCCCTGGCTGCCCCGCGTATGGCTCCGCCGTCAAGGACCTGCGCCTCATTCCGCTGGAGACTTGTCCTCGCAGGAAGCTGGAGTGCATTGGTGCGGGGCTGAGGGGGTCCATGCTGGTGCAGGGCGCCAGTGGGCTGGGAGGGTGTCGGGGTGACCCTCAGTTCCCACTCTGTGCCACAGTGCGAGCCCTACGCGGCATCTGCGAGTGTGCCGAGGAATACTGTGGCTCCCGGGACAGCCGGACCCCCACCTCTGCCGCCATGTGAGTACGGGGGCCGCAGGGGGGCCCAGAGGGCAGCCAGCCCCATGGCCAGGGTGCCAATGCGGGGTTGGGGGCGGTGGGGCTGGTGGTTTCCTTTGCTGGTGGAGTGTCAGGGCTGGTGGTTCCCTTTGCCGGTGGGGTGGCGGGGCCAGTGGTTCCCGTTACCGATGGGGTGGCTGGGCCGGTGGTTGCTGTTGCTGGTGTCACTGATGGTTCCTGTTGGTGGCAGCGGGGCGGACGACCTGCTGCCCATCCTGTCCTACGTGGTGCTGCAGACGGGGCTGCCCCAGCTGCTGTCGGAGTGTGCTGCCCTGGAGGAGTTCATCCACGAGGGGTAGGTGACTGGGGGGGTGCTGGGCCACAGCAGCATCCCTGGAGTGGGGGGCACACCATCCCCCCCATCCTGGGGACAGGGCTGCCAGGGCTGGAGGCGTGGGGAAGGGAGCTGGGTGGGAGCCGTGGCTCCTGTGGGCACAGGGCTGCGGTGCACCGGCTGTGGCGGTGTCCTGGCTGTGGCGGTGTCCCGGCCGTGATGGTGCTGTGGCGGTGCGGTGGCTGTGGCCGTGTTCTGTCCGTGGTGGTGTTGTGGCCGTGACAGTGCCATGGCCATGATGGTGCTGTGGCCGTGGCGGTGCGGTGGCCGTGGCGGTGGTGACCGTGTCCCGGCCGTGACGGTGCAGGTACCTGATCGGGGAGGAGGGGTACTGCCTGACGTCCCTGCAGAGCGCCCTGTCCTACGTGGAGTCCCTGCAGTGAGGAGGCGGCAGCGGGGGGGACCCTCTCCCCGCCACCCACGGCCAGGTGCTGCTCCCCATCCCTAGGGTGGGGTCTGGGGAGGGGGGTTCCGTGGGGCCGGGGCCGGCCGAGCCCCCTGTCCCGGGCCGTGCTGCGGGGGGCGGCCCGGCCGGAGGAGGGGGGAGACCCGGGCCCCGGGGGTGGGGTCCCCCCGTCCACCGGGGGGCGCTGTCGGCGGAGGCTCCGCCCAGCCCCGAGAAGGCGGAGCCTCGGGCGAGACGGGGCCCCGCCCCTCATGGCGACGTTACAGCCCGCGGTGGGCGTGGCGCGGGAAGCGGAAGGAGAGGCCGTGCGGGGAGCGGGACCGGCAGGTGAAGGAAGCGGGACCGGTGTCGGGTGCTGGGGGGAGGGTCAGGGGCCGGGAGCGGGGCTGGGGGAGGGGGGAGGTTCACGCTGCTGCACCCCCAGGATGTGCGCGGGCTCGGCGCTGCGGCAGGAGGAGTACCACCGGCAGGAGTACCGGCAGGAGTACCGGCGCTGCCTGGAGCGGGAGTTCCGTCAGGGCCGCGCCGGGCCCTGCTCCGACCCCTCCTTCGGGGAGCGACTGGGGCAGCGGCTGCGGCGGGAGCCGGCGGTGCTGGGGGCCCTGCAGGAGGACGCCCCGGTCCTGCTGGCCCACGGGTTACGGAACCGGCTCGATCCGGGACCGGCGCTGCAGGGCCTGGCTGGCGCCTTCCAGCTGCTGGAGCTGGCGGCCGTCAACCTCTACCTCTTCCCCTGGCGGAAGGAGTTCAGCACCGTCCAGGTGAGGACCGGGGCGGTGGCAGGGGATGACAGTCGTGCCGGCGGGGTGTCTCCAGCCGTACCCCACCTCCCCATTCTCCTTACAGACCTTCTCCGGCACGTATGTGCACTTGCTGCGCCCGGCGCTCCCCGAAGACGACTTGGTGCGGAGCTTCGGCCGGCTGGGCTATGAACGGCGCGACCGGCACTGTCTGACCGTCACCCGGCCGCTCCCTGAGCCCGAGCTGGTTGCTGCCGCCTGCGGCTTCTTTGCCTGCCGGCTGGAGTGTGAGATCCTAGCGGAGGTGGTGAGACGGCTACGGCCGCGTCAGCTGCGCGCGGAAGATCTGCTGGAGGCACGCCGGCTGGCCAGGGACATGGAGGCCTGCGTGGAGATGCTGCAGCAGCTGGGGACACGACACGAGGCAGCTGCCGACTGTGGCGACAGCGTGGATCTCTACCGGGAGATGCCAGCCGGCCCCAAGGACGCAAGGGGAGAGGACACAGCCCCCCCAGCACTGTGGAGGGACCCTGTCAGCCCACGGGGTGCTCAGGACATGCCCAGGAGGGGCAGGGACCACCACAGAGATGGCAAGCGTGGGCAGGAGCCAGTGCCCCCCATGGGCAACCCCAACCCGGACACCTCCTCTCTCCTTTTCCTGGAGCAGGAACTTGGTGGGACTGGCAGCCTGCTCTCTGCCCTGGCTGCGGGGAGCAGAAGCCCCCAGGTGCTGGGGGAGCCCCAGAATTTGCCAACCTCCCCCCGCCAGGAAGCCCCTGAGCTGCCCTGCTACCAGCTGCACTCCTGCCTGGGCCGGGGAGCACTGCCCTCCTACTGCTGCACCACCTGCCAGCAGCTCCATGCTGGCACCTGCGCAGCCGGGCAGGCCTGCCGCACCCACCACCGCGGGCAGGAGCTGCGCAGCGAGAGGCAGCAACGGCTCTGGCTGCAACGGACAGAGGTGGACATGCTGCTGGCTGACGGTTCCGCTCCCTGGTCCTAGCACCCCTCAGGGTTCTGGCGCTGGCTGTGCCTGCCCCAGCCGCGGCTGGAAGGGGATGGGGACGGCCACCGCTCAGCTCGAGGGACACAGAACTCGCCCCGCTGGGAGGTAGCGGTGCCTGTGCCATGCTCTGCTTTGCCCCCGGAGCGGTAGGAGCCTGCCAGGCTCTGGGTGGATGGGTCCCTGCTCCAACCCCGGCACTCCCACTGTAAATGGCTCAGTGCAACTCAGTAAAGCACAGCTGCCTTGCACTGTGGTGGTCTCCTCTTGCCCTGTCGGAATGGTGGGAGGACAACGGGGACACGCGGGGGGGGAGCAGTGGCCCAAGTGTGCCCACTCCTGGGGAAGGCACAGGGCCTGTGGTGCTACCTGCCGCCACATCACCCTGTGGGAGCAGCTCTTGCCTCCGAGGAGAGCAGGGCTGGGCTCCATTTAAAGGAGGCCAAGCTTGGGGGCATCCTCAGGCCCTGGGGCTGGATGTGCGGCACAGGGGAAGCACAGCAGGGCCACAGCTTCTAGCCCAGCTGGAGCCAAGGAATGAAGCAATTCACTCTGCACCAAAGCTGCTGGCAGGTGCTTTTATTGACAGCAAAGTTGGGGTTACCCCACACAGCCAGCACTGGCCAAGGGCGCCCCCCCGCAGGACAGGGCCGGCCCTGCCAGCACCCCAGCTTCTCCATGCTGAGCCCCAGGGGGCCTGGGGCCCCATCTCTCATGCCCTCAGTGCTGCATTCACCCAGCCCCAGCCTGGAGCCTGCCCAGGGCGGGTTGGGTCACATTGCTCCCCCACCACAGCCAGGCTACCCCCATACTGGTGCAGGGAAGGGAATTCAATCCTGGGAAGGGATGGAGCCCACCCCACCATGATGCTGTTCCACCAAGGAAAGCAGTCCTGGCTGGTGTGCACCATGCCTCCTGCCGTGAGCCAGTGCTCAGGGCTTGCCGCGCTTCGCCTGGGTCTCTGTCCCTGTGCTGGCGGCAGCTGCTCGCTTGTTGCGGTGGTGGGGGAAGGTGGGCATGAGCTCCGGCTCGCAGGCTGCAGGGCAAAAAGGGGAGTCAGTGGGGCCCAGAGCACCCCAGCCGTGCCCTGTGGAGGGGGGTTTACTCACGCAGGGGCTTCTCCTTGAAGTAGGAGCTCTCCAGGCAGTCTTTCGCCGTCGCCCTGTGGAGACGAGGGGATGTGGGAGGCACACCCCCAAAGGCACTGACCTGCCTCTAGCTCTGGGGACAGCGTGACGCTGGCAGCCCCGTCCACAGGCAGGTTTTCTCCCTGCTCTGCCCATGCAGAGCTGCTGACGGCTCTTACCGCTTCTTGGGATCATACATGAAGAGGAAGTTGAGCAGCCGCAGCCCGGCCTCCGAGAGCCAGGGGAACTTGTGCTTGAGGTTGTTGTAGGGCTGCTTCCGCAGGGTGTACTGACTCACCAGGGGCAGCTTGGAGAAACCCTGAGGGGGTCGGAGTGTGAGGCAGAGGCAGGGAGAGCAGGCAGGCAGGCAGGTAGCAGGGGACCGCTCTCACCGGCCAGATGTTTTCATTGGGCGTCCCCAGGAGCTGCACAATGAGGTCGATCTGGTGGATCTCGGAGGTGCCCGGCAACAGCGGCTTGTGGGCCAGCAGCTCAGCAAGGATGCAACCCACAGCCCTGCGGAGCGAAGGACACACAGGGCAGAAGAAGCCCGTCCACTGACCACCCCCCTGCTGTGGGTTTGCGGCCCCCCCGCCCAGGCCCCTACCTGGCCAGTCTCAGCCCCCTCCTGCTCTCCCCTTACCACATATCAATGCTGGTGGTCTGGGTCGTCATCCCCAGCAGCAGCTCAGGCGCTCGGTACCTGCACAGGGCACAGCACCATCTCAAGGGGACCATGGCAGAGCCGGCGCTAAGGAAGCCCCCGCCGCACTACAAGGACTCGCCGGCGTCACCCCAAGCCAGCACAGCTTGGCCCCGGGCACTGGCTACTCACCAAAGCGTGACGACTTTGGGGGTCATCGGCTTTGGTGGCATCCCGAAGGTGCGTGCCAGTCCAAAATCAGCTGCAACAAAGACTTGAGATCAAGAGAAAGACAAGCTCCTCGCTCCAACCATGTCATGGAGCGGAGGGAGAGCTGCGGGCACATCCGTGGCAGAAGCCAAACTGGCAGCTGCCAGGGGCTCACCTATCTTCACACAGCCTTTGTCAGTCATGAGCAGGTTGGACACCTTCAGATCCCTGCCGGGAAACAGAGAGTGGCTGGTCAGCACTGTCCTTCAGGCACAGCTCCCCCCATACCTGTGCTTCCCCAGGGCTCGCAGGCAGCTAGAAAACCCCAGGGCTGAGCCATCATGAGGAGAAGCAAATCTCTTAATTTGGTGGCCTCCTTGCCCTGCCAGTGCTCCCACATGGAGCCACCGATTTGCCCACAGCTACTCCACACCATGCTCCTTGCTCACAGGCATCAAAGGTGAAGAATCACAGCACAGTTCAAGGATCAGCTGGCTCCCTCCCATCAGCCCCTCTTCCCTGCATCCCCCCCCCTGCCCCGCTCCATGTCCATCCCACTGCTCCCACCTGTGGATGATGTAGTTCTCATGAAGGTACTGCAGACCCTTGAGGACTTGCAGAATGATGCACTTCACCTGGAGACAAGGGACAGGAGCAACACCCCCTGTGAGAGCAGCTCCAGGCAGGCAAACTCCCAGGGGTTAAACCTACTCAGGTGCCCTGTGGTCTGCCACATCTGTTACTGCTCTGCAGCATGTCAGCCCCACATCCTCCCAGAGTGGCTCACAGGCTGTCTGGGGGTATATTTTCTCCCTGCTCCATTTCCCTGCCAGTTTGCGCCAGCCCAAAACCCAGCCTGGAAAGTCCCTGGAGCATTCTGTCAGAGCCAGCAAAGCCCAGGCTCCCCACATGGCCCAGGAATCCCAGCTCACTCAGTGCTCCCCAGCCCCACTGAAGCCCAGCACAAGGTCCAGAGAGTTCACGCCCGTGCCCAGCATGTTTTGGCTGGAGCGGCAGCACCCTCTGAGGCCCAACCTTTACCTGAGCCTCTGAAAAAGGCGTCTGCATGTTCTCAAGAAGGCTGGCTAGGTCCTGCTCGCAGTAGCCCATCACCAGGAAAATACTGTCATAGATAAGACACAGTCAGGAGCCTCCACTGGGAGACTTCTCCAGTGTCCCAGCACAGGTCTGTGCTGTGAGAGGCAGCTCAGGGCACTGACAAGGGTCTGAAAGGCAGAGAGAGCAGGATGAAGAGGGGACCCTCACCTCTCCAGGTGGTTCCCTACAACCACCTCCTTCAGCTCCACGATGTTGGGGTGCCGAAGCTGCAGGAGCAGGGTGATCTCCCGCAGGCTGCTGATGGGCATTCCTGCAGAGAGCAAGAGCTGAGCTGCACAACTGCCTCGAGCAGGGGCCACGGATGCTCCTGCCTGCCTCAGGAGCTGCCCCCACTACAGCTCACCCACTCCTCCATTACCGTCTTTCTCGTTGTCCATCCGCACCTTCTTCAATGCCACAGTCTCATCCGTCAGGGTGTCCCGGGCCCGGTCTGGAAGAGCAGCACAGGCCACATGCTCAGCACCAAAAGACAAACATTGGTCCTATCGTGAGCCAGCAGGACCCCTGTGCTGATGAACCTCCTCACAGCCTTGGTTCCCCCAAAAGCACCCCCAGCTCCAGCCCAATGTGCTCCCGCTGCCGGGATGTGGGCAGGTGGTCTGCAGCCCACCCAGGAACTGGCTCTACTTCAGGCATGGAGAGAGCAGCCAATGCCGCACTTACACACTATGCCATAGGTGCCCTCTCCAATCCGATTCAGCTTCTCGAACTCCTTCACGCTCCGGCATCTTCCCAGCTGGAACAACAGAGCCATGTCACAGGTAAGTGTGATCTCTGGGCAGCCCTTGGAGGTTTCTCACCAACCTTCCCAGGGACACAGGACCTCACTGACAGCCCAAGGCCTGAAGCTACTACACCCTCACCTCTCACCAGGCAGACTGTGGTGCTGCTCTGGTGCTTATGAAGCAAACCAGCATTTCAGAAACACCGCAGGCACACCAGCTCAGCCAGCAGCTGGGACAGACTCAGCTCCTCTGCCCCCAGCCCTGTGCCAGCACACCTGCCCTGTCACCTCCCCCCCCCCAGGCCCCCACTAAGGAACCCCCGGCCCCCTCACAAGCTGCTCCCAGCCACCAGGCTG
>JAVJGG010000088.1:41920431-41934545 GCA_035590195.1 Aviceda cuculoides | reverse complement strand
ATGCCCCGGCCCCCGTTCCCCCCGGCCTCCGATCCTGGCCCCGGCATTGTCCCCGGTGCGCCGTCCCTGATCCCTGTGCTCTCCTTCCCTTCCAGACACGCTCTTCCAGCTGAAGGTGAGGATAGCGGCGGGGTCCTCCGTCTCCCGTCACGTATCGCCGTTCCGGTGGCCGGTCCCGGAGGACCGGTGACGGTCTCCATCTCTCCGGGAGGTGCCCGGGGAACGTTCCGCTCGCTGACTCACACCTCGTCGGGGCTTTTCCTCCTTGCGGCTCCGCAATAGAAAGAAGCTCTGACCTGCAGAGATCCGCCTTCCAGGAGGCGCGGGGGTGTCCCGGGAGCCCCGCCGATACCGGCGGCTGCGGGAAGAGGGAGCCTTTTAGCCGGGTTTGTCCTGCGGGGCCGCCGTTCCCGGGCTATTCCCAGCGCTTCGTTTCTCGGAAGCGGTGAAAATTGATTTCACGGTTTACCGTGTGCTCTGGGGGTCCTTGGAGGGGGAGGGATCAGTCTCTCCGGCCGGTGTTGCTGGGTGGGAGAGGCAGCTGGGGCTCCACTCGCCCCATGTTCCCGGTTCTGTTGCCACCGTAGGCTGGCGCTAATCTGTTGTTTTCTCTGCAGTTCACAGCGAAGCAGCTGGAGAAGCTTGCCAAAAAAGCCGAGAAAGACTCTAAGGCTGAGCAGGCCAAAGTCAAAAAGGTGTGTGGGAGCTCACCCTGCGTGTGTGGAGCTGCCAGGCTGGCTCTGCCAGCCCTTGGTACTTGCCTCCTGTCAAGGGACTAGGGAAAGGGGCAGGTTTCCCCCCGCCTCAGGCCTCGCTGCGTCCGTCAGCTCGGCCTCCCAAGTGTTTTGAGTCCCACCCTCGGCTCTCAGATCTGCCGGGTAGATGCAGTGCGCCCCTGCGACACTAAGAGGGATTTTGTTCCCGTTCAAGGACGTGCTCAGCGTTTCGAGGGTCACGGAAGAGGTGTTTCCTGCTGGAAACCTGTCAGGCAGAAACAGATTGCGCTTGTTTATAAATCTGCAGTGGATTCTCTGTGCGAGCGGTTGCCCTTTGCCCTTCCAGGCCCTTCAGCAGAAGAATGTGGAGTGTGCTCGTGTCTACGCAGAGAATGCTATCCGTAAGAAGAACGAGGGGCTTAACTGGCTCCGCATGTCTTCCCGGGTGGATGCGGTGGCCTCCAAGGTCCAGACAGCAGTGACAATGAAGGGGGTAAGAGCCTCAGCATGGGCATGGGGCTTTGAGACGGGTCTGTGCCCTGCAGAGAGCGAACGTTGGCTCTTCCCCTCTCGCTACCTCGAACCACCTTGGACTTCACTGTCCCCAAAAAGGATCCCACTAAACCTCATAGTTAGCTCAGACCCTCTTAGTCACGTTCAGCCTCTGAAGAGCCTGTCTGGGATGGCCTCGCTGCTTCTTCGGGGGCTTGGATTAAATCTTTGATCGCTGGCTGCCCAGAGGGAGAGGCTCAGGCTTGGAGCCTCTTGTCTCGTGGCGTGTGTGAGGGTGGTGGGCTGGGACCCATCCTGCCAGGAGGGTTGCTTGAGGTCTTCAGTGACCGCAGGTGACTGGAGAAGCCTGCAGCCAGGCAGAGCCTGTCCTGCCTCATAGCACTGCTGTGGGCATCAGAAATGCTGGCTTCTCTCTTGCTGACCTCTCAGTAGTGATGTACTTTGCTTTTGGGGAGCACCCATGAAGCAATCTTCTCTTGCAGGTGACGAAAAACATGGCCCAGGTGACTAAGGCTTTGGACAAGGCTCTGAGCTCCATGGACCTGCAGAAGGTGTCTGCAGTGATGGATAAATTCGAGCAGCAGGTTCAGAATTTGGACGTTCATACATCAGTAAGTGCCAGTGGCCTCGGAGGGGTCTGGGAGGGTGAGCTTCTCTCTGTGAATCGTAACACACTGCCTCTTGGGAGAGAGCCAGATCCCAGCTGTAACTTGGGCTTCCGCAGCAGTGCTCTGTTCCCCTTGGGGACTCCAGCCTCCAGTGTGGGAAACCCCCTGAGCTGTTCACGCAGCTCTGTCCTCTGCGTTTGAGGGACATGCGAGATGTTGGGGAAGACGCGTCTCTGCCACCTGACGGGGAAGGAGTTTGCCATGTAAAGAGGCGAGCGTGGCAGATGGGGAGAAGAGGGAGGGTGGCTGTCCCTGTGTCGTAGCTAACCGTTACTCAGAGGGGGTCTGTGGTGGAACCCGACCTTGCTGCCCTCTGCTGTAGCCCTGCGGCCAGGCTTGAGGCTGTTGTGGCTGAGGGGGCCGGTGGCGATGTGGGACCTGCAGCCGGTTCTTTGGGAGAAAAAGCCAGGCTGGGCTGAGCGGCTTTGCCTGCGAGGCGGGGTGACAGGCTGCCTCTGTTGCAGGTCATGGAGGACTCCATGAGCTCCGCTACCACGCTGACCACGCCGCAGGAGCAGGTGGACAGCCTCATTGTCCAGATCGCAGAGGAGAACGGCCTGGAGATTATGGACCAACTCAACCAGCTCCCCGAGGGGGCTTCGGCAGTGGGGGAGAGCTCGGTCCGCACCCAGGAAGACCAGCTGTCGCGGAGGTTTGTTCTCTCCTAGGTCCTTTGCCTTCGTTTGAATCCTTCCCAGCGATCCCTCACCACTACGAAGGGAATAAGTTACCCTGTCACGGCAGGCCAAGTGGGTGCTGAGCCCCCTCTCTCACGCTCAGGCAAGCCGGAGCCTAGCAGTCCCCTTGGTACCCTGTGCAGGCAGGCCAGGTGGCTGCTTGGGGCTGTGGGACCAGTTTGGGCCTGAGGATGGGGGTGGCTTCTGGCACTCAGCAGCGAGCTCTCGTCGATGAGATGCAGAACAGTTTCCCCCTGCTCTGTGTTCGCCCTCACGCAGCTGCTGCTGCTCTGGGAATGCTTGGCGCTGACCTTCAAACAGCTCCGGGAACAGGCTGTCTCCCTGGAACTGCCCCAGGAGAAGCTGATGGGTTTCCTCTCCCTGGCCCCTCCCTGCTGTTCCCCACGCAGCCACCACCTGTGTCCATCTGGGGACAGCCCCCAGGCTGCAGTGTGCTGCTCTGGGAGATGGGGACAGCCCTGGGAGAGGGTCCAGGTGGGCTGCAGTGGCGAGGCACCCAGAAGAGAAGCCAGGAACCCCTTCTCTGCAGCACCTCACCTGCGTTGCTGATAGATCCTCCAGGTTTACCCCAGGCAGCCGTGGCCACGTGCTCCAGGGCGCAATTTCTTGCAGCTCTGCCCCAGGAGGGAGGTTTCTGGGCAGAGATGTTCCCTGCATGTGCCAGCTGAAGGCTCCTTCCGAGTCACGGCTGTTTCCTGCTGCTCTCACGTCGGTTCCCTCTTGTGCTCTCCCTTCCAGGTTGGCTGCCTTGCGGAATTAAGGTCTCCTGTCGCCCCTGCGGACTGCTGCCCCACACTGGCAGTGTGGCGTGTGGGGTGGAGGGGCCCGGGACTCCTTCCCCACTTCCGCTACGTCCTTGCTCTGACCCAGCGGCCAGGCGGAGTTGGCCGTCCCCTCCTCCAGCAGCACGTCCCCAGCCCTGCCTGCGTTTAGACTCTTCTTTTGGGGTGTGACGGTGACGACTTTTCCCAGAGCAGGCAGTGGTCCTGGCAGGGGCTTTCTGAGCAGAGACGGCCTCTTTCTGGTCTTGAGGAAGACACTGCTGGTTCTGATTTCAGGGTTTGTTTCATTTGAGAGTCGCTGCTGGTTTCTGGCAGTGTCTCACAGTACAGCATCCCGCTCCTGATTTAACATGAAAGGAATACATCTGGAGGCGGGTTGCAGTGTCTTCTGGGGTGCTGCTTGCCTGACTCTCTGTGCGTAGCACAGTTCTGTTATCTGTTTTAGACTGGGTCTCCTAGCTGTGGGCTGTGTTTTCCTCAGGGCCCGCATCAAGGAGCTGTTTACAAGGAGCAGGAAGATCCCCATGGGCGGTGGCTTGAGAAGGGCTGTTTTCCCGGCTGTGGTGTTTCTGGGAAGGTTAGTGCCTTGCAGGAAGCGGAGGTTATGCTGTGGCATCTCTTCCCTCGCAGTGACCTTCCCGAGCTGTAGCTGGGAGTCCTCTTTGCAGACTTCACCTTGCCGATTGCTAGCTCCTTGTCCTGCCGGGCCAAACCTCCCTGGAGCTCTGTACCACAAAGTGACCTTTGAAATGCTCGTCCTGCCCTGCGCAAGCCTGTGTGTGCATGCGTGGAAATCCACATGTTCCCCATCTCTAGCTGACGTGGTCTGGAAATGGTTATCCAGGCCCTGACCTCCCATGTGGATCAGTCCCTGCCTCTTGTCCAGCAGCTGGGAGCGGATTGCAGCAGCTTCCACTCCCAGGCTCGCAGCTGTGGTGGCCACAGCCTTGTCCCCAGATGTCCCCCAGCTGTGACAGTAAATGCTAAACCATCCTGAGAGCGTGTCTCCCTGCACTGGCTGTGGCTTGTCCCCTGGATATCTGCTGCTGGTTTCCTTTCTGCTGTCCCCATCTTGCTGTACCTGGTCCCTGCTGCTGCCTGCAGAGCGTGTAACCTGGCTGGATGAGAGGGGGCTGCTTCCTGCATCCCCTCTCCTCTCACTGCTCACGGGGAAACGTGGCTGCTTGGCACTCGGAGCCTTCCTCTGGGGCGGAATTTTTCTGTGCCCCTTCTCTTCTGCGACTCCCAGGCACCACCAAGGTGCTGGATTGATGGGAGGCTTGCCGGGAAGGAAATGTTAGTTTCCTTTGGCTCTCGCGAGGTGGAACTTTAACTGCAGGCTGTAAATGAGGGCCATGCAGCTGCCGGGTCTGGCGACACTGAGCTGTGCTGCCTGTAGCCAGGAGCGGGCAGCTGGTCCCGCTGCAGCGGGGCAGCTCTGATTCGTCACTTTTCAAGGGAATTCTAAGGCAGGCATGCACAGCTGCTGCTTTGGGCTGTGCTGAGAGGAGGGAAGGGAAGCGTGCGGGAGAGCGGGAGGCAGCTCCTACCCACTCCCAGTGCTGGCTGATGTTTCCGAGCTGCTGCGCACCACCCAGGGCACCCGGCCTGCCTGCGTGGACGTGGGGCAGGACTCACTGTGGGCCAGGGGCCATCTCCCCAGCACTTGCAACACAAACATTGTTTTGATTTTTTCTTCTGAGTTCAGTGGCCTTGGCAGTGTGTGTCTAGTGACCAACAGAGCCTTCTTCCCCCATGCGGGCAGCCGTGGGGGTGTGGGGTGGTGACTGAGGAGGAGGTGGCTTTGGGCTATGAAGTCATTTGTGCATGGTGGAGTGTTGGATCTTGTGCCACTTTCCCACGGGCTGGGCAGGGAGCAGAATCCCCCCCGGAGACTTGTGCACGCACGCCGGAGCGGGTGCCATGCATGGGTGCCACCCTTGGGGCTGGAGGCCGGGAGGTGCCCTAGGAGCCCCTGCCCCTGGAAATGCTCCTTCTTTCCATGTGATGTTTCTCTGTGGTTTCATTTGTGTGTTTTTTAAAGCTTGTCTCATTTGCCTTTTCTTTTTCTTCTCAAACCTCTGTTGATTACCTTCTGCTATTTTAAATAAACAATCCCTGAACATTCATCGTGGTGTATCCGGGGGCTGTGAGGCGAAGAGGGGGTCCGTGGTCCCCTCTGCCTGTGGCACAGTGTGATGGCCGTGCCCTGTCCCCTCCTGGGACAGAGGACCTGGTCCCGAGGGGCTGCCTTGGGTGGGGCTGAGGCGAGGAGGAGGAAGGGGTCTTGCTCCCGCAGCCTCCCTGCCTCCTCTTCCCCAGGGCAGGGGAAGCAGTCACCCGCAGAGCCGTGGCTCGCCGCACTGGGGTCACCGTCTCTGGGGGTGCCGGAGGGGAAGGGGTCCTGACGAGTCCCCTGTGCCACCCCTGCAGGGACCAGATCCCTTCCTGTGGCTGAGGTCGGTGGGAAACAGGCTGAGCAGGTGCTGCCGTGGCCCCGGTGCAGCTGACACCAGCTCGGGGAGACCGGGGCACCCAGCCGTCTTGAGTTGAGCTCCTTTTCCCCAGCGTGGTTTTCAGGCTGCCCGGCTCCCCGCGCTCTTCTCCACACCATTCCCTGGCCCTTGTGGGGAGGAGGCTGGGCCCCCCGAGGGGGTGATCCATGGCTCATGACCCCATGGAAGGAGCCCCAGTGCTTTCCACCCTGGTCCTGCCCTCGTCACCCACCGACAGCAGCTTCACCACCGGGGATGGTGGCTGTGGCCCACTGTGGCTGCCGTCCCGGCGGGGTCCGGGTGCATCCCTTCCCCATGCCGGGCTGGCAGACGGGACCCTGTGCCTCCGCCAATTTGCGAATGCCACAGGAAGATGGCTCTCCTTCTCCTGCCTGTTTTCCCGGTGCCCAAAGCCGCCTCCGCTCCAAAGACAGGCTGTTCCCAAATGTAAGAGGAAATTGCTAAGAAGATAATTGAGTAGCCAATTAATTAGCTAATGATTAATGTAAGCATCCTGCGGAGGCAGGCCTACAGCCACCCTGGCCGTGTGTTGCAGCGATGTGTCACTCCCGGTGCGGTGACAGCTTCCCGGTGCCCTGGGCTGGATGCCCACCGGACCCCTACGCCTGTGCTCTGGCCAGAGCCAGAGCCACACAGCCACGGTGGCCGGCAGGGTGCCGGCGTGGCCGGTGACGTGCCGGGGTGGCTCATCACCTTCAGCCAGGAGCAGAGCAATGGGGCTGGGGCTGGCGGTCCTCGCAGGGTCCCGGCGCAGACGCATGCTGCCGGTGGTGCTCGAAGCACGGCTTTATTTTGCTCACGGGGCCGGCGCGCAGGCGGGGAGGGGTGGCAAGATTGGGCCCAGCCTGGCTGCCACCGGGCCAGCTGCCAGGCAGGGTGCCGGGGCTGCGGCGGGAGCCGAGGCCGGGTGTTAGGAGAGCAGAGAGGGGAGCAGGGCCAGCGCCAGGGCTGCCGGCGGGAGCCGGGCTGTGCCGGCACTGTCGGTGTACCCATAGCGGGTCCTGCACGGCCCCTCCAGCTCCTCCAAGGCGATGGGGGTCTCATGGGCAGCCATGCCTTGCAGGGTCCTCTTCACCTGCGATGGGGGACAGGGTGGGCTCCCGTTGCGAGGGGCAGTCCCCGTGCCCCACGCAGCCTCCTGTCACCTCGCACGTCCCCGCGCCACCCTGAGTCCCACACATTCCAGTGCCCCCCTTCATCCCCTGCCCTGCCTGTCCCTGTGCCACCCCATGTCCCCATACCTCCCAAGTGCCATATGTCCTGATGTCCCACTTGTCTCTACCCTCCCTATGCTCCGTACCTCCCCATGCCCAGTTCTCCCTGTGCCCTGCTCACCTCCTCCACCTTCCTGAAGACCCGGAGCAGGTTTTCAGCCAGGGCTGCCTTCACCTCTGCCTCTGTCCAGTTCCTTGCCAGCAGCTCAGCCACCAGCGCGGGGTACGTGGAGACGTCCTCCAGGCCGGTGGGGAGCCTGCGCCAACCTGCAGCTTGCAGCCGTGCCGGGGGCAGCCGAGACCGGCGGCACCCACCTACCGCACCCCCAGCCACCTGCGCAGGGGCAAGACCCCCCCCACCATGGCAAGTCCCCACAGCCGGGGACATGCCGCCCGGTCCCATCACCCGCTTTACCCTGTGACGCCGTCGTAGTCTCCGCCGAAGCCGACGGACTGGGCACCGGCCACTTTCTTCACATGGTCCATGTGGTCTGCGGGGACGGAGGGGCCAGGGTGAGCAGGGCGGGGGGACACTGCCAACCCCCCACCCACCCGGGCACCCGCCTCACCTGCGACGTCGGCCAGCGTGGCCTTGTCCCTGCACGTCACATACTCATTGTAGAAGTTGATCATCACCAGGCTGCCCGTGGAGGCCTGGGGGGAAAGGTGTCCCTGAGCCTTGCGCCCCCCCCCCCGCCACCGCCGGCCCCCCCTCCCTGCCCGGGGCTGTGGCCCAGCACTCACCACCATCCTTAGCACATCATCGGGCACGTTGCGGCGGTGCGGGCAGAGGCTGTAGGCGGACGAGTGGCTGAAGATGACGGGGGCTTTGGAGAGGCTGAGCACAACCTTCATCGTCTCCACCGAGACATGGGCCAGGTCCACGATCATGCCCAGGCGGTTCATCTCCTCCAGCACAGTCTGCGGGGACGGGGATGGGGACAGGGCTGGGGCCAGTGAGAGGTGCACCAGGGGCCGTGGCAGCCCTGCATGGAGGGGGGACACTGTGCATCCGCTGCTTGGCTTAATAAACCAGCATGGGGCTGGTGGGTGCCAGTACCACGTCCGCCCCCCGCAGCTCCTGCTCCCAGGCGCGGCTGCCGACGCTGTCCCCACTCACCTTCCCGAAGGGCGAGAGGCCGTGGTGCAGGGGCGGCTCACCCCCGGTGTCCACCAGCCAGTTGTCAGCCCTGCGGAAGGGGGGACACCATCAGGGCAGACCCCCAGCCACGTGCCCCTGCTTGCCCATACGACCTGTCGTCGTCATCCCCCCCACACTGGCTCTGTCACCCCATCCCCGTCCCCCACTGGGGGCTGCTACCAAGGGGTGTTGCAGCTGTGGGTGAGGGTCATGTAGCGGACGCCCAGGCGGTAGAAGGTGCGCAGGACGCCCAGGCTGCTGTCGATGGAGTGGCCGCCTTCCACCCCAATGAGACTGGCCACCTTCTTGCTCTGGAAAGCCTGCTGGATACCTGCGGGAGGGTCGGGGACATCAGCCGGGGTGGGCACCAGGGCACCCGCTTCCCCCGAGGCACCAGCATCCCAGCCCCGTGCCCGCTCACCGGCGCTGTCGACGACACAGGCGAAGGTCTCGGGGTAGAGCTCGCACATGCGGTGCACCACGTCGATCTGCTCCAGCGTGCGCTTCACTGCGTCCTTGTTCTGCGTGTCGCAGGGGACGTACGCCGACCAGAACTGCCCGCGACGGCACTCGGTGAGCGCTGGGAACCCAGCCCCGTGCCCACTGCCACGTGCCTCTGCCCACCCTGATGCCCCCCCACCCCCCGGTGCCCCTGACCGCCTCGCCATCCCACCTGCCCGCCCACATGCCCGCTGTGCAGTTTGGGGATGTTGGTGTGGGTGCCGTTCAGCAGCAGGAGGTTGGCTTCGGGCAGCCTCAGCTGGTTGTTGAACTTCTTGAGGAGCTGCCAGGGCAGGTCGTTGTGCCTGGGCAGGGGAGGGAGCAGGAGTGAGGGGCTGTCTGGTCGCCTGTCCGTCCCGCCGTCCAGCCAGCCTTCCCATCTCCCTGTCCGCCGACCCATTCCCCACTCATCTGGCCAGCATTCATTCCATCCATCCATCCATCCATCCATCCATCCATCCACCCATCCATCCACCCATCAGTCCATCTGCCCACCCATCTGTGCCCTCTGCCAAGAGCCACCCAAGCGGCTCCATCCGGGAGCTGGGGACAGGTCACTCCCAGGAGACAGCCCCATGTGGGACCCCCTTTTGCTGGCCGGCGGGGAGCCGGAGGGAGGCTGGGGACCCTTCTGTGCACCCTTCCACCCACCAGCCCCACTCAGCCCTCACACCCGGGGGGAGCCAGCCCAGCATCCCTACAACAGGGACGTCACCGTTACCGCTGGGGAGGGGGATGCAGGGACATCATGGCCACATGGTGTCCTGCACCCAGCGGTATTGCTGGGGAAGTGCTGGGGGCCAGACGCACGGGCAGGCTCCCGCTTCTCCCCTCCAGTGTCACGGTCCCCACATCCTCCGCTCCCCCTGCTCCGTGCCTGTTTCCACTGCCACGGCACGGGGCTGGTGCCACAGGGGATCCCCGCGAAGGACCTGAGCCTCTTGAGGGTCCCAGCGCAAGACTGGGGACATCCCTTAGGACACAACCCTGCAGACCCGTTTGCCCCAAGCAGGGACTTCCCCCGGGGGCAACCTCGCCCCTGGCTTCCCGGCACCCTGCCTGCTCCCGGCTGGGCTGCACCACTGGGGATCCCCTCGGCCACACAGGCCCGGGGGGGCCCGGCACGGGGATCCCCCCGGCAGGGAGGGCTGTCCCCAGCGGGGTTTTCTGACCAGGGTTTTTTTCTCAGGGTGCCGAGAGCCACAGCCCCGCCGCGGTGCCAGCCAACCTTTGCTCACCCGTCAATGACCGGCGTGGTGGTCATGATGCGCTCGGCCTCTTCCCGGTGACGCTGCCCGGCGCAGGGCAGGAGCAGGCGCAGAACCAGCACCAGCCCCAGCACCAGCACGCTGCCGCCCAGCATCTTCACCCGCTCGGTGTCACTGAGGGACGAGCCGGGGCGACCTGCCGCCGGTGAGCCTTCTGAGCGCACGCACCGGGACGGCTGCCCCGGCTCACCCTCCGTCCCCTCCCGTCGTAAATAAATAACCAGGAGCCGCCGACGGAACCCCACCCTGCATGCCCTGTGCCCCGGCAGTGCCCGGGCACTGGGGCGGCATGGCGGCGGCCTCCCCCAGCCCGGCCCCGGGTGGCAGAGCTGCAGCAAGGCCTCTCCGCATAGCTGTGGTGACGGTCCCAGCCCCTCTAATGCAGCCCAGATTTTTTTTTTTTTTGGATGGGAAAATGCCGGTCCCATCCCCGCTTCGGCCTCCCCAGCGCCAGCACCCGCCGGCAACGCCGGCCAAGCACTGGCACCCCTGGCCGGGTGCTGGCATCTCCGGCACCCTCGCTGCCGACGGGCAGGGGCCCGGCACCCCTTTCCCTCACTCACCCCGATCCCGGGATGCTCGGGCAGCTGCTGCCTGCAACGGCTTGTGAAATGTTTTCCGTCTTGCGTGCCGACGGCGGGGCTGGGACGGGCTCCGGCCACCCCAGAGCCACCCCCTGACATGGCGTCGGGCGCTGGGGAGTGGCCGAGTGCCAGCGCACCCCGCGGCTTTGTGGTGAAGCTGTCTCGCCATGGAAGAAGGGCTGGGGGTGCAGCCGCCGGAGGGGCACGACCCTGGTGTGGGACTAGGGATGGTGCCGGGTTTCCCTGCGTCCCACGGTCCTGCTGCAGCATGGTGTGTGGGGAAACTGAGGCACCCGCTGGCCCTGCGGCCCAGCGCCCAGGGCGGCGTGACCCTGGCTGGCCCCCACGCAGGGGCTGGGGGTGGCTGTGGTGTCGCGCGCGGCAAGAAGCATCATGAGGCTGCTGGGAATGGCACAGAGCCACGTGGAGCGAGCCAGCCCTGCTCCTTGTCCCAGGGTGTGCCGGGATGCGAATCCCTTCCTCCAGCACGGTGCCGGCCGTGGGTAGCCCAGCCGTGGGGCACGGCGTGGGGCTGGCACCCCTGGGGTCACTGCGGGCTGCCGTGGCCAGTGAGGCTCCTGGCACCCTTCCCGCCGCTGGGCGAGCGGGATGCCCCTGCCCGTCCCGCCCCCCCAGGCTCTCCTGGCTGCGGTGGTGGGTCTGGCTGTGCGGGACCCCCCGTCCCGTCCTGTCCCGGGGGTGTCCCCAGCCCGGGGCCATCCCGCAGCCCCCCAGCCCCTCAGCAGCGCTCTCCCGGCGATGGCCCCGGCGCAGCCAGGGCCCCGGCAGGAATGTGCCGGGGGGGCCCAGCCTCCCGCCCGCCGGGACGCCTTCCTCTTTTGCAGCTATTTAAGGCCGGTCGCCAGCACGTCCCTCGCAGTGGCCGGGCCATGGATCGGATGGAGGTGACCGAGACCTTCGCCGGCATCTCCCTGCCCGGCCACCTCCACACCCAGGAGTCCCTCGGCTTCGCCGTCACCTTCCCCTTCCGCCCCACCGACGTGGTCATCGCCACCTACCCCAAATCAGGTAAGGGGCGGCAGGGCGGGGGGGCGAGGAGGGAGCTGGCAGGGATGGGGGACAGGGAGGGGACTGGGGGCAGAGGGTGTCAGTGGGACTGGGGACCCTCAGGCTGGAGCGGGGGGGGCACGGGAAGGCTCTCCCACGCAGCCCTTGGCTTGCCGGCAGGACCAGGAGCTGCCTGCGTGGCTGGGAGGTGGTCGGACGTGGGGCCAGCCCTTTCCGGAGCAGGGCCCCCTCCCCGGCCCCCACAGCCCGGTGGCCACTGGCCCCTCCGGGCACAGTGCAGGGGACCCTCGGCCCCAGCCATCGGCTCCCACCCCCCCCAGAAGCCCGACACTGCGGGTGGGGGGCAGCCACTCCCACACCGTCCCCAACCCCGGACTGGTGTGACTGACTGGTGGGGGCTCTGGGGGTCCCACACGACGCTGCCAGCCCAGCTGCCGCCCCGTGCCACGTTGTGCTGTGCCAAGCCATGCCACGCCGTGCCGAGCTGCGCCAATCCACGGCACACCGCGCTGTGCCGTACGACGGCATGCCGTGCCCTGCTGTGCCGTGGGGTGCTGTGCCGTGCCGTGCCGTGCCGTGCCGTGCCATGCCGTGCCATGCTGTGCCTGGCACGGGGCCGGCGCTGCCCTGACCCCCGCTTCCCCAGGCACCACCTGGATGCAGGAGATCCTGACGCTGCTGTTCAGCCATGGGGACGTCCTGCCAGCCAAGACCATTCCCAACTGGGAGCGGGCGCCCTGGCTGGAGCAGATCTACTTCAGGGAGGCACTGCAGGATACGGCCGCCCGCCGGCTCATCACCACCCACCTGCCTGCCCGCGTCCTGGCCCCTGCCCTGCAGCAGAGCAAGGCCAAGGTGAGGGGCAGGGGGGGGCCAGGACGGTCTGGGGGTTCCCCGCAGCGGTGTCCTGTGCTCATGGGGCTTCCCGCAGCCAGGGTGATTGCCGGGGGCTTTCTGAGTGGGGTAGAGCGGAATCCCCCCCCCCCGGCCGTGGGGCTGATGCCATCTCCCCCCCCGCCAGGTGATCTACGTGGCTAGGAACCCCAAGGACGTCGCTGTCTCCTTCTACCACTTCCACCGCCTGGCCAAGTTCCTGCCTGACCCCGGCTCCTTCGACACCTTTCTCACACGGTTCCTCGAGGGCACGGGTAAGAGCTGGGGGGGTCCCTGGGGTCCCGGGACTCAGCCACAGGGCCCCTCCGTCATCCCCCCCACCTCCCTCCCAGTGCACTATGGTTCCTGGTTTGACCACGTCAAGGGCTGGCTGGCCCAGCGGCAGCTCCTGGACATCTTCTACGTCACCTACGAGGAGCTGCACCAGGTGAGCCCCGGTGTGTGTCCCTGTCCCCGTCCCCGCCGGCTGCCCGGGGTTTGACTGTCCCCCCCCCGGTGCAGGACTTGCGTGGCATGGCGCGGCGGCTCAGCGCCTTCCTGGGCTGCCCGCTGGGACCGGAGACACTGGGAGCCCTGGAGCAGCACTGCAGCTTCGCCAGCATGCGGGACAACGCCATGGTCAACTACTCCCTCATTCCCGCCGAGATCATGGACCACAGCCAGGGAAGCTTCATGAGGAAAGGTGATGGAGGGGGGACGGGGCGGGGGGGACACAGCGGGGGGACGCGGGGGGGTTGCCGGCCCTGGCTGCAGCCTCCCTGCCGCCCCGTCCCCTCCGTCCCGCAGGCGTGGTGGGGGATTGGCGCGACCACTTCTCCCCTCTGCAAAACACCCTCTTCAACCGCCTCTACCAGGAGGAGATGGGTGACTTGGAGCTGCCCACGCGCTGGCCCATGGCGTGAGGGTCCGAGGAGTGGGGGGGGGGGCCAGTGGCACTCGTCCCTGCCACTACACAACGCGACTGGCCCCCCCTCCCAGTCTGTGGAGCCCCGCCGCGGGTTGGGGGCACCCTGTGTGGGGTGCAACTTATACACCCCCGTGCATCACCCCAGGGGTCGGGTCTGCAGTGGGGCTGGGGTTTTGGCGGGGGACACGCCGGCTGCATGACACTCCGCCCCCCCCCGGGGACAGAGGACTTTTCCGGTCACACATTGCAGGCATCCTCATGGCCTTCCTTCCCCTGGGGTGGGGGCACATGGCCGTGACCCCCCTTCCGCCCAGCCCGCCCTGCAAAAATAAATATTTATTGCTGTTTACAGCCAGGCAGTGCGTTCTCACGGGCGCGGGACGGGAAGCAGCGTGCCGACGGCGCCAGCGGCGGGAAGCACTCGGCGTTATCAGGGGCCGCATCGGGGTGGGGACCTGTTCCCGGGGACCTTATCTGGGGCGGGGGGCAATGGCCGGGTGGGCAGCGCAGGAGGCCGTGGCGGGCTGCCAGGCCCTGCGGCGGGGTCACGGCACAGCGGAACGGTGCCGGTGGTCGCCGGCCGAGCTCGCGCCACGGCGCCAGCTCCTTCGGCAGCACCCAGCGCTCCCATCCTCCCAGGGCCCCCCCACTGCATCTTCTGCAACCCCCTCCAGATCCCCTCT
>JAVJGG010000088.1:41904225-41920315 GCA_035590195.1 Aviceda cuculoides | reverse complement strand
CTCCCCGCCTGGGGTGTTCGCACCCAGCGGATTGTCCCACCCTGCCCCCCCGCCCGCCCCAGCATCCTGGGGTGCCCCAGGCAGGCAGCACCCCCAGCCCCTGTCCTGCCATGCTCCGAGGAACGGCCGCATCAAGCTACTTGGGAAGCACAGGCACCATCAATAATTAACTCCTAGCTTAATTAACCAGCCCCCACCAGGACAGTGTGGCACACTGCCGGGGCAGGGGGGGGACGAGGGCTCAGCCCTGGCACAAACGGGACCCCTCGCCAGCGCTCGGCCGAGCCCTGCCGCACCGCCGGCGGGTGCAGCCCGGCCGGGGGACGCTGGGCACCTCCAGCCCCGTGGGGTCCCCCTGCGCCCACCGGTGGGGCACCCAGCCAGCCCCCCAGATTGGGGTGCTGGGGCAGACCCCTGCCCGCGCCAAGGGCCGGCTGCCGCGGCCGCCTCGTCAGGCGCCGGGTTTCTATGGCGACGTCTATTATCCTGCTTTATAGGAGATGAATCAGGAGCTATAAATACGCGGGTTGATCGGGGCGGTGCGGGCAGCGCGCTCTGCCTGCGAGCAGGAGTGCCGGCCGTGGCGGCTCAGCGTGGCCATCCCCGCGGGTGGGTGAGCGGCTGCCTGGAGGGGGACAGGCTGGCACCCCTGTGCTGGCACCCGGGGTGACGGCGGCATCCCCGGTGCCGGAGCCCGGCTCGGCGGCACCCGCCCGGCAGGGTCTTGGGTGGCCCCTGCCCCGTGACGGCTGCCCTGGGCCCCAGTTTCAGTCCCTGTGGTGGCCTTGGGTCGCACCCCGCTCCGGTGGACGTCACCGCCCCGGCAGCATCTGCCGGCACCGGGACGGCACCACACAGCGGGTGAAGGGCACGTGGCACGCGGCGCAGTGTCACGCAGCACGTGGCAGCAGGCAGCTGGCGCGCAGCAAACAGCACCCGGCCTTTGGTGCAGCGAGCGCTGCGTGGCATACGGCAGCGGCGTGGCACGGTGCCCGGCCCGCGGTACATGGCACAGCGTGGCACAGTGCGTGGCACGCAGCACACGGCACGTGGCACGCAGCACACGGCGCGTGGCAGATGGTACACAGCACATGGCAGAGTACACGGCACACGGTCCACGGCACATGGTCCATGGCACACGGCAGACAGTGTACGGCGTGCAGCACGCAGAACATGGCACAGCATGCGGTGCGTGGCACGTAACCCACAGCAGGTGGTATATGGCACATGGCACACGGCACGTGGCAGAGGCAGGAGGAGGGTGCCGGCGCTGCCTCCGCTCCCGTGGCCTGGATTTTGGGGCCGCGGCAGCCGGCAGCGGCGCAGCAGGGCAGGCGGCTGCTCCGGCACAACTCGAAAGCGGTGGCTGCTCAAAAGTACCGCAGCTTCAAAGCGCCGGCGCTCCCCTGCATGCCGCCGGTCACGAATCCCCTTAAACACAGGGGCAGCTGGAGCGGCCGGTGGGGCTCTTGCTCGGTCTTGCCACTGGCCAGGGCTGGGCAGCGTTGGTGGCACGGGGAGGGGCACAAGGGGGGCCGGGCAGCACCCCAAGAGCTGCCTGTCCCTCTGCCCGTGCCCCGCTGAGCAGCCGGCAGGGAGGTTTGGTGTTGGCACCCAGAGAGCACACGGCACGGGCACGGGGCTGGTTACTTTATTGGGGGGGGTCCCCACACACACACGCCAGGGGGGGTTCGTCATGCAGCCTCCAAACGACGTCACGGCAACAGAAAAGCGGGGGACCGAGGGGACCACGGGGACGGCAGGGACGCAGTGGGAACGGGCCACTGGGACCAGGCGATGCCCGCTGGGGACCCCCAGTCCCCTGGGCAGCGCAGGGAGGGGTGCCCTGCACTGGAGCACCGGGACTGTCCCCACGTCACACTGCCGGCTCCCGGTGCCCCCCCCCGCCCGGCAAGGAGGGGTCTGCGGCAGGGACCCCGTCCATCCCCACGCCACGCTGTGGGGAGCAGGGGGGGCTCTCACTGGGGCGAGCAGAGGTTGGAGGCGGGGGGAGGGGGCGGGGGGCCGCGGGGGGGGAAGGCCTTGTAGCTGTAGTACGCCACCACCTGCTTGGGCACCTCCGCCAGCACGCACTTCGCCAGGGCCGTCGGTGATGCCTGCGGGACGGGGGACACCGGGGGACACCGGGGGGGGGACGGGTGAGTCAGGACACACTGCACCCGCCTGCCCCGGTGTGAGGGGCAGCACCCGTGGGGGCACCGGCATGTCGTGCCTCAACGCTCGGTCCTGCCGCGGGGACGGGAGGGGATGGGAGGACCACCAGTGCCCCACTCACGTTCTTGAACTCCCGGAAGGGGACGAACTGGACTATGTCTCGGAGGACGGGCTCGCCCTTGGGGGAGCGCAGGATGCCATCGTCCCCATCCAGGATCTGCATGTCGGTGAAGTCGGCGTTGCCCACCCCCACGATGATGATGGACATGGGCAGGTAGGAGGCGCGGACGATGGCCTCCCGCGTGTCCGCCATGTCCGTCACCACTCCATCCGTCAGGATCAGCAGGATGAAGTATTGCTGGGGGGACACACGGATGCTTTGTGGGGGGCTGCCTGGCCCCAAGCGGGGGGAGCCGGACAAGGACTCTGCTCTGATGTGGGAGCAGCCACAAGTGGCACGAGCGTGCCGGGTCTCAGCCCAGGCTGTAGCCCACTGGCCGGGGCAGTGGGTACCTACCGAAGCCTCCTTCGTCCGCTCCTCGTTGGCTGCCACGCGAGCCACCTTGGAGATGATGGGGGCCACGTTGGTGGGGCCGTAGAGCTGGATTTTGGGCAGGCAGCTCTGGTAGGACTCCACGACGCCCTGGATGCCTGTGGGGGGATGTGAGAGGTGAGGGGGGGCAGCACCAGGCTCTGGCACAGCGGGGGCCATGGGACCAGCATCCCCAGCCCCATCGGGGCTGGACTCACCCTCGCACTCGTCATTGTCAGGGTTGAAGTTGATGGCAAAATCGTGGGAGACCTGGAGGGTGAGAGGGGAGGGGGCAGCCGGTGCCCACCCACCCCCCACGGCCCCCAGCACGTGCCAAGCCTCACAGGAGCCATGGCCAAGGGTGCCTGGAGGGACGACCATGTCCCTGGTGTCCCAGGGGACCCCGGTGCCCTGACCAGCCCCTTACCTCGTACTTGGGGGGGATCCTCGCACCAAAGCCCAGAGCTGAGAATTTCTTATCGCTGCAAGGGAAGAGGCATCAGGAGCCCCGGCACCGGCACTGCCAGCACCAGGGCGCCCGTCACCGGGGTGTCCTGGCCCTGGGGTGGCCGTCACTGACCTGTCATAGTCCTGGCAGATCTCACCCACCGCAACCAGTGCCTTGAGGTACTCATTGGGCTGGTAGGGGTTGATGTAGTGCAGGGAGCAGCTGTTTCGGGGGTCCCCGTTGGAGGCCGTGAAGTCAATGGCCACCTGGCAGGGGGGCAGTGGTGAGGGTCCCCCCCATGGCGAGTAGGGCCACCGGCAGGTCCCTGCTCGCATCGGGTGGCTGTGCCGGCCCCTTTTGCTGGCATCGTGGCACAGCTGCGGCTCAGGGGAGCCGGGGTGCACAACCCACGGCCCCCCTGAGCCTGGACGGGTGCTTGGCCCGGTGCTGGAGCCCCTGCCCGGCTGCCGGCGCTTCGGGGTGGGGGTATGCCGCTCACCGTGAAGTGGATCTGGCAGCCGCCCATGATGTAGTCCAGGAAGGAGTAGACCCTGTGGATCTTCCAGAGGGACCTGCATCAGCCGGTCCTGCCCCACGCCGCCCCACAGCAGCCGGGCACGGCACGGCACAGCACGGGGGAGCTCACCTTCAGGTCCAGCAGCACCACGACCCCCGAGTTCTTGTAGTTGCGCTTCTTGATTTTGTACTTGGGGTTCATGCAGTCCCACTGCACCTGTGTCACGCAGCACCCGCGCTGCCTGCAGCCCCCCAGCCCCAGGGACATGGCCCCACGCACCGGCACCCCGCTGCCGTGACCCCGCAGCACCCCGGCCCTGCAGCTCTGCGACCCCACAACCCCATAACCCTGCAGCCCCCCAGCCCCATAATGCTCCAGCCCCATGGCTCTACGACCCTGCAGCCCCACCACCCCTTAACCCCGCTGCCCCACAGCCCCAGGTTGCAGCCGCCTTCCCCTCTCCCGGCCAGACCACAGATTCCAGCCAGCCCAGCCAGGGCCAGTTTCCCCAGAGTGAGCCCAGACCCACCATCCCTTCCCCAAAGAAGGGGACGGCGAGGGGAGAACGGCCCCAAAACCAGAGGAGGAGCTGGGAGGTGCCTCCTGGAATGGGATCTGCTGGCAGCATGGAGGAGTGACCCCACAGGCTGTCCCCGCGTCCCCACTCCCACCTTGTTCTCCCCCATCGCCTTCTGCATCTCCTCGAAGGTGGTGAAGAACTCCCCGATGAAGTCATGTTTGCCCCGCGAGTCGTAGTCCCACACCACGCACTGCGGTGGGGGACGGCTCAGCCCCGGCTGGGCACCACCTGGCTGGGGGGGGTAGGCCGCACACCCACGGCCCCCCAAACTGCACCCAGCCCCAGCACCGTCCCCGGCGGCTTGGGGTCCCCGGCACGCCACCCGTGCGGGGCGGCGGGGAAGCCAGGGGACACGTGCCCCCCGGGGCAGGGACGGGGGTCCCCGTCACCCTTCCTCACCCTCAGCTTCCTCTTCTCCTCGCAGCTGCAGAGCGAGTTGAGGGAGACCTTGAAGGGCTCCCAGATGGGGCTCAGGTTGTTCTTCACCACCTGCGGGGGGGGGGGTGGAGGGGGGCTCAGCGGGGCCGGGCAGCCGCCGGGGCGGCCATGGGCTGGCCGAGGGATGGATCCTGCCCGGGGCCTCACCTCGGTGCGGTAGACCAGCTGCTCGCTGCGATCGTCGTCGATGCGGTAGATCTCCAGGAAGGGGTCCGACTTGCTGAAGAGATCCTGGAGAAGGGAGGATGGGGCAGAGCACCATCTCCCTGCCCACCCTGCCTGCCCTGCCTGCATGGCTCCCCTTGCCCGCAGGACCCGGCTCACCTTGTCGTCCAACTTCTTGGCCCGGAAGGCGAGCTCCACGTAGCCGTTGTTCCCCGAGATCTCCTCCGAGATGACCTGCCAGGACAGGCGGCTGTGGGGTGCTCAGCACCCGGCACAGCTTCGTCCCCCTGCCCTCCCTGCCTGTGGGGGTAAGGTGGTGCCCTGGGAGGGGACAGGGTGCCACGTGCCTCCCCCGGCACGGTGGGGACCCCCCCAGGTGGTCAGCAGGGACCCTGAGCCCTCCCCACCCCCAAGAGCCTGGGGGGCAGCTGCATGACAGCTAGGACAGGAGGAGGGTCACCGGGGACCCCCCCATGTGCCCCATCTCAATGCCCCCCACCCCAGCTCGGTGCCACTCCCGGCGCGGGTCCAGCTGCTCACCGTGATGGTGGACTTGCCGGCGAATTTCCCGTACTTGAGGAACAGCGGCTTCGTCACCCGTTTCTGCGCCACGATCTGCAAAAGCCGAGGGGTCGGGGGGGGGAACGACGCTGCCGGTGGGTGTCCCCGGGGCGAGGGGTGCGGGCTCACCTGCCCCACGGTGCACTCCATGCCCCCCAGGAAGTCATCGTCGTGCGTGCCCACGCCGGCGTGCCCATGGCTGTCGTACACCTCGAACCGCAGCTTCTGCACCTCCTCGAAGTAGTAGTCCACCGTGAAGATCTTGGCGAAGACAGGGTTGAGGTTGCTCTTGATAATCTCACTGCGGTCCACCTGCGTGGCGGGAGCTTGACTTGGGGGGCACAGTGGGGCCGGAGCCCAGCTCGGGGCTGGATCCGGGGCCAGTGGAGCTGCCTAGGACCTCGGGATGCTGGATCTCATCTGGAGCTGGGCACAGGGATGCAGGAACCCAGGGGCAGAGGGATGTAGGGATGCAGGAACCCAGGGGCAGAGGGATGTGGGGATGCAGGAACCCAGGGGCAGAGGGATGTGGGGATGCAGGAACCCAGGGGCAGAGGGATGTGGGGATGCAGGATGGGGGATGTTGGGCAGCTGCCGGGAAGGACCAACCCTGCACAAGCATTTACCTGCCTGTGCTGGTTCCCAGGCAAACAGCATTTGGAGGCGCTGGCTCAGGCAGGGACGTGTGCCCCCGAGGGCACGTGCAGGTCCCAGGGGCACTGCTCCCTCTGGAGCTCAGGGCAAACCCCGTGGTCAGTTCGAGGGGATGCTCTGACTCTGGACCGTGGTTTGCCATGGCTCTGCCCAAGCAGGAGCAAGGGGCTGGTGCGCAGGATGAGCCCCTGTGCGCCCACCCCAGGCTGGCCAAGGGCAGGGGCCACTGGCTACCATGGCCCTGGCAGGCGGGGGGTGCCCAGCGTCTCCTGGTCACACCGGCAGCGGGTGCTGAACGGCTTCCAGGAGCCTCCTCCGCACCTCGTCCCTGCCAGCGTTGACTCAACAGGACGCACCCTGGCCAGGGCACCCTGCCAGCCCGCCGGCCCCTGCCCACCGCCCGCCTGGGCCGGCAGCATCTGCCGAGCCCGCACCGCTGCGGTGGTGGCGGGGCCACCCTGTGCACCACTGTGCCTCCTGCGTGGGCACTGCCAGCCCCACAGCCCCATCACGAGGCTCCAGGTCTCGGTCACCTCGGCCCCTCCGGTGCCAGCCCCTGCCAGCGTGTCCGGGGCCGTTTTGGCTCTTGGACCCAGCGGGCAGCGGCTGAGCCGGCTTCAGCCACCGTCCTGGCTGGGCTGGGGGACGTGTTCTGGCAGGGATGGGGAGGGGACAGCTCACGGGGTCCCACCAAAAGGTGGCCCAGGTGTGACACTTTTGCCTCTTGGATCTGGCCGTTGCACGGCATGGCACGGCATACAGAGTGTGGGATGGCACATCGTGGCACCAGGGTACAACTGGGCTGGCCCAGCCCGGGCTGGGGAGCCGCAGCTGGCACAGGGCCCCTCGCCGCCTGCCCTGGCTCCAACGAGCAGAGTCAATTACACGCAGAGGGATTTAGCGCTAAATCTGCCGGCTGAGCAGCGGCGATTAGTGAGCGCGGAGCTGCCGGCACCAGCCCAGAGCTAAGCTGTGGGGGAGCGATGGGAAGGAGCCGTGCCAGCCCCAGCGCCAGCTCCAGTGCCGGCCGTGGCTCATGTGGGCACCAGGGCCCCATGGCGCATCACGGCGAGGGGCACGCGGCCGCAGCGCCAGCCCTGACCCCCTCTAAGCTGGCTGTCCCGAGCAGGGTGAGGCCAGCCCACAAGCCCCGATCCCCCCCACCAGGGGTGGCCGAGGTGTCCCTTGGCCCTGGCCCTGGGGCAGAGGAGCCGTGCTGGAGCCACGCACCGTGGGCACCCCATTCCCCAGCTCCACCGGAGCCCCCGAGGACTCGCTCTGACCAAGACGTCCGCACCGTCCCCGTGCGCTGCCAAGCGTCCCACAGCACCCTGCCCTGCCCCATGAGCCTTGCGCTCTGCCCTACACCTCGCGCCCCGCTCCCCGCAACCCATACCTCGCGTCTGGCACGCACCCCGCGCCGTGAGCTTGGTGCCTTGCGTCCAGCATCCTCCGTGCGCCCCCTGCACCCTGCTCTGCACCATCTCCTGCACCCTGCACCCTGCTCTGCACCTTCTTCTGCACCTCGCACCCCGCTCTGCACCTTCTCTTGCCCCCTGCACCCCGCTCTGCACCTTCTCTTGCTCCCTGCACCCCGCTCTGCACCATCTCCTGCCCCTCGCACACCACTCTGCACCCCGCGCAGCAGCTCCTGCCCTGTCTCCAGCCCCACGGGCGTTGCAGCCACCTTGGGGCCATCTCTGCTCCTGTCTCTATCACAGAGACACAAACTCTGGGCCCAGCACCCTGCACCGAGCCCCGCCACGACCCCGATGACATCCAGCCCCCGCCGTGCCTTGCTGCCCCCCACCCTCCTACCTCCATCCACTGGCCCTGGGACTGCATCAGCAGCAGGACACAGGGGTCCGACTTGTTGAGCGTGTCGCGGTCCAGGAGGTGCTTACAGCTCACCCGCAGCTCCACTTTGGAGAGAACGGCCAGCGGGGCCTGGGGGGACGGCTCGGGGGTCTCACCCATGGTGGCCGTGGCACGGTGGGTAGCTGGGCGTGGTGGGGGGCAGGCGGCCCCGTGGGAGAAAGGCATGCGGGGGGAGCGGGGCGGCGAGGGCGGCCGCTGCCTTCGTTGCCGTCAGGGAGCCGGGCGGGCGCCCGTCATGCCCGGGGCGCGTCGCCCCGCAGTGCCAGGAGTGGGGCCAGAACCCAGTTGCGGGGGGTCGGGCAGGTCCCTGGTGGCAGTGGGTGTTGGTGGTGACCGGAGTGGGATGATCTGGTGGGTGGAGGGGACCGCAGGGACCCCCCTCCGAGATGGGGTGGCTGGTTCCAGTCCCAATGGCTCTGCGGGGCCCTGCAAGGCGTCAAAGCACAGCGGAGTGAGCCGCAGCTGGGACACCCCTCGTGACGCTGCCCGTGTACCCCCGAGAACCAGCCGGCCCCACGGGTGCTGCTGTGCCTCCGTTCACCCACCAGCCCCCTGGGCTGACCAGGGGTCCCGCGGGGCTGTGCCCACCTCTGCCCCCCCCCGCCCAGGGGCAGGATGCGTCCCATGGGCAAGGGGCACCCGAGTGGGGCCGGGAGGCTGTGCAGGAGCAGGGGCTGCGCAGGCAGCCCTGGGCACCCACCCCGGGGTGCCCTTCCTAGTTCTGGGGAGCAGAAAAACCCCTCCTGCCCCTGTAGGCAGCATACCCCCCCACCCGGGCAGGGCTCGCCGGCAAGGGCAGCGGGGACACCAGGTCCTTGTCGGTGTCGCCGGGTGATGCTGGCAGTGCTGGCCATATCCCGCTACCCCAGGTAGGGCTGGTGGCACCCCAGGGTGACCCCCCATGCTGGGGACAGCGGCCACCCTCCACCTGGAGGCTGGTGAGGCTCAGCCAGGCGATGCTGCGGTGATGGGTCATCGAGGGGGTCTGCCAGCCCCAGCCTGGGACTTGTCCCCCCCAGCCTGGCTCAGGCTGAGCAGCCCTCCTGCTCGCACCCCAGCGTGCCCAGCCCGGCCAAAGTTTCTCAGCAAAGTCACGCATGGCCCGGGCCCTCCCCGGCACATGGCTCCGGTGCCCCAGCTCCGGCGGGCATCGTCCTCCTCCCTGGGATCGCGGGCACCCCTTGGCATCCCCCAGCGGAGGGGACACCGGCTCCCACCCTGCCCAGTCAACCCCCTCACCTGGGTGCCGGTGACCTGGGCTCCGCACACGGCCGGGCTGAGGGCTGGGGTCGGTGTGCCAGCCGGAGCCGGTGTGCCAACCGGAGCCGGTGTGCCAGCCGGAGCTGCCGCCGCTGCCACCTCCACACAACTGACTCAAGCTGCAGTTCGGGAACGGAGCCCTAAGAGGGAGACGACAAGCTCCGTTAACTGCCTCGCTGCCGGTACCGGAGCAGAGACCGTCCGCAGGCACCGGGGGCTGAGCGGGGTCCCTGGGGCCCCCGGCACCACTGGCCGTGCCAGGGCCGGTGCTCCCACTCCCGGTGAGCCGCCTGTGGTGCAGCCCTCGCTCCCAGCACCCCATGGCCCCTCGCCCTCCCCAGCCGCTCCCCATGGGGTGCCCTAGACCCATCCTGGTCCCGGTCCCCCTTCGTGTTCCCAACCAACACCCCACCGCAAGGATGGGGTGCCCCAAAACTGCCGGCTGCCCTCCCCACATGCCGGAGCACCCAGACCCACGCTCCACGCACACAGAACTCCAGCCACCCCGTCCCCTGTCCGGGGGCTACCCTGACACCCCCCACCCAACGCACATCGCCCCAGCACTGCAGTGCTGTCAGCTCAGCTTTATGAAAGATGATGTAATTAGCCCATATTTGGAGGGATTAAAATGCAGATAGGGCTAATGAGCAGGAGGGCACTGCAGGGCCCTGGGCTTTGGGAGCTAATCCCCAACCTGTGTGGCAGAAATAGGCCACCCTCCTTCCCCACTCCTCCTGCAGTCCCACGGCACAGCCCCATGGGGCAGGAGGCAGCTGACCCACGGAGGGGGACACAGGATCCGACCGCAGGCTCGGGCAGCAGGGCTGGGAAGGATGAGCTAGCAGCCTGCCGTGGCACGGCAGCCCCACGCCAGCCAGCTCTTGCCCCCAGCGTTTGAGCAAACTTGGGTTCATCCGGCTGTGCTGGGGCTCCTGCACCAGAGCGCTCAGTTGCATCCGATCCCCAAGTTTCTGTCGACCTGCTAACGAAAACAAACGACTCAATTATCCCGGCAGGGGCGACTGGCAGCATGGCCAGGCTGCAGAACAGCCCCAGAATTGCTTAGCCAGCGAAGGGACTGGGTGAGTGCTCCCCGGAGCGGGACGGACCCCACCAACGCTGCCCCGTGACCCATCGCGCCCGACCCCACATCAGCCCCCTGCCCTGGGGCAGGCAGAGCCCAGGAGCCCCCCAACACAGCCACCAGGGTGGGCCAGAGCCCCCAGACCCTTCTCCACAGAGGAGCTGGGCTCCTCTCCAATGCCATGAATGTATTTCCTTAATGAAATCGCCTCGCTCCCCCCATGCCCCTCCAAAACCAGACAGTGTAGGTCACTGCCCCAGCAAGCACCGTGGGCCCCCAGGTGAGGCTCATGGGGCAAACAGCCCACAAGTGACACCCACCACGACCCCCCACCTTCTACAGCAGAGCCAACTGCTCTGCCTGACACAGCACCACAGGCAGAGGTGTGGAAATCATTAAATCTACAATACTCGCACAGCAGACACATGGGAAGCAGAGAAAGCTTGTCAGGGAGGGGGCATCCCAAAAAACCGTTGACTGGCAGCTTCAGCTACCCCATAGACAGTGAGAGCAGGTCAGGCTCTAGTGCAGGAGGGAGCCCAGGCTGTGTCCCCGAAGGGAGCTGCACAAGGCTGATGTGTTTGTTTCACTCGCTTTCAGGGAAGTTTGGAGTCTCTAACCACAGCAAAGGAGGTTTCCCGCATCTGAACACTGACTCCCCTGGACCACATCCCTGCACGCACAGCAGCCCACGATCTGAACCGGCACACGTGTCGTACATGCGCTGCAGCTGAGCGGGGGGGGTGCAGGCAACAGGGCAGCTCCGTTCTGTACGTTTTCCCTAAAAAGACAGCACACTCCTATTTCTGTATTTTTTTTTATTGACAGTTCTAGGGAGAACAGTTCATTTCTTCTTCTCCACATCCTGCTCTGCCGCTTCTTTGGCGCGTTTTGCACGAATCCCAAAGAGACGGGCGTTGGCCCGGGCCATGCGCAGGCTGGCAAAGGCCTTGAAGTTCTTCTCATCTTCTGAGATAACACGGGCCTTTTCCCGTTTGAAAACCTAGTGGGAGAAAGCGCCAGACAGTCAGACTGCACATCAGAGGCTCCCAGAGAAGACTTTATGTAAGGCTTAACACAAATAACCTCGCTACATTTTTACCACTAGCTCCAGGACCCTGTTAAGAATAGAGCATTTATGCCATCTACAGGCCCTGCCCTTATCGTTACTCCACCAGGCACCTCATTTCAACCGGTTCCTAATTTGCCAGTGCACGTCAGCACAAGACCAGAACATACCAGGGAAAAAAACAAGCGCAACGTGAAAGCTGAGTCAGGTTTGTGGTGTGCTGTCCGCAGCACCTTTCAGAAGCAGCAAGGGTTGAGGCTAACGGTGACTGCGCAACCTGCCTGGGCTGTCGTGCTGCCAGCACACATCCCTCACCCCAACACGCCCCAAATTCCACAGGGCTACGAGCTCCCTCAAAGGTACAAGTGGACCAACGTCCCTTAAGCCCGCCTGGAGGACACAGTGCTGAGCAATTTGGGGGGTTATCACACAGGTTCCCCCGTGGCCTTCTCTGGAGAGCGTACGGAGCTCTGCTTCTGCCGCGGGCCATTCGGGGCAGAAGTAGAACACCTACGCATGATTATTCCCAACCAACACATCTTGAGCTGAACCCCTGACACTGGTGCCTGGAGCTCTCCTCTGCACCCACTAACACAGCTCTCATCATGCCAGGACTTCCTCGGTTGATAAGAAGTTTAGCAGAGCTCCAAGTAATTAGTTCTTTACGGTCCACTCTGCAATGCTGAGGAACCAAACAGATGTTGGCAAAAGACAAGGACAAGCTTGGCCTGTTCCTGTTTTTTTTTTTTGATCCAGGATGGGAGGTACCTGGAGGCAGCAACCCTTAGCTGTAGGAACAGCGAGAAGAAAATCCGCTCTGGGAAGTTTAAGTCTCAATCATGTCACACAGAGAACATGATTTAGTTACACTTACATTCTTGATTGGCATAACCGGTCCAGTCAGCTGAGTCGCCATCTTGAGTTCCTCAGCCTGCATAACAAGAGGACAAAAAACCCCATTATTAAAAAACCCAGTATTTAAAACATCTGAGGCTAGTACCTCAGTTAAAAACATGCCCTGTACGCAGGTACTCGGCTTAAACACATTGTTAACAATTCTGACCAGAGATTTAATGCCAACTGGTAACAAATTCAGCATTTCAGCCATGCAGCTACAGGAATACTTGGAACAGACATGCTGCATCAACAACCCGTGTTTTGCCTGGTTATTGATCAGCCCGGATCTGGCCAGAGGAGCAGCGGCCTTCCGGGAGTTCTGCCAGCTAGAAAAACGTTGACGTCTACTGTGCCATTTTTAGTTTGATACCTAGCATATTCCTCAGCAACTCCTTCTAAGGCTAATTCCAGCTTCTTGTAAGAGTACGGCATCGCACAAAAATTATTTAAGTTTTATTTTAGATAGTTGATTTCAAGTAAACAAAGCTGAAACAGTATTTCAGACACAAGCAGCTGTACCTACTGGTACAGAAGCTCGAAACTCTTCCTCTCCTGTTCTGAAAAGCAGCCCGAGCACAGTAGGCTCCACTACGGTAAAGTGGCTCAGAGCCAACATGCTCCAGAAGACTGAGGATAGCTTGAGCACACCACCTCGTTTCATGGCTTGCACTGCCCCACGGGAAGCATGTATCTACCACAGGCAGAGCCAAGGAAAGCCAGCTATACTCTGGATCTTGCTGAGATTTTAATGAAAAGCATTTTTGTGTGTCAACAGCAACAACCTTCCTGAGACTGCCTTACGCACGGCTTTCCCTGAACTGCTCCACTGAAGAGTTTGTTGTTGCCTTCCTCACCCTTTCCACACAGCTGTCACCACAGCAGAACAGAACTCCAGATGGACTTTTCAGTCATTCTGACAATTTAGCTTTGTAAACTAAAATTCAACTGGTTGGTCAATGACCAAAACTCCAGCAAACAGACCACCCGAGGAGTTCAGCCCCAAACCTGAGCTGCACCCCTTTGCATGGCAGTCCCTAGGCCAAAAGTCTGCCCAAAGCATTACTGTAACCCAAGAGATCCCCGTGGAAGTCAACTCGTATCAGGCCTGGCCTTGCGCTGGGCTCAGTCATCCCTACAGCCGTGCACAGGAAACACACTGTCCCTGGAAGAAGGGCTGCTCCCCCCTGGGGGGTTTACATTATGAAAAGCACTCAAGAGCAATGCCTGAACTGCACACCACGGCGCCGGGATGGACCAACGACCAAACCTACGAAAATATGACCAGAAACAGACCCCGTGAAGTGTTTCTAGCAGCCAAATACTTACAGAGCTGTCTCCCTTCTTAGGCATAGCCGGCTTCCTTGGGAAGAGTATAAGTTTGGAGCGGTACTCCTTCAGCCTCTGCACGTTGGCTTGCAGGGACTCGGTAGACTTATTACGTCGCCGGGGATCCACAGAGATTCCAATAGTCCGGGCAAACTTTTTGTTAATGCCAGCGAGCTGAAGAGAGAGAGGACAGTGTCAGCATCTGACAACTCCCAACGCCACCACGCTACTGCTGGGAGCTGCTCTGGTCATCAGCTAGACAAGGGTTTGAGCGCAGCCATCACAGGCTACAGAGTCTGGAGAAAGGTTTAGCATCTGACCGAACGGCCCATTGGCAGTGTGAGGGTCTGGCAAGAGGGACTGATGCGGGCAAAGGGCATCCTAGTGTCTGTATTTTAACGCTTAAAATGCTCCACAGACTTTACAGTAATTTTTGCAGATGGATGTCCTCAGGAGAGCAAGTACAACCCCTGAGTAATTATGAGGACATTTAAACTGATACACACGAGACAAAAAATGTATGAAGTTGGCAAGCAGATAACTCTGGTTCACTGAATATTGAAAGCTCCATTTAAGTCTTTTTTAGTAACCATCTTAAATGAGAAATAACCTCACTTTCTGTTTAAAAACAAACATCTGCGTACCATTTTGTGTTCCACCATTATCCAAAAACTAAAGAAAAATGAAGTAATGAAGCATTTGGCATCTAGAAGAACAATTTTACTGCTTCAATGCACCGCTTTCACTGTTATAAATATTTTAATTAGATACTAAACAACATACAAGAGATGGCTGCAGATGCTGGCTGCCAGCAAGCAGTGATGTTTATTCCTGCCCACTGTGTGGAGACAGGCAGGTGAGGGTTCCTGCAGACCACCACCATCCAGCTTTTAACAGCTCATCAGCTCGGCACGCCTGGGAAGGTCATCGAGAACAGTTTCCTGAAGCAACGGAGGGCACTGAATGCTTCCCACAGACTTCTAACTGTTCCTAAAACAGCTCATAGCTATTGCATGAGAAGCAGGCACAGCTACTCTAGCAGGCTATGCTGAACAGTACCCTTCCCTAGCACAACTTCCCCTGCTTCTCTTAAAAATAAGTTGAGGGTGGTTTACTTGGTCCACAACACGAACAGGTTCACATTGGCTCAAATTTTTAAGACTAGCAGAAATGTGTCTTGCAAAGAAATGAAATAATTTAATGAAGAAACGATTAGTCTTTTCCCACCTGCCCCCAAAAGAAGTTTAGGAGACTCAACTAAGGCTCTTCCAGAACCCAATTTTAATGGAATTTTGTTCAACTGACAGTCTGACCAAATGGGTGTTTACTTTTCAAAGCATCGTTTTACTGAGGTATGCTACTGCACCCCCACGCCACAGCTAAAGAAAAGGCAAGAGCAGTGTTTTCTACGCTCCTGTAGAGCCAGCAACACCAGATGTCTCCCCTGGCTGAGCCAGGGTCAGTAGATACCAACACCTTGGCAATTCACTCGTGCATTACCTACATGCAGACGAACAGGACAAGACAACCAGACTCAGACTCGGAATTTTATTGGGTTGGGATCAGTGCTCTGTACTTACTTTAAGCTCTTCTAGGCTGAAGCCTCTGCCAGCACGAACTTTTTTGTGGTATCTGATAGTAGGGCACCTCACTATAGGCCGGATGGGCCCAGCCACGGGCCGGGGAGCGATGCGGCGAGCCTTCGCCTGTCGGGCCTTCCTCCTGGAAGGTCGAAGGGGAGAGCGATGAAGAACACTGCATTTCTGCCAGATGTGCCACTCCTATGCTGCCAGGCGACCTCCCTCGCGGGGCAGCATCTGCCACATGGGGATCTCTCAGAAGCAAACACAACACTGGCCTAGCAGCTCAGACAGGCTGATACCTGCTTCTACAGAACAGCCACAGTCATCAGATACAGAAGGGTTCGAGGGAATCATCAATGAAGTACAGCGATTCCGGAGATTTCTCATCACTTGACTGCAGCTGGAATGGCCTGACCCTGACCAGAGACCCCACACCCCGCTACCATCCCAGAGCCTTTAACAAGTAAGGTTAGGGGAACTGCTTAACACAAAGACACGGTACTACAGCTTCCTAAACAGTTCGATACGAGACGAGAGACACCTTCCCCCCGCTACAAAAGCTAAAGCAGCAAGAGCAGGCCGGGGGAAGCCGGGCCGCGGGCACTCACCTGCGGATCTTGCGGGCGGGCTGGTTGAACCATGTGGCCACTCGCCGCTGCCAGTCCTTGTGGAAGTGAGGCTTCAGGATCATGCCATTGCGGCTGGGCGCCATGGCTGCTGGGGCCTGCAGACACGGGCAGGGCTAAAGGCGGCCGCCGGCCCCACCGGGGTAGCGGGGCCTCCCCCGGCGACCGGGCCAGAGGCCCTTCCCCGGTCCCTGTGCCACCCAGGACAGGCCCAGAACGCTCCCGAGCCCGCCGGGCCAGGCCCACGTCCATGCCCAGGCCGGGAGCCTGTCAGCGGCCCCCTCCGGGCCCGGGGCC
>JAVJGG010000088.1:41889775-41904125 GCA_035590195.1 Aviceda cuculoides | reverse complement strand
CCGCGCCCCCCCCCGGGCCGGGGCCCGGGCCCGGGCCCAGGCCCAGCCCTCCGCGCAACCCGCAGCCCCCCCGCAGGTCTCCGAGCGGCCCCGGAGACCTCCGAGCGCAACCGGGTCCGAAACACAGCCCCCGGCGGGCGGATGGCGGCGGATGGAGCCCCCCCAGCCGCGGCAGCGCCCCGACTCACCTCCCGCCACTGCAAATGGCCGACCGGAAAAGGAAGTGGAGGCGCCGAGCGCGCCGGAAGTCCTGTAGCGGCAGCCAATGGGCAGCGCCGCGGGAACGGCCCAATGGGAACGTGCCTAGCGGCAGCTTCACTACGCCCCTAGTAAAGATGGCGGCAGTTTAAAGGGGCCGCGCACAGCGAGGCACCTGCAAGGAGGCGAAGGGAGCCCCGGGGCCCACATGCCCGGTGCGATGGGAACGGACACGGGGCGGGGGTCACACCGTCCCCAAGGGGTCCCGCAGGACAGCGGGGACCCTGTTCCCCTCCATACCCCACAAGCAGGGAGACCCTGCTGCGCCTTGGGGCCCCCAGCAGGGCTCTGCCGCCTTCCCCTGTTTGGGGTGAGCAGCAGCATCTCCTGCATGGCAGGAGGGGGGTCAGGGGACCACCACCCACCTCGGCAGAGCCCAGAGCCTGCAGTGGATCCTGCCGCCTAGACACCACGGCCACGCTGGCAGCCACCCAGGCCCCTGCACTGTCCCACCAGCGTAGCACCCCTACGGCCGTCCCACTCTGCTCCGCAGAACCAAATCCTCCCGGCAAAGGGTTGATTCAGGCAGCTTAGAACACAGCCACGACTTTAAGAAACAAACAAACCGAAAACATCAAAGAGTAGCTGCTGCTGGAAAAGTGAATTCAAAAAATTGACCTTGTGAAGAAACGAACAGGTTTGGAAGAAAAATTAAAAAAACCCAGGCAGTAGCATCCCAAATGCAGAAAACCACTTCTGCCCCTGAGAGCAAGGGAAATCATCCCCACCTTGGGGATGACAACCAGCCCTCAAGGGAGGGCTCGAGGCTCCATGTACGCAGGGGTATCGATGCTGGGACAGGGGAGAGGATGCCTTGCAGAACCATCCTCCCCCAATCACCAGGGGAAAGGAGAGGCTCCAGCCTGACTTGGTGAGCACCAGCCTGGGGTCTATGACTGAGGCTTGGGAGGTGATGGGCTTGGGCTGGGGTCTTTCAAGTCACAGACAATCCTCACGGAATAACTCAAGACAATCTTTCTTAAAGGATTAATCCAGCCAGAGCACACCAGGCACCAACAATCATTTTAATGCTTTCCCTGATGAATGGCAGACAACCATGTCATCACAGCTTGTTCTGCAAGAGCCATGAGGATGGAGCCAGAGGAACTGCCAGCTTTTTACCGTGGCTTCCCAGCAGACATACCTGTTTTTGCTCAAGTTCCTGAGCGCTCCTCTCCAGCTCTGAACCAGCAGTGCCACCACACAGTCTTCCAACATGTAACTCAGAGCCACTCTCTGCAACACTAGTTTCTAACATCACGCAGTGGGGTTATATTGGTTTCTGCACGCAGGTTTTCCTCAATCTCTGCTTGCGAGACAGTTGCTATAAAAACTGAATGTAAGTTATTGGACAGGGAGAAGAAAGCCCTTTTCCCGTACAACTTGATAGCTACAATAAGCTTTATATGTGCCAAAACACATATCTGCATCTTGACATATTCTACAGACACAGCAGCACATTATGAACAGTTTATTCTAGTGAAGTCTGTTTTTCCGTTTCTATTTTATGTTCAGCAGCAGAGATGACCAAAGGTTACAGCGGAGTCGCACAAGAACTGGAGCACCTCAGCGGGCTCAGAGTCTTGCAGAGGTTTCACTACACTGACCATTCTGGCACCGAAGGGGACAGCCCTGCACTCCTGCCATGTCAAACAGCACAGCGAGAGGTGTCTGACAAGGACTCCACAGGATCTTTCACCCCTAAGAACATGTACACCGCTCCTGTGTACAAGAAATCTTTCCAGCGGATTAGACTTACCCAGCTCCTAATCACTACTACCCTGCTGAGAATCAATTTCAAAATGCTAAGGAGTTATCCCTCCTGCAGGAAAAAACTCATTAAAAGAGCCAACGTAGCCATCCCTTAGTTTTTGGGTAACAGCAGCACAGAGATTTCCTGCTTGGTATCTTTGATTCTGGAGCTGAAAAAGGAAGGGTCTGTGTCCAAAAGAAGCCTCTAGAGTCCTCCTGTTCCACACATCAGGAGTGGGCTTCATACTGGTCTCAGGCGTGGTTCCTCCTCCTCCTCATGGTTTGGTGGCTGCTGGGGCATTTCTTCATCTCTTGTGTCTTGCTTGTCCCTCTCCGCTTGAAGCCAGCTCTGAGGAGCTATCATTTTCTTTGGCCCATAGGGTGGAGGCCCAATCAAAGCTTCAATGTCATCATAATTTATCACTTCTTTCTCCAGGAGGGCATTAGACAGCTAGAAAGAGTAAATAAGGCATAATGAGGCACAGGGGTTCGACAACAGCGTCTCTGAACTGATGTGAACTCTCCCTGCCAGCTCAACTCCGATCTCAACATCTGGACACAGCACGTGCTGCAGCTCACGAGGAGTAGACCCCTGGCTACCACCCCACGGATGGGGTGACCCGAAAGCCTGCTGGAGCCAGTACAAAGTTCTCGAGGCTGCCAGCACCTTTCACAAGAGCGTTTTTGGCCAGGAATACACAGCGTGACTGGAGGCAATAAAGCAAGCTCTAAGGAATGATTTGGCAACTCAGAACTCCAGGAACAATTAGAGAAGTGCCCTTCCTACCACTGTCACTGCACCTGTGGCCCTGCCTGTCTTAAGATGTCAAAGTAGCAGCAAATGAGATCACAGCCTGACCCGCACCCCTCCCCTGTACACACAGGGACAACAAACATCTCTCTGTTCCTGAAGACACGGGCTGAAGGTCATCAGAAGTTCCTCTCCAGAAAAGTTGAATTCCCCGGCCCCTCTGCCAGTAGAAGGGCCACACTTGAGCAGCAGGTGGCTGTCAAACATGGAACTGCTCGAGTCTGCTGACAAGATGCGACACACTGCCCTGGCAACTGAAGCATTTACCCTGTAGATACTTTGGCTTAACTTAAAAGTTTTCCTGTGATGAGCCTCTAGCAAACATCTGACTGCTGTTAAATGAAAGGATCAGAACAGAGGAGGCCTGCAGAGAGGAGACCCCCTAACAATGCCTGCCTTCAGAGCACTCCCAGGGCCCTGTCCTGGGGACAGGGCTGTGAGATGGCCAACAGCAGGGTGTCCAAGCAAGCAAGCCCTGGCTACCTTACTACACGAAGCAGGCCTGCAGTTGCGTAGCTCAAGGGGTTTTTGTTGTTTGTTTAAAAAGAAGGGATTGTTTTATTCGTAAAACATGCAACACTAAGTTGACTCCTGGTCATTTTGGATGTTACGGACCAGACTTCTGAAGGAAAGATCAAGTAGACACACAGGGCGCTGCAACCCAAGCGTGGCTCAGCCCAGAGCGATTGGTACAGAGCTCCTGGCAGAGAGGTGGTGACATGCCAGGGTGACTGGCTAGTGGACTGTCAGGACACGAAGGGGAGGAGGCAAAGCTCTACCTCTGCAACAAGGACTCCTTGGTATATCAGGTATCAGGGAGCTGGCAGGTGAAAACAGCCTGGAGTCACCAGAAAGCATGAACCAGCACCAGTCAGCCAAGGTGATGGGTCCCGCATTCTTTCACCAAAGCCAGAAACTGTCCACCTGATTCCTGTACATCTACAGGACCTGAAAGGATGAGCTCTTCCTGCCTTTGCAGGCTTCAGAAAAACGGTCACTGTCTTCTCTCCAGGAAACTACACTGCCAAGAGGGTAGCGGAGAAGTGCAAGTGAGGGAGACAAATTCTAGCTTTGATTACTTCCACAGAGCACTCCTACTCCTCTACCCTGCAAATACCAGCTGGTGTCAGGAGGCAGACTACTCACTGCTGGAAAAGGCACACAGTCCTCCCTGTGCCTGCTCCTAATCTGGGGGATATGCAGTAAACAGTCACTTGTTCACAAACACAAGCCCCAGCACTCCCACTACAAGACTTTCTGGGACCACAGAGACACTGCAACAGCCAAGCTACAGAGCACAGGAGTGGCAAGGCAAAAAACACCAGTTTGAAAAGAAACCTGAAAAACAAGCAAAAACCCCACACAACTCCAACTTACTGTTTGCAGCTTGTCCCGGTTCTCCAATAAGAGTTTTTCTGTGCGCCTGTAAGCCTGAGCCACCAGAACTTTTGCTTCCTAGAAGACAGTAACAAGAAGAGAGATCTGAAGTGTAGGTGGCAATGCACACAACATGTGGATAAACAAGGAGAGCACCAAGGGATGGAAATCTGCAGACTGAGCCAGGCAGAAAGTGGCTCCCATCAACAGAAAATACAGATAAACCGTTTGAAAAAAAGCCAAAGTAGTACTCATGATAAAGAACAGTAAACACCTGCACGAGCACGATTCTTCAGTTGAGTCCCAGCTGATGGAAAATGCAGTCTACTTAAGGAGGCTGTCCGGTAGCAAAAGATGCAGCTCAGCACAAATCCCAGGGAAGCACAACCACAGCACTTCTGTACCAGAGTTTTTTTTGTCTCCAGCTATTTGATTTTTCAACTAAGGCAATGTTTTTTGCAGCAATGAAGCCCAATTTCCTGTCAAAACAGGCTAACATTTTTCAGTCTAAACCATCATTTTGGTTAGATAGCCTCTCTGATATAGGAAGTAGAGACATTCAAATTATGCAACTGAGACTTTAAGACACAGGTTTCTTGCAATCTAAGCATTCCATAGCCATGCTTAAAATATACATGGGACTCCTGAAGGCCTGGAGAGACTTCATGCAACAAAATTTTCCCTAGCTGGGTATTTGCCCACGCTTCCACAACAACCCCCCAGTCTCCCCAAATTATTGCTTCTTCCTCTGCAAAGCATTTCTCCCTCTTTCCAAATGTCACATTTGCACCTCTCATCTCCCAGAAGCTCACCAGGGTCTTGGCCACACTGGAACCAGGACTGCAGCTTTCACAGTTCTATGCATTGCAGCATATTTCACAGCCACTCGCTGCATCTTCAGGCAGCACAGGGCCACTGGGCTGAACTCACAGCTATATGAGATTTTGCCTGTTCTTAATGCCTCACTGCATAGTCCTAATACATTGTAACAGAGTAGCTAAGTGTTCACTTGTTGAAATTTACTACTTAATGGCTAACAGAAAAATACAAATTGTATGGGTGCAAGTTACATGCATTTTTTCACTGAACTGCAGAAAGTAAAACCAAACCAGAACACATAACCAGGGGTGGCCTTACATGATCCATCATTTGCTGAAGTCCCTGGCTGAAAGGGCGCCGACCAATTCCAGCTGCACTCTCCAGGTCTGGGAAGGAGAGCTGGCCAATGCTGGGCACCATCCCGTACTGCTTCACCATGGAGTAGGCTATCTTGGTCACCTTCTTCAAGTCATCCTGTGCTCCTGGGCAAGAGAGACAGACACAATGCTTGCCAGCTCCAAGCTGAGTGTAAGGGGAACACATCCTGCACAAACATGCCTTCCACTAGTCGAGAGACCAGAGGACCCAGAGGAGCCCATTGATGTGAACACTCCACCTGATGATGGACCTTTCTACTCGTACTGCAGAACCCATGCACAACTGCGAGTGCATCTACTGCTAAGCTAGTTCACGTGGAGTGCTTACCTGCCACTGCCTGCTGTTATCCTATTTGTATATAACTAGTTGGAAACATGGCACAGAAAGCTCTAGGACCTCCCATGAGCCAAGAGTCTTGCCAGGTTATTGCATCCGTGGCCTTAGCCTTTGGGACAAGTCTAAGACAACACAGTGGCAACCAACAATGAGAGACCTCCATGCTCACAAATGCAAGCCCAAGAGCAAAACATGCAATTTGACATTTCTCCTTCCCAGTGCGGGAAACCTCCTGTCTTTTGGTCAGATCAGCCTTGGACAGAGCAAATGTAGAAGTTCAGGCTCTCTTAGCACAATCTCCGCCTGCCTGTGCCAGGGTCTGGCTCCTCACCTGTAGTGACTTTGTTAAAGGTGATAGCCTCGGACACTCTCCCTCCCAGCGCCATACACATCCGCTCCAGCAGCTGTTCCTTGGTGAAGAGGTACTGCTCTCTTGGAAGGATCTGAGCAAATCCGAGCGCTGCGTTTGTTCGAGGGGCTATGGAAACCTGCAACACAGAGCAGCTCCCTCAGTCCAAGAGAACAAAAGAGCTCCCAACTACAACAGCAGAGGGAAAACAGGAAGAGGCCTGCATTCCCAATGAAATTCGTCAAAAGCTTTGAGGCAGGCTGACCTATGGAGACACAGCCAAGGACTACATTATGTCACCATTCCTGTACCGAAGGCTCTGCCTTCACAGCTGCAGAGACTTTCTGCCACTTTCTGCTCAAGAAATGGAAAGGAAATTGTCCTTAACAGCCAGTCAGTGAAATCCTGATGTTTAGGAGTTGCTTTGGAGAGCATAAACCGAACAGAGTTCACTTTACTGTGTTCCAGAATCACTGAGACTACCTGGAGAATGACAGGATGTCTTCAGAAAAATAAAGAGCCATTTCCCCCCCACTCATTAAATGAAAGTAATTAACAACAGTTCAGCTTATACAATAGGTCATTCAGAGTGAATTTGCTGCTGGTGGCCAGCCAAAGAGCTGTCACCCTTGTCATTTCCACTCCCCACAGTGTCAAGGCTTTTCAAGGAGATGCGCATGGGAGAGAACACACCCCGGGGTGCCAAAGAGAGGCCCTTCCCTACAGAGAAGGGCTTCAGGCAGACAAACTCCCAAGCATACCAATCTGAAAAACACATCTCTTTCCATTAGTATCAGAGCGGTTCCTGCAATGGTAGCTTTGTTGGCTGCAACACACCAGCAAGCCTTGGCAGGGAAAGAGATCATATACGTGTTAAGAAATATTAGTTGATCAGCTTAAGTAAGCTGTAAATAGAATGAGTCGCTTAGACTTGTAATGTTGTGTGATTTAGTATGCTTTTCACTTACGTAGCATGAGTAGCCAGATTTGCTGAAGCCTGAGACTGCAAGCTGTAAACTTTCACCTAGATTTGCTGAACTTGTATCTATTTAAGCAAACAAGGCCTTTAGAGCCAGCACAAACCAGAAGATAAGAAGGGTACAGCCATCAACAGCAGCTGCAGCTCCACAAGATAACAGCTTGTCTATAGACAGTGAAGGAATCCAATAAGGAGTCAGAAGGTGTCAGAAGATCTCAGGCCAGAATCACTGTTGGACCAAACGGTGCATGAAAGGCGTGTGGAGACTGCATGAGGGGCAGATGCATAGTCTGTAAGGGTATAATTGCCCAAGGATTTCTTTGTTCGGAGTCCCTCCCCAGAGGCACCCAGCTTGAGCTGATCCTGCTGCTGTACCACTCTATTAAATTATTTATTTTTATGAGATTTGATGCCTGAGACTGCTTCAGGAAACCTAGGGTTTGAACTGTGGAGCAACTAACACCAGACGCCCAGACCAAACTGTGCTTCTTTAACATATGCTGCACGCACACGTGGAGCAGCACTTTGCGTCCAGAGGAGGTGCATGAACTGAGCAGCAGCATCAGGAGACTCAGTTGCTCCAAACAGCTTTATAGTTGGCTTTTAACTGCAAGGCTCCCCCTATAGCTCGTTTATCAGCTTTGCACCATCACTGTCATCAATGGAGCCTAATGATGGATTTCTCCACAGCATATTTTAGGGACACGGTTTAGTGGTGGACTTGACAGTGTTAGGTTAACAGTTAGACTCGATCTTAGAGGTCCTTTCCAACCTGAGTGATTCTATGATTCTAGATTTGCCATTTATTTTGCTGCAGTATTCACAGCTCCAAGCTCATGGAGGCCAGGGTAACGCAGCAGAATTGGAAACAAGTACTACAAAGAATCAAAGCATCTTGGACAGGGGAACCCCAAAGGACTCCTTCCCAGCTGGTGACAAGCTTCATTACGCAAGAGCTGGTAGCGGAGTTACCTTCATCACAGCCTCAGTGTGCTCCAGCAGCCAGCCAACCAACGCGTGACCTGATTCATGAAACGCCACAACCTTCCTCTCTTCTGGTGACAAGATCTTACTTCTTTTGGCAGTGCCTATAGGAACACAGACAAGGATTCGGTAAGATAGCCAGCAATAGGTGTAACCAGTAGGGCATAATCTTGTACAGCTTAGTGCACAAGCTAGCACAGTCTGTGGCTGAACAGTCAGCAAGATTCATATTGCACTGTCTAGGGAAAGGCAGTAAAAAGCCCTTCAACTTCATGCTGTGGAAAGTGCTCTCTGTCCCTGCAGTAGAAAGCAATCCATGCTTGGATTGCTTGAAAACACTGGCAGAAACTTCCCCCCCCCTCCTCCTTACAACAGACTTAATCTTTAGACAAACAATTTAACATCTGATTAGATCACAGCTCTAGAATGCAAAGCTCTGTTCTGTTCCCAGCTCTGCCAAAGACATGTTACACTATATCTCTGCCCAGGGACAGATCTGCAACAAGTCAGTCTACCATTTGGAAAAATACCCAACAAACCAAAACCCAAAACAGAGACTAGTTAGAATATCATACTGATTTTGCTGTACGGCCTTTCAGTCCCTTAGGCAGAACATAAGAGAAGCAAAACATTGCATTACATGTAAGAGGGGTCCCAGCTGAGATTCTTGTGCATTAGGAGTGTTCAAATCAGCAAAAGACCAACAGTATATATGAAAAGCTTTCTCCAGACCCTGGCAACATCTCTCATTACACATGGCATGCTCCATATGAGCTTATTCCCAGGCTCCTGAGAACCAGCAAATTAAGCCATAACTCACACTTAGTACTTCCTCCAAAAAGGTGATTTTTTTTTAAAGTGTCTATTTTCCAACCCAGTAGTTCATAACGCAGAATAAGTCCAATTAGGATTTTAAAAAAGAGCTGAATGGAAGTAAAACTTCTAGCATGTAGAAAATACGTTAACTACAGAATACACCGCATATCAAGCACTCATTATAGCTCTGCATGTTGAATGCAAAAAGGTACCAGTACTTTAAAGCCAATGTCTCTACACAGTGCCAGGAGCTGTAGGGGGTAGAACAGGCAGAGTCAAGAGCAGCATTACACCAAGCTTGCTTGATGTCTTGGAAAACAATGTTCTATTAACATTAATTTTTAAACAAAGTCAAGAGCTTTATTAAACAAGGAAACAGCAAAATTAGTGTGGCAGATATTGCAAAATTATTGCTCAGGGACCCTGGAAACCACTGTGCCCCGCAAGGCATGATGGTGATGGAATAGCAGATTAATTGCAACAGCCTTGATTTTCATCAGTCAGTCCCTTACCCTGCCTTCAGCAGTGCACGCGCATGTGCCTGTATGTCTCTTTCCATAGAAAGATGTATATATACACACACGCTTAAATTCTGGAAGCATTCCTCTGTCAGCCCACCAAGGAGGGAGGGACTGTACTCTTCACTATAGCACACAGCATGCCTACAAAGATTATTTCTCTTCCTACAAAAAGTAATCTCCAGGCAGGAAAGTTCTCTGAAGGCCAGTACTTATCACATTTATGAGACAAACAACCCAGGAAACAACTCTAGTGCATCTTTGCTGGCCTTACACAGTATACACAAACCCCACCAAGAAAAGAGACTCCACTGCATCTTCTAAAGACAACCCCTAAAAGCCTCTGTGCACTCTGCAGGTTTCCTCCCTCACTCCCAGGAGACCTGACTTACTGACTGCTTTCTGTTCCCAAACTAAAAACACAATGGGGACTACCACAGAGAGAAGTTCTTACTCCTCCCTTACAGCAACACAAAGCTTTAAGGCTGACAGGGCCTCTGGACTTGCAAAGTTCTCTTTTGATTCCACATCGCTCTTATTAAAACCAGAAGCTTATAATGGAAAGCACAGTAATATCTTCTTTCTTTCAAGAAAAGCTTTTACAGCAACTGAAATGCCCTCTGGATTGTGAAACCCAGAAGTGTTCCTATTACATGGCAAGGGTACATTTAATATATGGGCTTGGAGGGTTGTTTGGGGTCTTCTAGTCTTAGTCTGCAAAAAATAGCCAGGTCTTGCTAATACGAAAGAATCCGATGAAGCAACAAAAAGACTTTATGGCCTCCTACACGCCATAGAGCCTTAGTGAAGCAAGTCGGCTTGTCAGCAGTGAAACTGCTGAAGCCCATGCCCTGCAATGCCCCACCATGTTAATCCCAGATATCCCTTCTGCTACACATCCCCTGAGGCCTTACTTGCTTTTTGCCTTCTCTACCAAGCCTGGGGAACTAAGGCAAGGGTGGAATTCAGAAAGAACAGCCAAGTGAATCCCTACAAGTTTGGTGCTTTTTCTCCTGCAGATTGGAAAGTAAAGCACATATTTGCTCCGGCTGGTAAAGACTTCTGCGTTACAACTGGAGTCATCTCACTGTCCACTCCTGGGAGCTGCTGAGTATAGTTTGGGCTTTGTGCAAGGGTGGCTGGCCACAGTTATCCAAAGCACTCCAAGGGTTTTGTTTTTAAAAGGCAGGTGAAATTCTCCAGAATTTTCTCAAAAAAAAAAAAAATCTCTTAAATGAGGAATTGTTTAGGCATTTTCTGATAAAGCAAACACTCAGGACTAAATTCCAGGATCAGGAAATAACTGACACAGTACAAACATCCTGTTCCACATGCTCTACTAAGAAAAGCGCAGAACGTAGTCTGTTTGCCCAGGCTCACCCCCGGTAATGACACTGCAGCCTGGAAGCAGTTAAGTGTCTGATTATGAAAACCACAGCTTGGCTACAGGGCAGTTCAGACCGAAACCCACCAGATTCAAATCCCTCAGGTGAAGTCAAGAGTTCTGGGAACTCTTTTTCCCCTCCCTATAATATACTGCTACAGGGTAATCTCCAGAGGTTCCTCTGCTGGCAATCGCGTAAGCGACAGGGAAAGACCAACAGGATGTTCTCAGAGGCAGAACAGTACTCTACTGTATTTCAGTTTATTCTGCCAATTCATCAAAGCCTGGGCTTTGAGGCCAAAAAGAAACATCTCCAATTTCTTGTTGTTGAGGATGCATAGCCTATTTGCTATTCATGTTTATGTAGCAGGTGTCCAGAGCAGCAAGAAAACCCCAGACATACTTCCACTTTTTTTTAAAAAAACAAACTAAAACCTTTTTAAACTAAAAAAGCCATACAGATTTGAATTCCCCTCTCTACTGTTTTCCTACTGGTCATCTTCCCTTGAGCTACAGGTTCAGGCTACCTGCAGATTCAGGAAAAGAGATCCATCTGGGGTCTTGTTAGAAATTTCTGTGACTATAGCATCTAACGCCTTCAGGACAGCTCTGCAGGACAGAGCAGTTAGGACCCATCTGTCTTCCTCAAAGGTAACCCACTCACTCAAAGCCTTCTCTCAAGAAGCATGGTACAGACCAGTAAGACAACAACAGAAATAGCTGAATTGCTTACCTGCAATGACTCTTTCCACAGCATACTCGAAGTTGAAAGTATCGATGGATTTGTGACCTTCTCTAGCGGCATGAAGAGCAGCTTCATTACATATGTTTGCGATGTCAGCTCCTGTAGACAAGAGTTTACAAGAATTACGTTGGATGTGTTATGTGACAGATTTCAGAGGACAGAAATAGCAAGAACAAATCTGGCGAAGGACCTAAGTCAGTCAAATAGCCTGCACTTTTTTGTTCCTTGGGAACAGAGAGCAAAACCTAGTCCATGGTGTTTATGTTGGATTTGAACAATACAACTGCCTTGGCAACAAATGCTGTGTTGCCACACAGAGGACAGAGTTCAGCAATCAATTAACAGGCAACAGGGGAGTGGTGTGGGCAGTTGGGTTGGCACAGGCTGCCGCACTGTTCATACAGCAACCACACAACCTCTGTGCGGAAGAGAAAGAACATCTGTTCTGAGTTTGTGTGTGAGGGTGATGGTGGCGGGGGGCTGCTGAAAGAAGTCACGAAGAGGCAGCGTGCTGGGGCCTGTTAGAGGGGAAACCCAGAAAGGATATTCCAGGAACTCCACATAAGCAGGAACTCTGGAGCCCCTTGCTCAGCACTGTTTCAAACTCCCAGGGACCTACCCTGGCAACAGGCTCAATGCAGGAGCCAGGCAGAGTTGTCCAATTTCTACTCTGACCGACAAAGTAATTGCTATTCATTCCTCCTATCTGTTTCCTGGTAACATATATCAACTTAAGAGTCTTTCCTCTGAAGTGCAACATCTCAACCTCAACAACAGCTTGGACAGGAGCATAAGCAGTGGTTCCTCCCCTTAGGAATTAGAACCCAGGCATTATAAAAGTGCATTTTCCCTACCCCCACACCCTGCTAGTCCCAGAAGTTTCAGAATATTGAAAATAGCCATGAACAATTGCTCATCAGAGCTCACCAGGGAGCTGGTTAGGTTCCCACTATTTCCATAGAGATGGAGAAGGCTTGAAGAAAAAAGCCTTTTAGACCGAAATACCCTGTTAAAACCAAGCAACCAAGAAGCTCCAGCTTGAATTGCAGAACTAGCACAGAAGCAGGCAGAGCAGGCCCACAAGGACACAGCATATCATACCACTGAAGCCCGGAGTCAGTTCAGCAAGGTGCTGTGAGTAGAAGCTGGCATCTTGGATCAGTTTGAGACCCTTCAGGTGCTGCTCAAAGATCTCTCTTCTCTCCTGTGAAGAACACAGAACACCTGAGCCCAGCAAGCATTCACAACGTGGCAGCTTCAGTGCCGTCCATCGTAGGGAGCAGGGGAGGAGCAGACCTCTGGCAGCGGGGATGGTGACATTGCCACCAGAGGGCAGGGCTGTCTTACAGCTTTTTAGTGCTACAGGAGCCCTGATAAACACCCAGCTCTCAAATTCAGAACAGATGTATGAAGGCTTACCGTGAGTCACTGCTTTCTCTCTCGGGGTCACTCTCCCCTCCTAACTTTCACTCCGATCTGCCTTAACTTTTCGCTTACCATAAAAGCACTCGCAGGAAGGAGCTCCAACTGCCTCTACCTACTCTCTCGCGCACAGCAAACTGAAAACCCCAGCTACTAGCTACTTAGCCTGCAACCATTTCCCAGACAAAGGTGGGGGTGAGGTGACAGCTGGCGAGTAGCCAAGGCATGACTCATTCAGCTGGTCTAGGAGATCCTGATTAAAACAATGGGCTCAGTTGCCAGGGTTTTTCCCCTTACTCCTTCAGGGCAGCTGCACACAGTTCATGCTTCCGGTGCCAGATTCTACCAAGCATTTAAGGTATTTTAACTGAAAACTCTGAGGACAACAGTAAAGCACAGATGGGAGAAGAAGAGCCTGTGCTGGCAGAGCAGACAGATCTTTACTGCAGCTGAGCCTGTTCCCAGAACTCTGCTACAAATGTCAACACAGCGGACATAGAAGACTCCTAGTAAATGGATTTTAAAAGCATTCAGAAGGAGAAAGTCACTTAACAGGCTGCCTAAAGGAAAATGAGGAGCCTTACAAGGATAGTGAGGACAATAAACCTACAGAACAAATGGTGCTCAAGGCACAAGACAATTTAAGCTCTCACACAAGTCAATTTGCCAATTAGGTGGTTCCCAATTTCCTGGAGCGAAGACACAAACATAGTTCTGCATCTGCATGGCAAAGAGAACCTCACAGAAGAATTCACTGCCAAAGCTCCTACCAGAGCAGAGACACTTAAAAACGGTGAGCTGTCATTTCAGAGAAACAAGCAACTGCATTAGCATGTCAAATCCTTCCTTTAGAGCACATAAAGAAGAATGAAGGCAAAGAGAAGCTTACTATCTTTATATTCTCCAAGTTCAGCCTTTGCCAGGCTAATGAATCACCAGCAAGGACTGCGACACCTTAGTCATTAGTGTTACAGTGAGGACAGGGCAGTAGGTGGAACATACCTGGAGTGTTGGAAGATCAATAAAAATGTGCCTGTCAAGCCTCCCAGGTCTCATCAAAGCGTTATCCAAGACATCAGCACGGTTGGTGGAAGCCAGCACTATTACATGATCTGTGGTCCCCATTCCTGTAGAAAAACAAGCAAAAACAGAAGTGAAGGTTTTCACCATTGCAGATACTGCATTGCAAGCATACAAAGGGATGGGGCAGGGCACAGAGAACGTCTTACACAGCTTTAGCACAAAAGCCAAGGGGTGTTAACAGCATCCTTTGGGACAGCTGAGGCTGAGAAAGTGTCCTCTTCAGCTAGGAGCACAAGACAGGAAGGAACCTCCCAAGTGACCCAGGGCAGTTTCTGGCCATCACGGATACTCTGAAATTCCCTTTTCACTTACCCAATCTTGCCTTAGAACTCCCCCCCC
>JAVJGG010000088.1:41869047-41889675 GCA_035590195.1 Aviceda cuculoides | reverse complement strand
CCCCCCCCACTTCCTTTTGCAATATTTGGAAATTGTTCCAACTAGAAACCAGAACAGAATCTCTCTATTCTGATCAATTAGGAGATGCCTCTCACCCTCAGGCTTAAGCTAATTCCTGCTCCTTTAGCTCCAAAGGTACAAAAAATGTTTGCTAGCCGAATCAGTCTCTCCTTCCCAAATATTCCTGTGGAAAGCCCTTTCAGCTTTCCTTTACTTTTAGCCTTCAGTCACAGACAGGCCACCAGGATCACAGCCTTGCCACCCAGCAAGGGGCATGTTAGAGCATGATTTGATCTTTGTCTTCTCACTCATCTTTTATCACTCAGAAGGCACCCAGGCATACTGCAGACCAGCCCTGCAGAACTTACACCACAGACATGTAGGCAGACACAAAACACAACCAAACAGCTTTGCAGTGATGATTAGCATACAGTAGCTCAAGCCACAGTCAGAGAAGGCTTTGTCTCCAGGTCTTAAAGATGAAAGGAGCATCAGGATTTACAGGCTGCGTGAGAGCAGCCTGCAGTATGGAGGCAAAGGCAAACAGGTCTTCCTGGGGAAGCCAGAGCACTAGCAGCTGGAGGAGGACAGAAAGGGGCAGGCGGTTGTGCTGCTTGGGTGGGGAGCCAGAGATAATGTTGAATCACTGAACCACACTGCTTATTTATTACATTCCACCAGGTGCCCGCAGGCCCCTGGGTATGAGTCACCTGCTTACAGCAGATTCAACAGCCCTGGCATACAGCAGCCTTCCCAGGGAAAGGACGCGTTAGTCCCATGTGCTTCCTTCACTGCCAAGTCACACGCTGCAGAGAGGCAGCTTTATGCACGTAAGCTGGGCGAGTTTCAGCTCTCTCCAGCTTCACCAGAAGAGCTGCCAAATGTGTCAGCGTACAAGAGCTCAGCAGAGAGATTAAGGTTACAGGTAAGTCAGAGGACTGCCTCTGTCAGCTTGTGCTATAGCAAACCTCAGTTCTTCCTCCCCGCAAGATGCTGTCTAAATAAGCTCCTGGAAAGGACGAAGCCGGCCATTCTTCAGGCATGTATTACACTGCACTTTGGAGTGTGATAAATAAGCAGAGACTGGCAGGCACTTGGGGGATAGCGAGCTTCATTCACACGGCTGGATTAGATGGTACAGTACATTATCTGCTTTGCAGCTGGGAAGACTCTCTTAAAATAGGTCTGACTATTAGAAAAAATATAAAAAAACAGAACCACTGAGAGCATCCTCCTCACATGAGCTTCTGCCCCACTTGCTCTGAAGCCTGTATCCTAGCGGTGTGAAACACTGCTCCAAGAAATCTATCACTGTAGCCTCCAATTCATATTACTATTCCCAATGCAACATCCCCTGGCACGTCACAGGCTTGGACTTCCACAGGCAAAGATCAGTCACAGGAACAGTCTACAAAAACACTACCTCAATCATAACAACAAATGAAAATCAGCTCTGAAAATTTAGCCTAAAGAGAGCCTTAATATATACAATGTTTACAAATGAAGCCACTTCAAAAAGGAAAGGAGAAAAGGGTCCACTTGAACTGGCAAGTGCTCTGCTCCCCACTGACACAGCACACTACTTTGATAGGCATCTCATCTGCATTATTACACCGTGTAATTCTCTGGACATTTGTTCAAAAGCCTTTTGGACATCATCTGTGAGCAGTATCACTGAAATGGGGCCACCTGATGAGGGAAGCCTCGGGGTCAGAAATGTGCATACAGCACAGATCAGGGGAGAGGTCTTGTCTGAGGACTTCAGGCGAAGAGCTGCTACCAAGAGGTTGTGGATGCCCCGTCCCTGGAAGTGTTCAAGGCCAGGTTGGACGGGACTTTGAGCAACCTGGTCTAGTGGAAGCTATCCCTGCCCACGGCAAGGGGGGTTGGAACTAGGTAATCTTTAAGGTCCCTTGCAATGCAAACCATTCTATGATTCTATGAAAAGATGTCCTGCATTTTCATTCACAAAACACAGATCAGCCCAGGACTGTCAGCTCCTCTCAAATGCATTCAGAACAGAGAAGATATGTGGGTCACATTCCTCTTCCGCTTGTTTGTGAGGAAAGATTCACTATTCAAACCAGGCACCTGTTTTGACAAAGACTGGAGTACATGTGTCACTCTGGTTTTAAAAACAGCTTTTGTACATACAGGCTCCTTCCAGTCCCTCCCCTTCTCCCACCAGACTCCTGGTACTTCCAGAACATGAAACAAGCTGTCAGAGTGAAGGAAACCAAGGTTGCTTGTACGAAGAGCACTACGATTACTCTAAAATCTGCGTACCAGAATTACTGAGTATCAAACTGCACATTCATCCCATACAGCTTAGCATAATGGCTTTTTTCTTGGTGTCCTCATCCTTCCTCCAGCCTGCAGAGCAAGTTCCATATAGCTCTGACCTTCCTTTTCTTCCTCTACCTTACCTCTGAGTAATCTCATTCGAACACACAAATTCAACAATTGCTGCTGATGACTCACAGAGCTACTTTTGTGCACAATTTTTTTTCAAATTAATAGCTAACTTGGTTCTGTGGTGTTGCCTTGCAGAACTTCAACCATCAATTTAAGCTAAAGACAGCTAAAACAGAGCTCTCAACCTTCCATTTCAAGGCTTCCTCATTACAAACACACACCACTCCTCCGCTTGTGCAGAACTGTTAACCTCCTAGAAAACCTTATTCACTATCATCCTGAAAACTATTTTGCCATGATGCACATAGCACTTCAGTGTTCATTTAGGTAACATGCTCAGTTAGATAACATTTCAGTAACATGTGCCAAGAGCGCTGCTGATGAGTACAAGCCAACAGAAAGTCCACGTTTCTTGTACTAGCCTGACAGTCCTTGCCAGCTGTCTCCCATTTGACACTGTAAACTCTTTGGGCTATTTTTTTTTAGTGTGTGTTTGATAAAGCACTTAGCAAAACGAGGGGAGGGACTTAGTACCTGATCTGTACAAGATGAGACAATATGAATTTAAAAATAAACTAGGCAGCACACAGCAAACAAGGGACTATTAAAGTACATATTGAGGATAATATTTACCTTCTAAACTCACTTTCCAATAGAGCTGTACCCTAATTTCTGAATTGATACTCACCAAGAAAACACTCTAGAAACCATGTCTAATTTCTACAGACTAGAGGAAATCAGACATTTTCATTTTTAGTATAGACATGTGAATTGTACTTACTACATATTCCTGAACAGACAGATGGGCCTCCACTTAATTCAGTGTTAACCTGTTGCCAGCTCACCCTACAACTTTCAGGAGGAAAAAAACCCTCATCCAAGCCAGGACTGCTGCTCTGCATGTTACTACTGGCTTTGTCTGTCAAGACCATCTACTAAACAGATACAGCTGTAAACAGTTATATTCACTCCAAATATATTTACATGCTTGGCCAAGTTGCCTAAGATAGTGCACGTGCAACATCCCAGGGAACTGTATACATACATTTAAGGTGATTTCTGGTATCTACATAGCATTGTGTGTTTCAAGCATGTTCCTCTGACAACCAGATTTCTGTCTGGTTATTTAGGACCTACTTAGAGCTCATTCCTCTCCTTCAAAAACTCCATGGCACCTGTGCTGAAGCAGAGAGGCCTGGAGGGTCTCTGTACAGCGGGACTGCTCTGCCCTGTCTGTACCATGCTGTGCTCCTGCTTATAATTTCTCCTCCTTCTGCAACAAGGGCAGAGATCCAGAATTATACATCATCTTGTGTGGAGTATGGAAGAACATCTACCCTTTGCTGAAAGCTTTTTTAGAAGTCCTGGCTTCTCTTCTTGAAAAGGGGGGGTTGACTCCAGAGCAATCTCCAGAAGACAGCCTTGCTGCTGAACTGTAGGAAGTGCTCTACTTCAACAGGGCTGCAGCCCCATTTCACTGCAAACATTCAGTAAAAAAGCAAGCAGTTTTAATCCCTTTAACAAGGTCTGGAGAAAGGGGACTGCTTTTAGTGCAGGGCAGCTTTTAATTTTTCATATGAAGAGTGTGATGAGACAACAAGTACCACAGTTACAGTCAAGGGAAAAGGCAGCTCTGTCCCACAAAACAGCAGACTGATCCAAATACTCTCCGATGGGCAGATAGTTAGTTATTCCTTACCCTGCTCTGCAATAGTAAGATTTAACAACAGAAGCTTTGCAAGTTGGGTCAGTGCTGCAGGCTCTGACAGAGTTATGACTAAGAATAGCCAAAGGATCATTCTTTTTGGCACTTGTGCGCAAGTTTGAGAAAAGGGGTGATTCCAGATATAGTACAGTCAGAAACCATCCAGAAATGTGGCATCAAACCAGGACTTGTTTGCAAAGCTTATCTCTCTCAGTTTAGATAGGGATCCTGTAGTCAGGCAGACAACATGAGAATAAGTCAAAGGATGGGCAAATTGACATATTATGTTGCTTATGTCCCTCTGGGACAACTAAACTTTAAACCTTAACAGGCTTTAAACTACTACCCATCTTAGAATACAGCAAGTATCCAACAACATTTAATGGCCAGCTGGACCTAAATGTTACCCTCTACAGACAGCAGTGCCCTTGCTGCCAATTCATTTTCTTTTGGTTCCCCAGTACTGTAAATAATTCTTCTCCAATTGCCAGTGGGAAAATATACTCCCAAATTGAAGCCATTTACTACAGTAAGAGTCTTTGGGGTTGCTGCCCTCTGCCAGCCATGATCTCTAATGCACATTTTCTGTCAATTTTATTAGAGGGTGGATGCTCACGTGGCTGTTGGTGCAAATTCACTCTGGATGTGACACTACACTCTCTCCTGACTCAGGGTCTTCAGTAGAGTCACAAACCCAACTGGCTCCAGAGTTTTAAAATTTACTAGATTTAGCCCCAAACCCTTAAAAACCTGTATAAATGTCTAGATTTCAAGAGGGTTATCTCCACAACTTAGTCACAGCACATACTCAAGAGATCTGTCCTGGGCCCAATTACTTCCTTAGGCATCACATCTGCTGTGGAGTAGTCCTGCCTTACTAATGGACAGATGAAGAGTGATATCCTACAGTGCTTTTAGAAACAGCAACTAATGATGGGGTACATGGGTTCAGTCTGGTGCTTGAGGAAATTCTTAAGGGTTCTGCAGGAAAGCCTGGTTCAGCATGAAGCAAGTACTGGGCATGCAGCTTCCACAAACCCTGCGCTGAATGGAGCAGTTGCTGCTGCTTTTCCTCTGTACTCAGTGCAGCAGCTGGGGAAGGGGAGAAAGAACAGAGAAGGGACCCACTTCAACAGAGTGATACAATAAGCTCTGAAACCACAGCAAGGCCAGCCAAGGCCACACTGGTGTCCACATAGGAAAAAAACATCCTGACTTTCAGGGCCACAGCCCCTTCACTAAGCAGCAGTGCAGAACAGTTATCACTTGTCATACAAACAGTCTTTTTGCAAGGACATGACCAAGCTGTAGTTCTGGGTTTAGTCCTGAACAGGCTGTGAATTGCAAGCTAGCCTTGTCCCAGGGAAGAGGGGAACACGATTTGTTTCAGTGCAATGGTAATTACTTCAGCAAGAAGAGAATGCTAAAGAGGCATGGCAAGTTCAAGCAGGAAAGAGATGCACAGGCCAACAACTTGGATCTCTAAGGTGATAAGGGTCCAACTGCTGAGGGGCAAAAAGAAATACTGACCATCCATTTCCACCAGCAGCTGGTTTAAGGTCTGCTCCTCCTCAGCATTGGCAAAACCAGATATATTAGTCGAGCGCTTCTTGCCCACAGCATCAATTTCATCGATGTACACAATGCAGGGTGCACGAGCCTGGGCTTCTCTGAAGAGGCTCCGAACTCGGGCAGCTCCAAGACCTATAGGGGATGGGAAAAAGAAATAAGCCTCATAGCTAAAATTGTTAGTACAGCAGAGAATAGGATTACTAGCCCCCAGTGGGACACCTGACACCAGGAAGACCCTCAGTATATGACAGTCCCTCTCTCAACACTGCTGGCACAAAGAAATAGCCACAGAACTCATATGTTTAGTCTTAGGCACCACTCCTTTTGGAGCGTGCTGGCTTTTAACTAAGCTCCCAAAACTGCAGGAACTCCTACAGCTGCTGTAAGAGGAGCTCTGCTCCCAGCCCCTAACATGAACTCCTGTTCCTTCCACAGGTCAGAAGCTGAAATATTCAGCATGTTCCTGCACACTGATCCTTGTCAGGTCCTAAGGGATCTAGGAGGAAGGAAGAAAAGGAAGAAGATGGAAATCCCAAGGCACAAAGAGGCCATACTTTCTTCATCAGCAGGGAGCAGCAGAAAATCCATCAGCATTCTCATATAAGGAAGGAAGCCTCAGTCAGTGGCTTAATAATAGGTACAGGGAAGTCAGAGATAATGCCTTCAGGTGAAGAACCATGTCTGCACGCTGTCAGAAAGAAACAACTAGCAATTCAGAGGGCATACATTTTAGGTCCTACATAATTAAGTACTCTCTACCACTGAAAACCTTTTATATTTTTGTTAGAAATATCCAACTCATCCTCCCCATACAGAGACCCGCTAAAACTCTGTCCTTTGCAAGAGGCCCAGCCAGCACCCTCCAACTCCACAACAGACCAAGTAACCTCCTCACCTTTCCTCCCAAAAAGCTTACCTCCTATCACCTCCACAAACTCGGAGCCTGCCATGGCCAAAAATGGCACTTGTGCTTCCGTAGCCACAGCCTTTGCCAGCAACGTCTTTCCACAGCCTGGTGGTCCAAGTAACAAGGCACCCTTGGGCACTTTAGCCCCAAGCTGAAGGTAGCGATCAGGACTCTGCAAGAACAACACAACTCTGTCAGATCCACAGCTCATGTGAAGCATCTGCACAAGAATACGGCCTCCCAGAGCTTCCTGATCCTGTTTTCAGCTTGAGCAACTCTGAGCTGCTAATGGGAACAGCAACACCTGCATTCCTGTTACAGAATTGGAAATACAGAGATTGAGTCATACTGATAACAGCATAAAAAGCTGTCAGATTATTTAAACAGAGGCTGCTCAGTACCATGAAGGATGGTAAGAACATACCCTCCTCCCCAGGTCAGTGATCTGTCCCAGAAGATGGGTAGCAAGCACTTATTTTGTTCTACTGTTATATACCTTTAAATAGTCCACAAATTCTTTGACTTCCATTTTTGCCTCATGCATTCCTGCTACATCCTTGAAGCCAATCCCTTTTCCAGATTTCCCATCCACAATGGTGAAACGAGCCATTTTCAACTGGTTCTGTGGAAAGTAGCACAAGTACTGAAGACATGCTCTGACTTTGGACAAGGCAATAGTCTGGAAAGGCTGTTTGCTATACTTTGGGAGACAGCACAGCAGGTATAAGCTGCCCCTAAAAAAAACCCACTTAAATGCCCACCAATGCATCGGTGTTTTACTAACTTTTGCTTTGGAAACACTTCACAGCCAGACTGCTGACTCAAACTTCATTTATCCACATGTTGTGGGAAACAGACAGAATAAACCTGCAGTAATAGTCCCAACACAATCCAGCTCAAACTCCATGTAGATCAGGCAGGGATACTTATTAAAAACACGCAGAATGCCCAAAACCTTGCTTGGGACCTTCTTGCTGATTTCTAAATGCTCTGATCCTTAATACACATGGGATAGATACAGTTTTGAGGAGCATGTATTGATTGTAAATAATTGTCAGTGGTAAATAATTACCAATACCATCTTGTAAGTGCATATAAACACTTTGCACCATTGTCTGATGCTGCCACTAGTTTCTACTGCAACACAGCCCAGGACAGAACTATAGGTTCTCAAATTGAACAGACACCACATTTCAGTCTCCTGGTATGTGTTAAGCCACAGTGACAGTCAAAACAAGAACTTAGTTAAACGCCCTACTTGTAACTGCTCATTATGTTCTACTGAATACAGCTACTTAGGATTTTTTTTTTCTTTGAGAATAAAGTTTATAGCTTCTCAGGCCTCAGAAACACCAGCTTATCCAAATGAAGGAGTTAAACATGCAGCACCTAGCTGTCCCCACTTATGCAAGGGCCAAATCTAGTCCTCAAGGCTCTCAACACTTCTTTAAAATATTCTCCTCTGAGCAGCTGCACTCCTTTGTGTAAAGAGGATCCCAAAGCCAAAAGAGAACTGCAGAGAAGACCAAGTGGGAAATTTAACAAGGGACTGAACACGCCATATTTGCATCCCCAAAACCCTGTGGTCAATGGCAGTGCACGCTGAGCTGATTTCTGCAGAGTTTCATCAGCTGATCGAGGCAAGGGTGGAAGAGGGGAGGAGAAGATTTGACTGATGTTGCAAGTGAGGCATGTGGCATGAGTGGAACAGGCCAACACATAATGAAATCCAGAATCTGAACATATTTTGTAAATTGAGAACTCATTTTGCAGAAAGCAGCAATTCCTACTTCTGGCTGTATGGGAGGCATATTGGCAGGACCCAGTGAAAAACACCATCTGCAGCTGCAACTCATTAACAAGCTTTGAAAATAGCAGAGCAAACTGGACTGCAAATTCACTGAGCTCAGCCCTTCCTGCCATGGGGGAAAGAAAGGGCCTCAGCTAAGGCCGGTTACTGTACAATCTAATCAGATGATCAGGACAGGAAAAGATGCAAGATGTGTCAAGACTGGAGAGTCCTTGGCACCAGTTAATTCTCATTCTGCATTGACTTTGCTGGGGAAAGGGAAGATTAGGCCAGCAGAAGACAAGACTACTCACGGGCTGCAAAACAACATCAAGATCCAGGATACTTACAAAGGCATTGAATCCTCCTACCCGGCTTGCCACCCTAATAAGGCGGAAGATGCTCCACAACATGGACACAGCCACAAGTGTCACTATCAGGGAAATGACATCACTAAAAGGACAAAAGCAAGACGGGTACAAATTGAAGTGTTCAGCCACAACTTGGTAAATATTACTCAACATAGTCATTTTCAGTATTTTAAACGTCCTGACATTTAGGCTACAAGTGCAGCAATGAGCAGACATGACAAAGAAACTGGAAGCTTCACAGGTTTTTTTATATATATATATATTTATATATATATATATATTTTTTATATATATATAAAACCCCAAACTCCCAACAATTACATAACCTAAAAAGTTAAACAGAGGACACTGGCAAATACTGCTCACAGCTGTGGAAGAAATTCGACCTCACCATCCCCTTCAGAGGCATTTCTACTTATAAAACAAACAGGCCCTTCAGGCAGTCAAATCACACCCAGAGCAAAATCCAGTGGGGTGGGCAGTCCATCCACAGGGAGCTCACTGCAACAGACCTGCGTCCGGCAACACTAGGAAGATTTTAACTTCCCTAATCCTGGCAGAAATCCCAGTGGGCATCTCCTATTAAGAGGCTGCTCTACCTAGTCTGGTTAGCCCTCCCTGGTCAAGTCACTCAGAAGTCCTTTATGTCAGAAGGAAGTGCTATGGCAACCCATATAATCAATTTTCTGGATTCTTTGCAATACCAATTGCATTAGGAGGGAGACGAGGAGCAGAGATGACACTACAGGTCTAATATAGTTACAAGACAAACACGCTGAGGACAAATATCCTGTGAGCTCTAAACAAAGGACGCTTTCAACAGGAGGAGAAATGATCATATGTCAGATGACAGGTTGAGATTTGTGGGACCCTGTTCTGCTTCACATGCCTGTGAAATCATCCGGTCTCGCCACACTTCTGTGTCTTATCTTTAAACAAGGAATGCAAGTTCCATCTCTCACAGAGGGATGATTTACCAAAGCAAGGGGACCAGCATGTGCTATATATCCAGCTGCATTTGTTTCTTCTCAGTAAGAGATCCTAGGCAACACCGGAAACTGAAAGTCACCTTCAGTTTGTTAGCTATGCAAACAGGATTAATTCTGAAACACATGAAGTGCCCACATCTGAGTAAACTGAATCCAAGCTTCAAGTGCTCTGCACCTCACAGGTTCAAACTTCAGACTGAGACTCTGAATTCTCCAGACATTCATCAAGTCTCCTGAGAGACTTTGGACTCTGTGATATCTCAAAAAAAAAAAAATCTCTTTTCAGGGGCAGGAGAAGCAGCTTGTGTTGGTGGCTGCCTAACTGTTCAGTCTACTCTTCCTGTTATACACAAGTTTGAAAAAATTGGCAAGTTCTGAATTTCAACTAAAGGTCTCACACTGCATGATCAATTTAAAAAGTTTATCTTCGTATAAACCATGTATTAAAAATGTGCAAATGTTGTTCAGAGGACAAGCAACTAGACAAAATCCAGTCCAGGTATCCATTCACATACGAACATGACATTTGTTTCACATTTTGGCTAGGTGTCTGGGAAGAAAAATGACACACACTGGCCATCCCTACCTCCAGGGGGAAAGCCACTGTGCTCCAAACCCTATGAGCTACTAAAAGCACATGATGCACTCTGCATGGCGCACAAGTAGGTGACCAGGCCATCTTGACAGATAACCATAGCAGCATGATGCTATCTGTTGTCAGGAGTTGGGATTTCTTTACTTAGCACACCAGACTTCTGAACTACATCTTTCTGTTAGTACTTTAAAATAAGCAATTAGTCAAGAGCTCTCCAAATGCTGGAGTCTCTCCCCACACTTACGGAAAGCGTCTTTCTACAGCAGTGTAACAGCCATCAGTGATGGAGCTGGACTTGTTCAATAGCCCAGTGAGTGAGCTTCACAGGTCTGTTTTGTACTCTGGACCTCAAAAATCCTGTTTTGCAAGAACAAGCTACTGGTCTTAACAGAAGGGCAAATAAGCCACCTCAGCAGCAAATGACCACAAAACACTAGTGCATCATACAAAAGCACAGAATAAAGCCTAGCCAGCGCTGTATAGTCTTTTGATAGAACTTCCCCCTTCTCACTCATTATAACTTATTTCAGAATTAAAAGCTTTGAGCATTATTTGTTTTGTTTTGTTTTTAAGCAAAGGATCTTGGTTTCAGGTAACAGAAGCTGTAAGTTTAACAGAAGTACTCCTCTCATTGAGATTTTGTATGCCAGCATCAAAGCTGCTCTGCTCAGTATGTGGCTCACAGCTGGAGCGAGCACCAGCACAGGCTGTCCTCTGATCTACAGCTGCTGGATATGCAGGCCAAAACCAGGTGTTTATTTTTACAGACTGAACCACCACCACAGGTCTTCCTCGAAGCATTTTAACAAGGGAAGGCTTACTGCACCACCAGCATTCTCCACAGACCAGGGTGTAACATCACTTGTTGAGTCAGGATTTCTATCACACTCCACACTTGAATAATTGACTGTAAGGACAAAAAGTGCTCAGCTGTGCAAGAACACAGACTTTCCTCAGACTTGCTGACACTGGCCCGAAACATTTTGGTCTGCTGCACGCTGCAGTACCAGAGACCTTCTTGGGACCCTTGCTTTTGAAAACATTAAGGTACATCTACACCATGCCTATTTCTGAAAGATAGGGTAAGTGGTCCAAAACTGAGACCACTTCTTTGTTCTATATTTATATAATAACATTTAGTTGAAAGTGACTTTCCTCTCCAAGTGAGGGATGTTGTCACCAATGTAAGATCAACAGTAAGCACAAATTTATATCATACTTTCCATAAAAGCCAGGATGTTTGTAGGAAACAGGGATTCTCTCTCTCTCATCAATATTCAGCTCATCCTCCGCAGCTCTCAGCTTCTCTTCAAATTTGTCAATGTTTGCCACCCGCATTGTGTATAACAGGGTAACATTCTGGGGACATGCAATCAAAAGCAGCATGTAAGTATTGTAGTATAAGGATACAGCAATGAACAGAAGTGCACAACATGGACAGGTCAGATAAGGCTAACTTTTATGTTACACCCTTTGATACCGCATCAATGAACTCATGAGCAGATAACTGACACTAGGGCTCCAAACGAACTTAGGAACACTTCTAGTCTTTTCAGAACCTTATGAAAGCATAAAAGTCAAGAATTAAGTCTCATCTCTCTAGAAACAAGGAGATGCAACAACTTTGTAGGCAAGCTGAGCCTGTAACTTATAAACCCAGTTACACTGACACCTCAGGCTCAGAGAAAATTTTGTTCTGTATATGGAAAACTACATCACTGGGAAGAAGGAGTTCTGTGCTCCACTTGGACTTCTTGGAACTTCTTAGTTTCTGTACCTTCGTCAGAAATTAATTTCATCCAGCAGTTTGCAAATGGATCGTAAGTCACCAAACAAAATGGGAGGTATCCAAGAACAGCATTTTAATCTCTCAAGCCAGTATGTAATGATTCTTAGTGGCAACTCCCTGAAGTAAGCATGTGATCAAACTTTGCTTTGTTTCCATTTTGGAAGATTTCGGAAGGAAGTCTGATGGAGTTTGACAAAACACTTAAAACTAAAATCCAAACAGGAGAAAAATTTTTGAAACAAGATCTAGTAGTAAGAGTTTACAATCTCTTAAACACCTTCTCACATATCAGACTAAGCCAGTAGAAAAAACTATTGAATTTTTCCAGCTTTGTAGATATATGTAAGACTTTCTTCCAGGCCATTATTAATTATTTTTACAACTAAAAATCTTAGTTTCCAGGTTGATATAAGTAACAAAGTCCCTTGAACTTCAAATACAAAGGGAAAAATTAACGAAGAGCAAGTTTACCAGCCAGAGTTTCACCAAACATATATATTCATTAATTCAATTCTTTTCAACAGTATAATCTAAGGTCATTCATTCCAATTGTAGAAAGTCACTCACAACTTGTCCATGAGGGGTTCCTCCTGGGTGCAGATAAATTTCCACAATATCACTCTCTGGCACCACTTCGATTCTCTGGACCTCCCCCTTTGCCAGCATCTCATTCACAAAGTAGTTCCAGGAAATGTTGGTCCCTTCTCTGTTCTCGCTGACCGTGAATCGAAACATCAGCACTATGAAAGTTATGATGAGGAGTGCCCGTAAGCGTTCAAGATGCATCTGATTTTCTCTTTTCCTGCGTTTCTCATCCTCTTTAGAAAAAAACATATCGGAGGAAAAAAAAAAAAAAAAAAAAAGAGCATGTAATTGCAGACCTTTCTGACCCAAAGAAAGGCCAATTAAATGACAAAGATTAACACAACAATACCTTTTGGCGATTTTTTTGTTGCATGTTTGGTTTTTCCAGAAGGAGTACTTAATGTGCATTGCACAGGCAGTTTTCTGGCTTGGCTCACAAAGGAGGTTGTGTGACTTACCTAAGGTTATGTGAGTCAGTTTTTTTGGATTGCATGACTTTCCCAAACCTTTCTGTCTTCCAGACTATCGGACCACAGGGACCCAGCTGTACACATGAAATAGCACCAGGTCAAAAGCCTGGTTATGAAGGTGCAAGCATTCAGATGTAAACCTAACGGTTGCCTGGAAGGAGCCAAATTTTGCATCCTGCTAGCAAAAAAATCTGCTTGCATCACATTGCTGCGGCTATATTCAGCTGTTTCCCAGTGCCCCAAAAGCCACACATGGAGGCACAGTGCACACAAAGATGATGATGGAGGGTCACCTCTTCCACTTTAATTGTTGCTTCAGCAAGAGGAGGAATTGAAGCATCAGTAAGACAAAGAAAGCCCCTCGCTTCCAGAAGTTATTGACTGCATACAAAGACAGACAACAATCTCAGACATATTTTGAAGAGCTCTGATCAGCATTTCCTGTTTTAAGGCAGTCTAATCCTGGTCTGGGAGACTTCAGGTGGTCATAGTCCACTAGCCCCTTTACGATCCCACCAAATGTCATTCTATTCTAAAATGAGAGACTATCTCTCTCGCCTGGCCTGATATGGATACAGGCCAAATAAAGTCACTGGACCCTCGTTGCTAAAAATCAGACTCATTAATGACTATAGCCCACTTCTATGTAACATGCTTCTACACTGCCTAGGCCTCAGGCTGTTGTTAACATATCCATTGGAAAATATTAGGAGTCATAGTGTCATTGGTAAATCACATAGCACAGTATTATAAGAGGTAATCGCTTCCTGGCGAGCTCTTGTTCTGCTGGCATGCTGTAACACAAGACCAACAACGTTTCTACTACCTAAGAAACTATCTGCATTTGAAGTAAATCTGAAATAGCACAGGAGACACAATACGCAGCCTACCTATGCATATAAATAACTACAAATCAATCTCATTGCTTAACAAAATTTTCTCCCACACTATACAACTAACCTCATGTTTAAAAAGGCTTGATAACTTGTCCACATTAAGGATCTGTACCAAAGAGGGATTCCCATGCTAGATGTGCTCTCCCCCACCTTTACTGTACTAGTGACATACTGAAGTGATGATAGAGTGGTTTACTTCAAGTATTTGCTACCATACCTTTTTTCAGACTCACAACATTTTCTGCACTGCATAGGCAAATTTAAAATTCTGTGGTCTGCAAAGGACTCCCACAGCACAGTTCAATGTCAACTGCTAGCTAGTGTTTGAGTTGTTAAGATGACAACAAATATTTCCTCCTCTTTCCAGCTTTATGTGGACGTTCTCAATATATAATTTAGTGCTTGTTCTTGATATACAATTTAACATCAACAGCAACATGGCATACATAAATACTATTCTACACCCAGAAATAAATTAATTCTACGCCACTGGACTGGAGTGCATCTGCCTGCTGCAGCCCAGATTCGATTTATTTGCAAATTCGTAACAAATGTTCTGACACTAGCATTTATCACTAGCCACCAATTAGACCCTACACACACTGCAAGAAAACCAAAGGACAAACATATGACCCAGTCAGATGCCAAAAAAAGTACTCTGTCCTTCAGATCCGCAGCATCATTTTTCACTCGTTTCCTAGCTCTGCTCCACATTTAACAGTAAAGGCTTGTTCCTAAATAGAAACAATGCAGCTTTTCAGATAAGGTCATAATTTCAAAAGACAGTGACAAGCTCAGACACTGTGACCAGCCCATCCACTTTGTTCTTCAATGCCATCTCCTCACTTCCGTGTTATCTGCTAGATCCATCTTTATTAGAACAAAGCAATTCATCACTAAGCTGCAGGATGACATCCACTATAGTCTTATTAAAGAAAATTAAAATACAGTATGATAGAGGCCTTAGTCTGGGCAATATCCTGAAAAGCTGAGCAAGTTCTAAATAAAAAGATTCTATAGGGAAAAGAAACTACTCTAGAAAAAGTGAGTACCAACAGAAAGAAAGTCCATCTATCACTACGCAAATTCCTGAGAGATGTCAGAGTCAACTATTGCTAAAGCACTTTCGAATTTAATACAGAAAGGTGAGGATGCGTATAATATGTTCTAAAGCACACATAACTGAGGATATGATCACAAGAAGATCACCACAGGGTAAAAGCTAGCCATTAGATACCTTGACACAAACAACTTCTCCAGTTTCTAGGAATTAGACTTGTCTAGGACCTTTAACCTACAGCTGAATAATTTCAGGAAAAAACACAATTTCTAGAAAGCTAGAAGGCAACATAAAGCTTTCCTCTACTCTGCATTCAATTAAGGACAAAAATCAATCTATTTCTAAGCTTATGTAAAGTGTGACTATCTTTACAGTACAACATTCATACTGCACCATAAACTATCCCACAATATTCAGTAAATGAGAACCAGTAACTGGATGAGACACTTGCAAGCAACAGCTGTGGGAATACTTCCAGCTTTTTAGTCTCAAAAAGCCTCCATGAAGCAATGATTTGCCATTAACCCCAAATCTGAACTCTCCGATTAAAATCTTGCAAGGGCTGCAGTGACAGTTTGAAGAGTTTTTTTTAATAATTACTGCAGAGACAAGTATTCCCCTGGAGACAGGGGGTAGCATTCCACCTCCCAAAGTCAAGCTATCCATTAATCACAGGAGAAAAGAGGCCACTGAACATGGCATGTTACTCTGTTTACTAATTTTAACAGCTACAATACTTCAAGGCACTGTGCTCAGTCACCCTGTGTGGTCTTGCAAACACTAAGGGTCCCAAACTCTAAGCTCTGACTTCCTTAATGAGGACTCCATGATACCTGCACTCACATCCCACTGAAGACTTCAACCCAGTTAAATGGATCAAACAGGCAAAGCCACTGCTCTCACCTTAAAGGGACTGCTATGACATAAGTCAGGCTAAAAGTCATCATCAGCTGACTGCTTTTACTTCAAAAGTTAGTCCAAGAGGATTTGACCATTATGTTTAAGCACAACAAAGGAAAAGCCAAGCTATTATGTTATTCGATGATACCTAGGCAAAAGTTTATCATATAATTTATAAAATTCTATTACAACCTGTGTGACTTAAGCATGATGCTAAGTGCCTTCCAACTCACTGTACAAAGATCTGGAGCCCTCCATCTACAGGTTTATCCCTCAGTCAAAGGTTCAGGAAACAAGCAGCACAGCGGACATCCACAAACTCACTCAAGACATCACCAGCCTCTGCAAGCATCAACTAATGTCAGAAAATGAAGAAAATGCTCAGGTCTGTTATGCTTCTGCAAGCATTAGTGACAAGACAGAAGAATGAGACATTCACCTGGGCCACTTCTGACACCTTTCTTAAACCACCCCACGAGGCCAGTGGGTACAGGACATGCCATCAGCTGTGGGACTTCGCAGCTAAAAATCTACACCACAGAGTCTGAAAACATGCCTTATCCACAGCCTAGAAAATCTCTGCACGCACTTCAGTTCTTGGGAGGCATGTACTCACAAACAAGCAAAGAATCTTCTTTACAGAAGTGGAAGAGTCAAATTACACTTTTTAAATGGAATGCAGCTGTTGTCAATCTACAAATAGTGGAAAGCTGACAACAATACTAAGACTTGAAGGGACACCCACAAATCTGCTCCTATTTGAAAAATGTTTGGTGAAACCCTACTAGTAGAAGATAACAGTGCCTCCTACAAGGATCAGAGCACTGTCTGTCAGAAGTTACAGAAGGTTTTGTCTAGTGCACTAAAGTTACTCCTCTGCTCCCCCACTCCACATTAGTGTCATTAAATTCCTCACCCTCTTAACCTTAAGGTACAGACAGGGCATTCCTCTACTTCTCAACATAATCCGGCACACCACATAGATCCCTAGGTTCCAGAACACATTTAGCGAGATAAAACTAATTTTCAAAAAGTCCTGTATCACAGGATGCCTGGGGCTTAGGCAGTGTAAGAGCACAAAAAACAGTATCTAGGAAGACTGATTTAAAAAAAAAAAAATTCTGAGCAAGTGCCATTAGTTACACAGCTAAGAACTCTTTAAGGAATCTATTTTTAACTTTGAGCTCCGTGCATGACTAGAAGTAGAGACACATCTACAGTGAAGGTAAATGGAATATAAGAAAAAAACCCAGAATTCAGCTTCAAGAAATTTAGTTAATACAAGTTTATAAAGTCAAAATGCTCTACAACAAAACCTTCAAACCAAAACTCAGTTAATACTACTGTTCCCCTTTGTAAAGCAGCCAAACTAAGACAAACATCAATGAAGCTATTTGCATAGGATGCAAAGCGGCACAGAAAGAGAATCAGTTTCATCATCTGTCTTAAATCTTAGTATTCCATCATCTAAGCCAAAATATACCCCTTCAAACTTGTTCTTCGACATAGGCTTGTAGAGGTGCTAAGTTACAGGTACAGATTTACAATACCCAGAGACAGAAGCATTAAGGTGTATCTTCCATGCTGTCTACCCTTACCCCTCACACACATACGGTTTGTTTCATTAAATATCTTTTTGGCACATACATACCCTCATCCTCCTGTGGAGATTTCTTTTTGAATCCTCCATTCTTCTGGTTATTCCCCTGAGAGCTTGAAGTAGTAAACCAGTAAGTGCTACCTGCAGGCAAGCAGAATGAAGTAGTTACTACCAGAAGACCTCAGGAGACAGTGAGAGAGGCGTACTGAGGATGGCAGAAATATATGTGAGCTCCAAATGCAAAAAAAGCTAAGCTCCACATCCACCCAAGTGCACAGCTTGCTTTGTGTGCAAAGGAAACAGGACAGCCTCGCCAGAGGGAGTAATGGGAGGGACAGACTCCTTCAGTTTCCTTATATAATATATATTTTTTGACAATCCAATCAAAATATGGCTTTGTTCAGAGATCATGTTAATGTGGCAAAGAAAATTTGGACAAAATTCTTCAGTCTTGAAACATGTACACATTTCCCAAGGCATAAGACCATAGTTAACACTGGTATGGTCAGTTGAGAACAGCCTCACACAAAGAACTGTAAATGCTTATGGAAAGAAATGTATGTGCTGGAGTTAAATGCAGGTTTCTCAGTAAATGCTGTTAGGATACTCTAATAAAAGCCAAGAAAGTAAGGCTACAAACAGTAAGACTCACTGCTGCTGCTACAAAACAATAAGTGAATTCTTCTTCACCAGGAAAATGCAAAAAGTTCAGAAGGAAAACTGCCTCAAGGACAGCAGCTTCCATTTCCCATGGTCTTTCCTGAAGGCTCCAGAAAGAAGAGTAAGCCCAGAAACTGCATTGCTTGTCCCCTGCTAGTTCTACTACAGGATTCACTGCCCTTTGAAAGATTATGCAGATATTTTTATTTTAACTTAAAAAAAACCCTGAACACCTCTCAAAAGTAAAGCAGTCCAAGCTCACCAAACCCACACTGGCCAGAATAGCTGTGACCAGTTTTGTTCAAATCTCAAAAGCATCAGCAAACTCATCTACCCAACCTGAAGAGGGTAGCAAGAAGAACAATTGCCTTTGTTTTACATTTCTGTGCTTTTGCTCTAAGCATTCAGATAACATTTTCTAACATACACTTTTAACTTGTTCCAATGCAATGCTTTCAGCAAGATCATACATGTGACTTCTGACAAAGGTGAATGACATTTTTGTCTTAGGCTTTGCTAATGAGGCAGAGAAAGATTCTCTACTTTGAAGTCTGCAGTTTTTACATTAGCTTTTAGGGCTAATGACTCAAGTGCTTACTTAATCGCGCTGAGCTCCTTGTGGAAAGGTGCCATTGTTCATCCTTGACACCAAACAAAAGCCTAGAACCCCTGCAAAACACACACAGCTCCCAAAGCCAAGAATGGAACAGCTTTTATTTCCGTTTCAGGGACGTAGGCAGTGAAGGTAAGGAAAAGTCAATACTCTTACTAAATAAGACCTTTTCCCCTCCTCCACCTGTACACTGGCTCTTCAGGACTCACCTAAGAGATTCCAAAGCCTGACTGGATCTCGAATTACGTGTTGTTTCACCAGGACTCCACTGAGATTTTGATGTGTAGGGGAAAGTGTTTGTGACAGAAGGCTCTGAGGAAGAAGATAAAGAAAAAAAAAAAAAGACAACTATTGGAAGAGTACTGTGACTGCTTAACCTTCCTGTATGCTGTGAGACTAAGATTTCTAAACATGAAAAAAACCTGTGCATAAGTTTCAGGAAGAGCAGCTGGGAGACCTGAGTATTATTCCTGGTTGTGCTGTGGACTTGCCATGTGACTTTGAAGAGGTTTATAACCCAGTTTAAAGAAAGCAGGTGTATAAATAGAAATATATACTCAAAACACTTGAACATTTTCTTTTTCCTCCCTGTACCTCTGTTCTTCATTCTAAAGATACATTGTAAGTCAGTGCTTAAAATGTAAAGATATCCTCCCACAACAGGAAATCTTAAGGATTACTACTTTGTAACCCTGCTGCACAGCTGCAAGGCCAACACAGCTATTTCCCCCTAATCATGCAGCTGATATTCATGTTTAAAGGCAACTTCACCACATTTGAACTAACATTTGCTAATACTGTCACTGAACACAAGTTTTGCCCCTTCTCCGATGTGTGATTCCCTGTCTCACCACCCCTGTACTGCACAGGCACAAACTTTTGTGCAGCAAACCAGACAGGGACGCTGACTAGGCCAAAATCCCTCACCCTTTTTTTCCGGGTTTGCTGGGCAGCAACACAACTGCTTGTGCTGGCTAGAGAGGGTAACCTCTTGGGATCAATACTTTCTAGAACAGAACAGCTTAGACGAGTTTAAATTGACCACAGAAAAATCTGGCATGATTCACAAAGCAGTCCCACAATTGTTCTTCCTCCATCGCCTACTTGGACTGCCAATGCTTCCTCACTGCACTGAAGAAGCCACAGAACAGCCTTAAATTACGTTGGCGACCTAGCTTAAACAAGAACCTTGCCTTCTGCATTAAGGGTTGTGTTGGGGAGCCCTGCAATATCAGCAGCACTGCAAAACAGGGAAAAAACACATCTGTGATGCACACCAGTGCGGCGGGTGCTTCTGTCGCAAGAGATACAAAGAGCCAGCACGAATAAACTTAGGAAAAAAAACCTTTAAAAAACAATTTCTTGCTTCTGACAGCCTAAGTGTTCTCCTTTGTCCAAGTTCCTGTTATACATCACTGAAACGACGGACCTTTGGGATGCTTTAACCGGAGAGGTCTTCTGAGGAAAGCCCCCTCTCGAAGCAAGAGCCCATTTAAACACGAAGCCCTGAGGGCTGACCCAGCTTCCCTCCCTTCGCCTTCTCCGGTGCTGCCTGGGGGACCGGGCGCCCCGCCGGGCCAGGCTCTCCCCGGGGGACGCCGCCGGCCCCTCTCGCCGCCCCCTCCCAGTGCTCGGCGCTGCACTCCCGGCCGCGCACGGGGAAGGCGAGGCCCCGCCCCGGGGCTAGCCCACCGCGCTCCGCGGGCCCCGCC
>JAVJGG010000088.1:41825872-41858594 GCA_035590195.1 Aviceda cuculoides | reverse complement strand
GGTTTGTGTTTGTGGTTTTTTTTTTTTTTTTTTTTTTTTTTTTTTTTTGTCCAGAAGGGCTGCTTGATGAATTGTAATGTGAGCACAGTTGTAGGTATAAACTAATGCATGTGGTGACTACCTTACCTTTTGTGGACTCATTGAGTAGACTCCTTTACCTGATAATTGGGTTAAACATTCATTCATTGGCATGAGAAGAGCAGAGTGTCTTTGGTGGCAGGGGGAGTATTTGACTCCTTCAAAAGCTTCACTTTGGGAATATCTTAAGGTTCACTTATTTGCACTTGGCTTTGGTCTGACAGCTAATATGTTACCTTATCAGAAGTAATGAAAAAGTGTTAATTGCAGATAAAACATTATAAAGCCAAACTGTTGTTCTGCTACCTCCTTTTCTTGGACACTTGGGTTCACTTTGAGCCACTTTGTATCCCGTGTTGTGCCTTGAAGACAGCATTGAATGTAGCTCCATTAATTGTGCTAGAGATTTGGAAGGGAAGAGTGCTTTCTAACACAGCCTGGACATGGTGCTGTTACCAAGAAAATGGTGCAAATTGGGATGAGATGTGGGGCGGTGGAGAGTTCAGAGGAGCTGCCTTGTGTGCAGTCCTGGGAAGAGGGATTTCTTCAGGGAGTGGGCAAATTGTTTCCTTCTGCTCTGAACAGCCACTTAATGAACTGCCTTCTCCAGGGTGTAGAGAGATTAACCTCCCACTGCTAACTTCAACCTGGGAGACTTCCACCATACTGCTGCCTTCAAATGTTTGTATCTAAAAATACATTCATGCTGGTGCACAATGGATTCCAGGCATGTTAATCTTTTTCTTTTAAGAAGGAGACTTGTGTTACTGGATGAACTACTGCGTGAATCGTATTTTTGCTGTGCAGTATTACCATTTTTCTTCTCCCAACAGAAAAATGTGGTGGAAATAATTGTTCTGGTTGGAATTCCCTCTCTGACAACAATAGCAGAAATGGGGTGGGGTTGTTTGAAAATGTTTAATGATGAAAAGTTTTGGAGGAGCAAGCTCTCCCAAGCTGCACAGGCTTCACCATGTGATTCCTCTTTACTGTTTAGTCTTCTGCAGAAATGGCAGTGCTCTTGCAACTGGCTGTTTGAATAGTTTTGACCACTTCTGTCTCATCTGAGCACAACTGTTTAAGAATGCTGTATCTGTATCTGATCTCGTTTGCTCTACTATGTTCTCTCATTCAGCTGTGTTCATTTGGTTGTAATTTAGCACTTATTTTTCTTCGGATGAGGAAGCATGAAAGCCTACCAGGCTAACACCTGTAAGCAGTACTTCAAGTTATTGCAACCTCTGTGTGTAATGATTCATCTTGGAGGCAGGCAGCTTGCTACCCTCAATACCTCATTGTAGTTCCAAACAAATTCAGATGTTGTGCTTCAGCATTTCTGGCTTATGAAGTCTCAGTGGTGATGCTTCTGTTTATTGTAAGACTTTGTTTCTAGGTAACTTTGGAGAATATTTGATGGTAACAGTAGCACAAGGGCTAGTTTAGACACAGCGTGCATAGCTGTAGGTGAGTTTACTGGCTCGTGTTGAACAACTTGGTAGCTGGTGTTCTTGCAGCGAGTTATAACTTGAATTCTTGCTGTTTGTGCCACTGGGGAAGCTGCAGTGGGGCGTTTGAGGCCTGGGATATAAAATGACTTGCAGCAAACATTGCGTAAGTATGTGTAGCTTTGGTCTTGGCACTTACTGTTTTCTGTGTGTTCCTAAGAGAAATGCAGTTTTTACCTCTCAAACTATTTAAGGCTCAGAGTATATTTTCCTCCTTTCATGTTTGGCTTACCTAGACTCATTTTCATACAGGAGCTCACCTGCTGCATGTGCTAGACTTATCTGCTACACCTGCACGTGTTTTCCCAAGACTTGCTGTTGATGCTAATCAGCAACAGGGCTCAGTCACAAGCCATTTAGACAACCTAAATCATTTGTAAGGAAGCTTTCTTGAAAATATGGATGGCATTAGAGGGACTCAGGCTTAAAATTAGAAACTGTTTATGATGCACAGTTGTAGTTGTTTACCTTGAAACCATAATTATCTTATTTCCTGAGTTAAAAAGTCACGTCAGCTTGCTGAAGCAAGATTTGATGACAAAGGAATTGTTTTTAGCCACCAGCAGAGCAAAGAACACTTCAAATGTGTGTCTAAATATGATTTTATAACCTAAAGTATAGCACACTCAGGATTTTAAATTGGCTGTGGAAGTTGCGTGGGCTTATGGGTAGGCCATTTGGCCAGGGATCAAGGGACTGGGTTTAATCCGAACTCTCTGTCCTTTTGTCCTCTGAGCGTTTTCCTTGCCACCCTCTGTGCTGTTTATTTGGATGACGATGTGTTTGAAGGAAGGGATATGCCCTTTCACTAGGTGTTTGTAGATTTTCTCGGGGTGTGGTTTCATGGCATGGCCAGAGCCAGTTCATCGTTGCTGCCGGGGTGGGGGGGTGAGGGTCCCCCACCCTCCTTGGCCAGCACTGCCTCTTCCCAGAGCTGATTCTGCCCCTTCTGAGGTGGGAGACCAGTAGGCAGAGGAAGACAAGGAGGTTTTCTGCTGGGCTGGCATGTTAAGCTGATTGATGGACAAGCTCCAGAAGTGGCCCAAGGGAAAAGCAGGGGATCTAGCAGCGGAGCAGGGAATCCAGCATCTCCTATTACTTCACCCGCAGCCCTCCAGCCCCCCCGAGGAGCTGGGGTACCACTAACGTACTCAGACAGACGTTTGACTTCCTCATTCTATTATTTAGTAATGCTCTCTGGTGAGTCTTGTGGCTGAGGTGGCCTGTGCCCTCCTCTTGCCATGTTCCAGACCTGCTGTCTGTAGCTGAGTGAGACTGCAGCAGCCTGCTGCTTCATTGCCATTACCTGGTGCTGCCAGGAGAGTGGAAAATGGGAGGGGAGCAACTTCTTTAATGGTGGCAACTGCTACTTAAACCTGTTCAGGGCTTATAATAGGAGGGGGGAAAAAAAATTCAGTGGAAGCTGTAGGTGCATTCAATTTATGTGGTAGTTTTAAAGCATGTCTTTTTGTTCTGACCTTAACTTGCCAGGACATAGACAATAGAGGAGAGATGCTGCGTGTAAATCAAGGAGGCGCTTCCTTTACCGTTTCTCCTTGCTATGTAATTTGACGTGATTGTAAGGCACTCATCATAACTCTTGAAACTGAAGACTTGGGTGCATTTTAACAATTGCATTTTTCACATTGCTTTCTGAGGACCTCCTGGGTCATCAAGCCATGTCTGCTGCTATGGCAGGTAATGGTGTTGTCAGCTAATCTTGGTGATGGCTGTATGTATCTGGTTGTGAGCCTTTGAGTGAGACCTGCATATTCTTAAGGAAAGAACCTGAACCTGAGTTGTTGAAGTGTCTGGTTGTAATGTTCGTGTGACTACACAGAATTTTCTTGGCTGAGGAGCTTGTATACTGCTGCTTGGAGCAGTTGATCATGTGCTCTTTGGGTAAGTTTGCTCTGCTTTTTTCCTGTTTGAGAGGGACTATGTGTATGTTCTTGAAGGCTGAACGGTGACTTCTTTGACTCCTCCTTGGCTGATCAGCGTGTTTTAAAATGGGATGCTTGCATCCTTTTCACAAATCAGCTTTCAGAAAGGAAATAGTTCAGTTATTAATAGTAACCTCTATCCAATTTGCCACTGAATTGCATGGTTGCAAATATCTGAGACTGTAAAGGTGACAAGTGTGTCTGTCTGTCATTCTTTTTTTTTGTTCTGAAGAATGGTCTGTATTTTCTCAGTGTGTCAAAATTGAGCATGGAGTAAGAAATTGCAGACTCATATTTTTAAATAAAGTGATGCTCTTTCTAGCCTTTGTTAACCCTCCTTCCTTTCCTTAGAAGAACTTACAAAGGGAATTTGAGTGGAATGGATGAGTAAAGGGCTCTCAGTAAAGTTACAGGGAAGGTATTCAGTCTGATGATGGGAAGTATGTCTGTCCCACTTCAGACTTGTATTTAAGAGGAATGAAAAGGATAAGGTACCTGAAATATGACAGCAGCTGTGATCTAACTTTAAATTACTGGTTTAATTCCAGGGAACATACTTCTTGTCTTCACTGGGTTGTTGAAGGCCAGCATCTTGGAGCTTAATTAGGACAAGTTGAAGATTCAAGATTTTTTAGCTTGGCTTCATTCTGTTCAGTATGGTGGGTTTCTTTGAGTTCCCAAAGATGGCAGTACTTTTGTCCATCTTCAGAATTCACCTTTGAGTGTCCCTTTTGATGGTGTATCAGCATGTTCTTTATCATGCATCTTTTAGATCTCAAATAGAAATTCCCCTAGGTCATTGGGGTTTATTTTTTTTTAAGTGTGGGTGGTAAGTTTCTAGGATGGGTATGAGAAATGAAAGCTAGAAAACAGGCAGCTCAATCTTTTGCCAGATGAATCTGTAGGTTTTGAATATACGCTGAGTTTTCTAGTACTTGATTAATTTCTTTTAGTTTTCCCATAAACCTTTCTAATTGTCAATGTCTGGGAATATTACAGCTCATGCTGTTGACTCCAGCAGTGGTAGTCTTCCTTTATTACTTCTTGTTGCTGTGTCCAAGAAGAGTATTTGTTGTCTTTGCCTCCTACCTTTTACTTGAACTTACTGTGCAGTGGTTTCTGTGTTGACCTGAAAGTCTTTTTCTGGATAATGCTTTCTAAAATATTTGATTTTTGGCTATATTATGCCCTTCATTTTACATGTCTACGGGTATGCTGTTGTAATTAAGCTTTTAAAAAAGTGCTCTTTGTACCGTCTTTGTATTAATTGGATTGGAAATTTACTGCTTTTCAGATGGGGCTCAGCAAATGTTTGGGATACGGAGGTTACAATTTCTTCTCATTTCATGTGAACTAAAAATAATCGTGGAACAGTTCTGCTTTGAAAATCCACACCATTGTGTGTCTTGTGTCTCTTCCAAATGGTTTAGGGATTAACAGCTTTCTATACACTAACATAAACAGCTTGAGGGTTCTGTACATCTTCTTGTTGAATTTTATGGCTGGATAGCTAACCAGTTCAGGTTATTTGAAAACAGATATGATGCTGTTGTTCTGTGCTGATTTTCTCAGAAACACATTGCCACGTGATTAATGTGTATATTTGTTTTTGCTGTGTACCACTAATAACAGCGTGTTCTTCCAAAGCAAGACAGTGGATCTTTGCTTTGCACGTGCAGATCATTTAATAAAAAATTGAGCCTGATGATGCATCTTTTTGCTTTTTGGAAGACATTCAGCCAGGCTGGAAGGACCCAACAGTCTTAGGTAATCACATTTCATATTGGAGCTGTAAAAAAGAAAAATGTAAGGGTCTGGAGGATTATTTAGAAGCATTGGGTCTGACAAACAAGGATGCCTGTAGCTTCCTGGGCTGTGGGCTGCTGAAGTGATAGTAGATAACCATTTTTGGGTGCCTAACAATTTTTTTTTTTTATTTCCATCTGTGACAGAGATGGCTACTTGATGTAAGTTAATGTTGTTGTAAAGTGAGTGTTGCTAGTATAGTTAAGACTTCTTTATCCATTTGCTGATAAAAGTGCATAATTTTTAAGGTATTAACATTTTTTAAAACTAGGGGAGGTTTTTTTTTGGTTTTTTTTGGTTTTTTTTGTTTTTTTAACTTAAGTAGACTAAATCATAGCATGGAAAACAGCGTGTCCTCTAGACTGGCCAACAGTCTTGCCTCTGCTTGTTAGTACAGAAGGGCAAGCTGTAGCCTTGAGCTTCAGTCCAAGGTTGGTTAAGGAAATTGCAGAAGCTGTATTTTGACTTAATACTTTCCACTCAGCAGAGAAACCACAGAAGGTGGTAAGGGTGAAAGAAGAGAGACGAGGGAACATGCTTGTGTATTTCCAGAACTCTTAATTGTGCACACAGAATTGAAAAATCTGGTTCAGTGGAAACTGTTCAGGCTTGCTTTGCTCTTCTGCTGCTTCATGCCAAGAAAAAAAACGAGTGAGTTCAGTGACTTCAGCTTTCAGGTTGAACTGGGAGCTGTGACTCTTCTGACAGCCCCAGTTTTTTTACCCTGCCAAGTACCTTTCAGGCTGCTTTCATGGATCTTTCCAGGAGAAATGATAGATAATTTTAAAGGTTAGCAGTTTCGAGATGTTCATGAGGGTAGAGAACTTTACATGTCTGATATGAAGAAACCAGATAAACCAAAAAGTTGGCATGTCCAGTAATTTCAGAGTTTATCGCTCAGCTGCCTGTTGTGTATTTGGAAGAGTTAAACTCTGTGAAACATTAGGCCTCTGCTGATAATTTTTTAGTTTAATGCAATTCAAACAAAAAAGTAGTTAAACATTTTTATTCTATCTTTTGACCTACTGAAATGAACTACATAATTTTTATTTGAATTTCTCAAGTCTCATTTCTATAAAAGGAGATACAGAAATGTACTGTACACAAGCATTGTTTCCTATTCTTGCAAGCATGATGTTCGGAGTGTTTATAAAGTAGGCAACAATAGTCTGCAGTAATTCCTCAGGGTCAGCCAAGAATATTGACGATGGAAGCTGAGTCCTATTGTTACATCAGTGTGTAAATACTGTAACTAGTGTCATTTAATGAACTGAAAAAAGCACAAATCTGGAGGAATACCTGAAACACATTGAAACTAGTCACTTGACATCACAGATCCTGGATTCTTTTCATTCACTGGAGGTCTCTAAACAGCTTAGTCATTCCAGTTTCTTGTGGATTTTGTTGTCCATGTCAGACTTTCAATTAAAGCACTTAAAGGACAGTTTGGTTCCACAAGGACCACATCTTTCCCTTCCTTCTTGCTTGTTTTGGTGGGATAAATTGAGCCTTAGGCTCTTCAGCCCACATATAAGTATCTTGATCTGTGTTTTTGAGGACAGTATCAGGTTATTTTGTATTTTTATCAAGTGGCAAAGATGACAGGAGCTTTAAAAAATGTGGATCTCAGCATACATATTATCTGCAGGGCAAAATAAAGGAACTTTGAGACCAAGAATATATTACCTACTTAGTTTCTGAAATCTATCAAATTAAATTTTACTTGATGCTACAGTTTTGTCACAATGGAACATACTGAAAGGTTTTTTTTTCTTTTTTTCTTTTAAGCACTAGTGGAATTCTCTCTGCACTTTTGTTTTTCACTTCGGTAATTGGTACTGTAAGAGCATAGTTGGCTATCGTGACTCCTGCATTAATATTTGTTTCTTTGTAAATTTTAGTGAAAGGCAGTTTCTGTAGTTTGCACCACTGCTGGAAATTTCTCCTTAAAGTGTAGGAGCAGCTGCATGTGTGAGCGAGTGTGACTGGTCCCACTGAACATAAGTTTTCTCAGCATGTATGTATTTGGGGATGGCTGGTCTGTAAGCTACTGATAGGATGCAGGGCATTTCAGTTAAAGGTGTGTTATTTATCTCTAATTTCTGTGTGTTTCTTGGAAACAACTCATTTCCCCCTCCCCTTCAGATCTCCAGTGCAACACCTCTCCTTTTTCTTCCTCTTTCTAAATAGTCCTGAGCTGTGTAGAGTGGTCTGGGTGTGCTTTTCCAGTCTCTTGAGTGAAACTGCCACAAATCTGATGATCTTTGTTAGTTGTATGTCCCCTCGAGGCCAGAGGAAAACTTTCACTGCTGCGGTGGGTAGGACTGTCCTTGGCTTTCAAGGGGGTGTGAGCAAAACCTACAGAAAGGAGCGGAGGCAGTAATTTCTGCACTGTTTCTTTATATGTAGCCCTTCGATTTCTTTCCCAAACTCCAGCACTTGTCATTTGGATTCTTAACTGACGGGTGCTGTAAGCAGGTGGGGATAGAATCTCTGTTGTTGCAGAAGGTACTTACAAGTATTCCTGGAAGACATGTAGTTGGTAATAAGTACTTGAGGTTTGCAGTGTTGTCTGCTTATGGATCCCCCCCTATTTTCACAGATTCTGGAATTGTAATGTGATTTTACAATTTCTGAGCATAAATCTTTTTCATCATTTCAGCAGGTTGAAAGATCAGTGTCTGTATACAGGGTGCGGTGTAAAGCTGTGCGGGCAGTCTCGCCGAGTTGTTCTGAACATGCCTATGGAGTGCATTCGAAAACGTTTCTAGATTTCCCCTCTCTCCGAATTTGTTGTACTCTTACCTCCTTGAATTCTGCATCTGAGGTAATAGAGCTTATCTGAAAGCGTAAGCTCATTGGTGTCTCTTGTGTGTTCCCCAGTGTATATTTTTGCTGAAGCCCTCAGAGAGATGCCTCATTGAAATTCTGTCTCTTCCTGAAATTATTTCAAAGGAAGCAGATGGAAAAAAGGCTGTCCTACTCCCTAGAGGTTTTTACCGTTCAGAAGTTGATCTAAACCAGAATCTAAATCTCATACTAATACCCTGTTAGGCTTCTTAGTTCTGGATCAACATAAAATCTGAACTGATGCAAGTCTGTCTTTAAACCAAAATACAAGTTTTTGCTTCAAAGAACCACTAATAAGAAAAAATGTACTTGCTTGTGGGGAGGTGGGCCTCTTGATTGCTTGAAGTGAGACTTCAGTGGATGGCTTCTTTCCTATGCCTTGTAAAATGGAGATTTAAGTAGAACTCTTTCTGCATTCAGCTGATCAAATTTAGAAGTATCTGGATGTATAAAATTGTTGAATCTTGAACACATTTTTCATAGAGACCCTTCTAAGTGACTCTGCATCTGTACAGAACCGGTCCAGTTTTATTATTTCATGGCTGACATCAGTCTATGAAGCCGCCTCCTGCCTCGCTACTGGAACCAGTTAGTGTTCCCCTGCCAGATCTCAACTGCCTGCCCAAGCTGCTTTGATGTGAATAGTCTATAGTTAAACTCAATGCAAGTATACTGTTTTTTCCAGGTCACATCTTGTGATTGTAAAGTGTTTTCCATCTTCAAATGCAGATTTCTGTAAAGTTGCAAGATAGCCTTTGATTAAAGAAGTTTGAATTACTTAATTCCCGATTTTTTTTCAATGAATGCTAGCAAAATGCACCGTGCACTCTAAATCTGAAGTTTACTGATCTGTGTGGGAGTGCAGCAAGAGGAATTAATAAGTAATCAGTGGGGAACTGCTGAGGACTGTGTGTTAGAGAACAGAAGTTGGTGGGAGAACTTAGAGGTTGAAACACTTATTTTTTTAATGGAATGAACTGTCTACTTAGCCAGAGTTTCCAAACTGCTTCATGTTAATATAAAATAAAGCATCACAGGTCTTGAAAGACTTGAGCCTGCTTTAAACCAGAATCTGTTCACCTTGGACACTTAATTATTTGCTATTTATACTACCATTTCAATGCAAAGGAAGAATGAATGTCTGCCATTTTGCATTGCAAAATGGTTACTGTGTAGCTGCAACTAGCTTGGCATGCATCTGAGTGTTGTCCAATGGCCAGCGTTGTAAGTTCATAGAAGGGAAAACAAGGATAGTAATGTTAGTTTGTGAAGTGATACATTTTCATCAGACAAAAGCTAAGAAAATTGGATGGATAAATGTGTCTAATATTATAATTTTAGGCTTTTGGAAGTGAAGTTAGTTTTAAATTGAAATCTTGGATTCTGCACAACAGGCACATTGTGCGAATGACCCAAATACATTTTACCAGTCCGTTTTTGCCCATGATCTGTGCATTTGGCATCTTCTGCTGAAGTATTTGCTGCGCTTCATGAGTAATTTGATAACCATTTCATAAGAAAACGGTACACTGTTCATCGTGAAAGTTGCTTGGCTCATATGTGGACGCTATTTTAGTGTTACAATACTTAATGTATATTTTATGTGTGAGCTATGTAGTGAATAAAATTGCTATATGTAGGCCAGGAAGCAGATATAAATAGGTCTATAAAATTGTATATCAGTGTGTCATGGGACAGGATTTCTTTAGACTTTTATGATAATTTTGTTCAGAATTGATCATAGTCACTATTGTCAGCAAGTAGCACTACTGACTTTCCAGATAATGTAATTGGAAGTTCAGCTTTTTTTTCCCCAGTTAATCTTCTATCTCTGTTTAAGTGGATAGCTCTAATTAGAGTTGTGACTTTTATTGTGGAGGAGAAGAGTACAAAAGGGGTTAAGGGAATCATGCTGCAAAAGGTGCTGTGCAAGTATGGTCATCACCCTCTATAGACATGCAGTTCCCGATCAGGGGATCCTTTAGTGCCCCAGGACTCACTTGCCTTGAAAAAAACCATGAGGTGGCTGTATGTCTTTATCTCCCTTGCTCTTCTGAAAGAAAAAGATCAGAAAACTTTCATTTGTTTCCCTTTCACTTGTCTGGAAAAGGTTACCTGCTGCAGAATTTCCTTTCAAGTCACGACTGTGCACCCTTACATGTTCCTTTGGGGTTTTTGGTTTTACTTTGGCCTGCTTTGGGCCACGTCTTGTACTTCGTAGTTCCCCACTTGCAACTTTATATATGTGAGTTTTTGAGTATAAAATTGTTTTTTAGAACTTTTCCTTTTAGAAGAAAACGTAATTTGGAAGAAATCCAAATTTTGCATTGTCAGCTGGAACAGGGGTTGGTCATTGTGTCCCTTGGTGTGGTTTAGAGAGTCTAGAGATCAGATGGGATTTGGGATTTTGAGTGGGGAGTTTGGCAGTGAGCATCACGTGGAGCTGGCAATTAACCGTTTAACCTGTTTGTGCAGACCAATACCTTCAGTTGGACTGAGGAAGGCCCAGTGCCCACGCTTCAGGTTACTGCTGCTTGGCCGGCACAGCTGAGCTTTAGCAGCTGTAGCCTGCAGTACACTATCAGCTTATTTCTTTTTACGAAGTTCCTTTATCGAGCCACTTCTCTGGGGAAGTGTAGCAGAAGCTCAGCTATTGCTATTACGTGTCTAACGCATGTTTTGAAGAAACTTTGCGGTTTTGCTTAGAGCATATGTTGACTCTTTCCATATTTACAGGTCCCTTAAAGGTGGAAGTAAGAACCTGCTAATGCTAAGCAGATATCAGGAGGTGTTGTGGTTCATCATGAACACAAAAAAGTCTGGGATAAGACAGTGTTTTACACGTGGCGCTGCCCAAGCTCTCTGGTCTTCCGCATCGCAAACCCTCAAACCTGCTTATTAGTAGTTCAGGCTTGCCCATGCTCACAGGACTCGTATGGGCTCCTGCCGAGCTGTGCTGTCTGAAACTTGTCCCCTCTGCAGCTGGGGAGGAGGCCAGGTCACCTGCAAAATAATAGTGACTTCCGTGGATATCTCACCTGGAATGGACTAGTTTGCTCTGGCTGGGAGAGGGTATTTATTTCGGAGCGAAGGCGTTGGTCAGGCGCGCAGGCAGAGCTGGGCGAGTCACCAGAGAGGCCGGGTTCAGCTGCAGCCCCCAGGCTGGTCGGGCAAGTCGGGTTTCTGCCAGTGCTGGCATGGCAGTCACCTGCGACTGCTCAGCACCACGCAGCTGGGTGCTCCTCTGTCGCGAGAAGTGGTGAAGACTTCAGGTGCTGGGGTTTGGGCTCAGGATCGTCTGCCAACCCTTTCATGTACCAGTTTAGTTGCCCAGTTAATGAATGTAATTCCCCTTTGCCTTGGGTGCTGAGAGCTCCTGCTGGTTCCTGCCCAGTGTCGGAAATGTCACTTTGGGAATCTGTAGCTGGAAAAATATCCTTGAAAGGTACAGCGAGAGCTGTTTGAAAAATAAAGAAAAAGTTAGAGCTTTGTAGTAGATTAATTGCTATGCAGAGCAAGGATCCAAAGGTATGCTTAAAAAGAAAGTGCTTGTGTCACAGGTAATTTGACATAAGTTCAGAAGCGTGAATTACTGGCACAGGACACCTGGTAGCAAGCCGTGGGCAGTTCACTCTTTCCCTGTGTAGGCTGTTGGTTCATGAGTTGCTCACTGTTGGAGGGGGCACATACCATTTTTCGTAAATAAAATTACTGTAAAACCACACAGATGGTTACAGAAACATTGAGACAAGTAACTTTTTTTTTTTTTTATCTATTCTCAGACGGTTATGGAACTTGGTTGATGCTCTGCTAAGCTTGCCACAGTTTCCTTTGTTCTTCCGTTTGTGTAGACTTTTTATCAGAAAGTTTATTTCTGGATCAGGCAAGGATTTGTATTTAGCCTTCATGTACTCAAATATAGCATGCTCATTGTAAATAAAATTAAACTGTGTGTTATAATTTTCTAATGAACTAATTCCTCTGTTTTTCAGATTACACTGCGTTTTTGGGACACACCTCTGTTGGATTTTAATATATGTTCTGCTAACAACAGCTTTCAACTATGGAATCGGTAAATACTTTGCTTCTGTCTAAATTTTCTGTTTTATTACCTAACAAGTGATTGTGTCCATACTGATGTGTTTGGTTGTTTTGGGTTTGGTTGTGGTTTGGTGGGTTTTTCTTTTATCTATCTATCTATCTATCTATCTATTTATTTGTTTTCTGAAATTTGAAGGTAAAAATTGCAAACTTTCATGGAATAACTTAAAGGTACTAACCAAGAATATCTTAGGAAGTGTCTTCAGTTCTAAGATGCCCTTTCACTTTCGTATTGTTTCAAATGTAGCAAGTTTTTCCCTGACTTGAGTGAAAGCAAAAGTTAACTTTCCTGTGGGGGCAGTTCCAGCATTGGTTTGTCCAGCGGACTGTGTAGCTTGTTGGTGCTGTAGACTGCTGAGTGTTAAATAGTCTTCTACCTCTAGTCTATCACAGTCCTCTTTCTTTCTCTTCACTTTCAAAATGTCTTTTAAAAAAACCCACAACACAGTCTATTAAAAAGTGCCAGTTTTACAATGTTATGTCTCCTTGTGATTAGTATAATTGAAACAGATGGCACCTATGTTTCATTTTGGGCAGAGAAACCTCCCAATATGCTGAGACTACAGTTTGATTCAGTGTTAGGATTCAACTTTTTGGTAGCGTTAGCAGATGCAGAAATAATAGGCTATCTTAAAGTGGAATTTAGGGGGGGTAGGAGGGGAAGAGATTTTTTCCCTCAGTATTTTGAGAGAGGATGAGGGAGGTCAGTGCTGTCCTGTGGAAAGCAAAATTATATAGATGTAGCTGGTAGGAAGGAGTTGTTTTTGCTGGTTTTTTTTCCACAGTACTGGCAGTTTGGTGTGTTGCAGGCTGAATAAAAGCTGTTGTTCGCTGCTCTCCCTGAGCTCGGCTTTGCAGTGTGTGTCATGGCAGCGTTACAGAGGGGAAGCTCAGTGGTGCAGAGTTCAAGGTCGTTCTCAGCATGCCCAGAAACGCTATGGAGAAGGCTCTCAATGGATAACTTAGTGTGTTGCTTCTGCTGTGGGGCTTTGGGTACTTGGCTGACCTCTTGGTTTATGCTGCAATGGGATTATTGGTGTTGAAGTTGTCATTATGATAAAGGCCATTATTGAAGGAGAGTTACTATATGTAGAAATACAGGTCTCTCTATCAGGTGGCTTTGCAAGCTGGTAGGTGTCTTTTGTTCTGGATTTTGAGGAAAAAAAACCCCAAACCTCAACCTTTGTATTTAGTTTGTCCATAATAATTCCAAGGTATTCAGAGGGAGGCAAGATGTTATTTCAGTTTCCCTTGGTGAATATTAATAGCAGTAGAAGGCTTTCACAGTGAAACAGAACAGACTAGGCATCAGTAACTCTCCCCTGCTGCAGCTAAGTAATTAAAGTGTATCAAGTGTGAGACCTTTTGCAGTAGTATGCAGTAACTCTTTCCTTAATGGGTGCTCTGCAGTTCCCTGAAAAACTGAGCTGAATCCTAACATCAATTATAAAACAGGTTGTTTACTACCTATTACATTTTAGAGTTTGGTATGAAGATTTTTCATTCTGAGTTTTGAAATAGTGTTTTGCTTTTTTGAATGCAAACAATACTTTGAAAAACAGGATAGTATTAATTACAGGACCTTTCACTTAAATGAAAACTTACTGAACATTCAAATGTATTTGCATAATATACTTGCCCACTGGGCAAAATGACTTGCTTCCTGACAGATTGTAGAGCATTATGGCAAACTGCATCTGTCCAGGGCCTTTTGGCTGCATCACCTGCCTTTTGGCCGCTACTATCTTTTAGGATTATTACTGAGAGCTTAAATTATGCACTACATCACTATGGTAGCTGCCCTTTAGAAAAGTTTGCCACATTATGCTTTTCTCTGTCTTTAGCCCTTTTCTCTCTGGATGTTTTGTATTTTGTTTATATAAAGCCATGCTATGTTGATTATGGGTCTAGCTGAAACTGTGGATGGAAAAACTTGACAGACGAAGGTTGAGGATGTGTGATGTGACAAAACATTCGCACTGCATAGAAAGAAATAATTACTATGAAGTCAGATGTTTCTTTGACTTCTGAAACAAACAAACAAGCAAAAAAAGAGTGATTTTGCTTTGTGGGTTTTGTGAGCCTTGGGAGGTGATAGTTAAGTGACCTTTTCCAGTAAAATAAATTTTTATCCACTGCTCTGCAAAGACAGACTATTGCATTACTTAAAAAGCATATTGGTTTGGGGTCTAATAGCTCCGTTCCTAGGCTACTGCAGTATGGAGATGTTGGGGAGAAGGTCAGAATCCTCCAGGGTTGGCTGAAAAAATTACCCAAATCTGGCATGTTCTGAAACTTGAGGTGAATTCATAGGTTTTGTGCTGGTGGGGAGGCTACAGCATACACAGTCACTGCAGTTTATCATGCAGATACCAGCCAGTGCACTGACGTGCAGTTTATGCCATCCTCTGAGTAGCCCAAGGATTGAACAGAATTAATGTCTGGCCCAAGCTCGAGTAAAAACCTCTCATCCTAAAAGTCAGTCGTTCTAAAAGCAAGTCATTGTCGTCTTTAACTCCTCATGCTGTGCATGGACAAAACCATGGGGTGCCTTGGTGCTTGTGTGCCAAACTAGCAGAGTGACGGTGTGCTACTACCTTCTGTCTTGTCTGAGGAGATGTTGTATCGTGACAAGCGCTCAGCTTTTGTCACTTGTCCGTTTGTGACCATGAGAATGAGGCTGCCTTCGCTGTAAACCTGTGAGTGAGAACGCACTGGGGCACAAACCAAGTCGTTTTTTTTTTTTGTTGTTTGTTTGGTTTTTTTTCTCCCCTGTCCAAGCAACTTGTGCATGTGACTTGCTGTGAGGGATGCTGCCTGGATTCCCCATTGAAAGAGGCTGAGGAGCCTGATCTTCAGGACCAGGCTTACTTTTGTAGTAAGATCCTGCAGTGTTTGCTCTATTCTGATGATGCTGTTCCACATTTCATAGGTTGGCTAATGGAAATAAAGCTTTGGTGCTGGAAAGGGACTCGGAGGGTGTCCACTGTGCTGTTCCCTTTGGTTGCAAACCTGATGCAGGGTGTTTGTGTCCCTGGGAGGTGGCTTGTTCACATCACGTGTGCCAATACCGCTGTTGGTGATCAGGTTAACAGCACACTATCACAAAGATATTCTGTATTTAAATAAAATATAAATATTTAGAGGCATATGTGGATTGTTTGTGGCACAATCTGCTGACCCAGAAGTAGTTGCATTGGTGCAGCTTTTGGAGGACCAGAAATGCTGTGGTATGTTGTGGGGAGGGAGCAGAGGGCCTGTTCCACTGCAGGAAGTGTTATGAAAGTCTGAGATTTCTCCATTTCAGTAGATGGCTCCTTTATTGCGAAATGCAGGAGTTGTTACAAACATTGCTATCCTCAGTTCTCTAAAAGGGACCTGTGTTTTTTTGTGTTTTGTTGTGGGTTTTTTGTTTTGTGGTTTTTTTTCTTTCTTTTTTTTTTTTTTTTTTTTTTCCTCCCCAGTGTTCTGTAGTAATAACAGCAGAGGTCCTGTCAAAATGGGTGGAGAAAAAGGGAGTTCAGTCAACTGTGTGAGATGCTGGCTTCACATAGCCTCAACGGCTGCAACACGGCAGCTCTCGCGCTGCAATGAGTAGGACAGGTATTTTCTTCCTAAACTGTTTTGAATTATATTCTTGAAACAAGCCAAGTTCATCATGGTAGCTTCTTTTCGCTTGTTGACAGAAATAAATGGCTGCATCACGCTGGGCTTGTTCTGGGGTTCAGTGACTCGATGGTCCCAGAGCTAGCAGCTGGTATGATTCGTGCTTTCCCGACATCTTCATTAGGGAAGCAGAAGGGTCAAGGCTTTCTCCGAGCAGCAGAGATTGCAGTGGCTTTTGATGGTGGTTTTGGCAGTGGTATTTTACGGAGTTCATAATGAATACGTAGGTGTAAGATTAAAAGAATGAATAAGGTAGTGCTGCTAAACAGAATTGCTTTTCAGAGCTGCAGCAGTGCCTTGTTCTGACCTCCCAAGAAGGATACAATTGTATAGCTGAGGCCCATAGTGGAAAAGCAATTACAATATACGCTTCCAGGATTGAATTGTCCTCTGAAAGTCAGATGCTGCAATAATGGTAGTGTTGTTTAGGTGGAATGTGGTGTTACTTAACTGCTTGGTATTTTTCTATTAATGTTCTTGAATGTGTTCATATACAGTTTTCAATTTTTACTGCTTTGGGGGAAATAGAGCTTAGTATTCCACAAGGAAGATATTTCTTTGCATAGAAGTGTTCTGAGTTTTTGGGCTTTTTTTCCACGTGTTTCAATTCTTATCCCTTGTGAGTAAGAGAGGTTGGAAGATAACACAATAGAAGCAGCGCAGTGTACGTTTTTTCTTTAGCCTGTTGGTCACAGCCGACCTGAGCAGTGAGGCTTTCCCTGTGGTCCTGAGGTATGCTACGGAAACGTTGGCTTTTGGGGCGAGAAGCTGATGTGTTACGAAGCAGGGCCTGGAGAGGGGAGGGGAAGCCACATGCAAGTGGAATTAACAGTCTCATGTAACAGTAAAGAAGTGGAGCTCTGTGGCTTGTGGGTTTGACTGACTTCTGCTGTGGTCCTCACTCCACCCCTGAAATGGTGGAGGCCTCTCGGAAAAATTCAGATTTTTGGAAGTGCCATAAACCAGCTGGGTGGCTCTTCAGGTGCGGGTTTGCCTGGAGTGTGTCAAACGAGGCACTCTGGGTTTGTGCTGGTGCATGGTTCAGCCTAGGAAAGGCTGCAGCCAGTGTGGATGGGAGATGGGTTGTTAGAGAGCATTTCCTACCCAGTGCTCTTCTGGCACGGTGCTCGTACGCTGCCGTACCTATGTGTATGTGAGGTGCGTTTCCACAGCCCTTAGGAGCGATAAACTTTTCTGTTTGTCCATTTTGTGCTCTGTCATGGACAGCACTGAAGTTATACAATCTAAATTTAATTTTTAAAGCCCTATCTTCACTATCAGCAGACCTTAAGCAGAGGCGGTTTTATTGTGAGCCTAGACTTCTTTGCGAGTCAAATGGGGCTTGAGTTTTTGGACAAAACACTGCTGATACCTGCAGAAAAAGAGCTTTAAAATCCTTCCCCTGTCCCAGTGAAAAAGCTGGATTCTCAAATATAATCTCAGCATAAGCATTTGATTTGAGTGTTTGAATTGCTGCTTTTACAGTTCTTTGTATTTTATCAGAATTTGTTAAATTGCCAATGTTATTCACATGCCACTTTTGGCAGATGCCACCTACATGCCCTCAATTTGAACGTACCTTTTAGGAGAAGTGTAGGTAGGGAGGCTCCTTTCTTGCATGTCAGATGTTAGAGAGTGGAGCACTTAACATTAATTCACTTTCACTAACCTTTCCACTGCTAAAAAGCTAACCTGGCCCATGTGCACAATACAGCACCTTTAATGAACAGATCTGAGCTAAGCAGAAACTTCTTTGAAAAATGTCTTGCTTGACTTGTTCTTTGGGTGTAATTTGGAGCTGTGTGTTCACCATGACACGGGAGGGAGTTCTTGGTAAGAGCACTCTGCTACCAGGTAGAACTCTTGTCCTCCTTCCTCTCGTGTTCTGATTACAACTAGACAAAGCCATGGCAACAATTTCCTAAAAAGAAGGGAAATGGTTGGGTTTTTTTTCCCCCTACTCTACTTGTTTTTGAATAATTTTATTCTCAGAAGGGGCTACATTGACTGCAAAAATCCTCTTTTTTAAAAAAAAGTATACTTTTGAGTTAGGATTTAGTAGATTTATATCAGTGAGTGTACTCCAGACTTAAAAATCACAGTTGTGTTTAGGAACAAGTCGTTAAAACAAGCTTGTAATGTAGATGGTGCACAGGATCATAATTTCCAGTAACTGGCAGAGTCTGTTATTTCATGGGGGAAGATTCCTATGAGACATACAGCCTGGGTGACAAATGGAGACCAGATTTCCAGAAGGGAACATGTAGGTTATTTGGCATGTAAGTGGCCAGTTACCGCTTCCATCATTGTGCAGCGGTGTTCCTGGGTGCGACCTTGTCTGAAAGTAAAAGTGATTTCGGGCAGGTTCTGGTGTGGTGAGTGAGGTGCAGTGTTTGGAGTGATGGTTTTGTTTATTTACGAGTGTTTTGCGTAGCACCAAAGTGTATTTATTCTTGAAAGGGACTGAAGTGGCGGTCTCCACCCTGAGGTAGTGACACTCTGACTGCAAGATGACAGGCTTTGGAGTGGAATGGCAGGATTACACAAAATATGGCTGAAATCGCTTGTTTTCAGAAGATATCCATCATGCTATGATTAAGTGCAGATGATGCATTTGGCAGCAAGAGGTGTGCAATCTGTTCCTACCCTAAGGAGCTTGCAGACCAAAGGCCTGCTGATAAGACCAGACTCACCGTTGTGCTTCTTGAAAGAATAATGGTTTAGGATGGTCTTATTGCTTTATCTTTTGCTCTTTTAAATAATTGTATGGATAATTGTTTGAACATCAAAATCAACAGGCTCACCCCTGAGCTCTTTAAGAGGGAGGAAGTAGTTTTTGTGTTTGGGGGAGTGCGTTTCTGTTGCATGAATACTGAGGGAGATGCGTGTGTCAGTGACTTGGACACCTGTAGTGGAGCTACAGGTGGGACAGTCGGTGTCCGACAGGTACAGGTCAGCTGCCTGACACCCCCCGAGGTGGCAGTTGTTGCTTGGTGGCGTCAAGTGGCAGGAAACCCGGAGTGTGAATTTTATGGAAACCTTGCATGGTAGGTGGTTCGGCTGAACCACCAAAGTGTCTAACAGTGTAACAGCCAGGTGCAGCCTCTTTCTTTAATAGGTACATGTGAAAGGGGGAAATTGTTATTATTGCAAGCAAATGGAGAATTGATGGATATGCTTTATTGACATTATTTGGAAGGGGACTTCTGATAAAACCAGGAGAAGCTTCTGAAAAGTAAGTCTTAAATGTCAAATGTGAAGATGGAGACTAGACATTATTATTTCTGTTCCCTTGGTTATATTTTTGGCAGAGCTTTAATTTTAGAAGAACAGGACAACAAGGGCTGAGATTTACAGGCTCAGTCTAATTCATTACTTGCTTAATTAGATGCTTGAGAACTCAGGTATTCTGACAGCTTTTGCAATGCTGCATGTTATCCCTGTTTTATAGTAGTTTGCTGGACTTCTCCAGAAATTCAAAGATAACGTCACTGAATTGTATTTAACAAGTTAATGTTTTAATTAGTATTTTGATCTTGAGCTTCCAATTGCTGTAGATGTACAGGAGCTGGGAGAAGGGATTTCTTGGGTGTTTTGCAGAAACTTGCATCTTCTTGTGGACATTTGAGTGAGGGGTGCAGGCTGTCGTCTGTGCTTACCGTGGCAGAAGCTTCCACGGGCTTGAATTCTCGGAACCTCTCTCTGTGCCTGGGCATTTTGGGAAGCTGGCATGCCTGGCTGTTCTGTCCTCAGAAGTGGCTTTGGTTTGGTAGGCAAATACTGAAAGCTCTGCTTTTACTCAGAACTGTTTAATTGGCATTGCCTGCCTTCACCACTGCCCAGGCTCATCCCGGGTGCGGGCAGATGGCTGCAGGCAACCACACTGGGACATTTTGGGAAATCACAGCCCTTTGGTGAGGGCCGTGGCAGAATACAGCAGTAAAGCAGATTCCTGAAGCACTGTGGGACTGGCTAAAACTCTCCCTTTCCCCTCGAGAGCAGTGGTCTCAGCTGTAATGTTTTTAACTCTTGAATTTGGACCAGTCTTAGAAGCTCACCTTTGGGGGTGGTAGCTTGTTAAGTTGTCAATACTATTGCCTGTAACCATCCGTTCCTACCACTAAGTAGCTGCAAAAATCAGTAATTCATTCTTTATTTTTTCTGAGGAGCTTGGGTGTAAATCTTCTCCCTTGTTATTTTTATTGGCTCCCTCATTATAAAAGGCAAGCATCTCCACAGTGCTGGAAAGGCAGAACGACATTCTTTAATCTTTCATCTAAATTTATTCAAAATTTAAATTCAAATAGTTACCAATATTAGAGGTTACTTTGGAGCACAGTAGCTATTCCTGGTGAAGTCAGTGCGTGGGTCTCCCTTATCAAACAGGAATGTGCTTGTGTAACTTCCACCTTTCTGGGTTAACCACTCCAAAGAGGAAAGGAGATGGTAGGCATGTGTACAATTTATTTTAGGAAATCGCCACTGTAAATGGATGCTGTGTTTGCTTTTGCAAGTAAAACTTGCCATGGATTTTTGGGGTTTTTTTATTTATTTAATTTTGCCCCAGTGAATTAATAATCCAAGTGGGCTGACTTTGGTAGAGCTAATGTTAAGTTGCTGGTGGTGGTAGTTAGGGTCACAGAGAGAGGTGGTCTGCAGGCAGCTCTGGTGGTTCTTGTGTGGGAGTCGTGGGAACATTGAAAACAGCGTCGATTGTAGGACAGACAGACAGACTACTGCGTATTGTACCCCAGGTTATCCAGGGCTGGGATTTCACTCTTACAGTTAAACTGCAGAATCAAAATGGGTTGACATCAAATAATGGTATTAGTGTTTTGGGACATGAGATCCCAGTTACTGGGGTTGTCTTCAGTGCTGTCACATGCAGGGTAGTGGTGACACTTTTTTAATACAGAAGGACTTTGCAGCCTGAGACCAGATGTTCTTCAGAGTTTTTATTCTCTTCCTTACTGTGTCACTGGAGTTCAGTTTTCCAAATGTTTATTTTGGTGGTTATATAAACTACAGAGTGTATGCCTGAGGGTTCTGTCGAGGTGATGTCCAGTTTTCCCAGCTTTATACCATCTGCATGCTTGCCACTGGTGTCAAAAGTTGAGTTTTGTCTGATCTAAAAGAACAACTGTTGGCTTTTGATGGCGTTTCAGTGCAATGTGTGTGTCTGGACTCATCCTATGATACAATAATGTAAAAATACATTATTATCTTGCAGTAATATACAAGCAGCAGAGACCAGCTCTGTTCTCGGGTCAGGCACGTGCTACTTCCTTTTGTATCTCTGTGGGCTTGGTTGGAAATACCTGGGCACTGTGCATGGCCGAGAGCCATGCTTGGGAGAGAGCAGGTCCTGTGCCTCGCTGTTATGGCAGAGGAACACCCCTCATATGACGAAGAAATGGGGAAGGTCTTGGAGGACTTAGTCCTGGCCATAATTAATGGTTTGGAGGATTTGCAAGATGGGAGTGGTCTCTAAGGCTTGAGAAGGAAGCCCAGAATGGTGCATCTGTTGTTCCTGGCAGCTGTAGCTGCCATAAAGAAGGACCTGGCATGCCATTATCAATTCCTTGTGTACCCTTAGAAAATTTTAATACTTCCAGACTTTAGAGGATTTTAGGAAAAGCTGTTAGTCTAAAAGTTGTCCTGCATCTTGCAGGGAGGCTTGGACTTTGTGGGGCAGAGCTCAGGTGTTTTTAAGAGTACATTATCTGTGACTTCTCTTGGCTTCAGATGATAACATTTAACCTTAATTCTGAATTTCTTGGAAGTCTTGGTACTCAGTTTGTTTCCAAGTTTGGTGAAAGGCAGGATAGCAGCGTGAGGGCTGGATGTGTTTACAGTAGTTGGGCACCTTGAGCTTCTCCCAAAGGCTGACTCGCAGTCTGGTGTAGCTGACCTCGAGCATTTGGCCAGACATCGACAGCAAACTAACATGGGGGGGGAAAATACATGGAGGAGCTGCAAAAATGAGAGGAGCTTGTCAGTCTGATGGATGTGGGTAGGTATGGCAGGAGGAGTTCTTTTATTTTGGTCATTTTGTCATTTTACATAATTTCTCAGCTGTTTAAACTGATGGTATAAGGATTCAAAGGTCAACATTGAACAGCTCTGGTTATTCTCTGTTGGACCTAGACTTATTGCTGGTGTCATATAAGAAATATACTTCATTTTTATGTTTGCAGTCAGAAGAAAATTATTTTGTTGTCTTCAGTAGTTTTTACCTCATTCTTGTAGTCTTGCCAATATCCTGTATTTGTGTTTTGCAGGAAGCCTTTCAACATTTTCTTAATTGGAATTAACTGTTGTAATAGAAAGGCACATTTTGGTCAAAGATAATGTAGGAAATAAATATTCACAGAAATTTATTTTAAGTTAGTGGAAAAGCATTCATTGGAGAGCTTTGTTTTGGAACTTTAACTTCTGAGAAGTTTAATGAAAGCTTTCTGTGCTCTTGGGTAATAGTAAAGGAATAAACCAAGTCTACTGCTCCTGAGTTATCTTGAGCAACTAACCTCAGAGACTGATAGTAAGTCTTTGTTATTATATTGTAAATGATGTTAATTAATGTAATGGCACAGATTTAATGCTATGCAAAAATTATATGGAGTTAAAATCAAATGACAACAGGTAGTAAATAATTTGACAAAATAAAAACATGAAAACAAATTATGAAAAAAAAGCGCCACGTATTCTTTTCCTGTCAACAGTTAGGACTGCATCTGGATGTAGCAGCTGGCCAGTCCTGAATTCTTTTTTCCCTCTAGTTTTTAATGATGCTTTCGTAATACTCCAAAAGATATCTGTCTAAATGAACTGGTAGCAGGGACGTAGCAGTTCCTCTGGGCTTTGCATTCAGTGAGATATCACACAGCTAAATTTTCCTTTCTTTTTCCCTGCAGTTTCTTGGTTATTTCGTGCTTCAATGTAAGGAGTACGTGAATATATGAATTATATACTTGAATGTTTGGTTAAAGATACAGAAACTTTCCTCATTCCCTTGACCTCAATCTTGCTGAAGGTAGGAAGGCTTTTAAAATACTTATAGCTCTGGGTGTACGTATGCAGCTGTATGTGTACATGCATATGTATTTTTAACTGTCTCCTGTTTCAAGGTCATCCACAATTAAAGTTGAAGTGCAGATTGGATTTCCTGTATTGTAGCGAGATGCCTGTTATTGGGGCTAATTCCCACGGTCCAAAAGGGCTGTGGAATGGGGACCAAAGGGGAGGTTTTCATCCGAGTCCCGCGTGGTGCTTTGTACCTGCCTGGATGAAAAGAATGCGGATTGACAGTCTCTCTTCCCACAGTAGTCTTCAGAGCTGCTTAATCTATTTTTTTTTTCATACTTGCGAAACGGCACCAAGCTTTGAGACACTCCTGTGTAAGCTTAGGTGATGATGAGCAAGAGGATTAATTAGATCTTCAAGACAGATAACTAGAGCAATGAGTTGTGCATAATAGTAGCTTGGAATTCCAGTGACGTGTTTGCAAAGCGCTGTGCAACATGCATGCCTTGGCTGAAGTGTAATTATTTCTCAGCGTTGCATGCCCAAATGCCTCTGGGCACTGTAGCAAAATTTAGTAAGCAAATTATGTGAACAAAAAAGCTCAACTTTGATGGTTTTACACACCATGATAGTTGTCAGTAATGTGATTAACTGCTGGTTTGATCACCTATTGGTGGTGTCTTCCTAGTACTTCAAGCTGACAGTCTGCAATTTGGAAACCTCCAAGAGGCTGCTGTAGACTTACTGGTTTGTAATGCTAAATTAAGAGGGGATGGGTGAAGGATTCAAATTAGATTGCAAGTATAGGGATTTTCTGTACTGTTAACATATAAATTGTATATTTGTGACCAGGGATGCAGGCAAGTCTATCTTGTTTAAGAATACCGTGCTGCCACTAATACTTCTGCCCCAGAGAAGGTGGTGGCTTTAAGGTTAGGCGTCACTTTAAAGTGAATGCTTTTGTTAGTAAAACTTCACTTAAAAAAGTCTTCCCCATGCAGAGTTGTCCTTTGCTCAAGAAATAGTTTTTGTATGCATATTTAATTTACAGTAGCTTGGAGGAATGAAGAAAGTACTGGACTTTTTTTTTTTTTTTTTTTTTTGGTGTAGCCCTTATTAAATTTCTTTGGAACAACTCTCAGATATAAACAAGGAGGACAGAGTGTACTGGGCAAAGTAGTGAGACATTTTTTGTTAAAACCCTAAGTGTTCATGGCTTTAATGTTTGAAGGTAAAAACTGGTGAAGTCCATCAGATACCTTAGAGTAGTTCTGGTTACCACTTGCACTTTTCCAATTCCTTTTCTGCTGTGATTCTTTGTAGCTTTACCTCTTGATACAGATTTAGATATTATTATTTTTTTTAATTACTGAAAACCTTGCATTTCTGATGATGACGGTAAAGAGCTGTGGTCTGTAGCTTAAGAGAAAGTTTGGTCATAATTCAAGACATGGTCCTGGAGAGGCTTCAGTTAAAAGGTGTTGAAAGAGGGCTGTATTTTGCAGTTTTGCAAAGTTGGAATTTTTTTCCCTGTTAAAACCTTGGGGATCCCTGGGAAAGGAGGTTGATCCTGGCTTTTTCTGCTGGGTGAGTAGGAATTTAAAACTTCACCCCCCCTGCTTTGACCTAGTTATGAAACCCTTGCCTGTAAAAGTATTAATTTGTGGACTCTAAGCCATCTTAGTGTTGGAATTGCAGAGTAGTGTATGTTTTTCTGTAGAGCCACCTTGAGTTTAGACATCAAAGGATGGTGATAAATCTGATAAATTTAGTAGAATATTTATTCCAGTGTGCTATAAACCTTCTTCATTTCTCTGGAATTAAACAATGATTTTGACTTCTTTTTTCCCCTGCTCAGCCATACTTTTGCAAGGTATAATTAAAAAAAAAAAAAAAAAAAAAAAAGCTATATTTTTCGTTTTTGTTCAACTCTGCTGTTGTTGAACTATGTGTGGTTTGGACTTCAGCCCTCCAGAATATTGGCAGAAGTTCTTGTCTGGAAAGAAATGGTAATTCTTTTGGGGTTGAAAAATGGGGGAGGAAAGATTGCTCTAGAAGAGATGATTTAAAGCAGAATAAGTCAATATGCATATATATATTATATCTATCTATCTATCTCAGCATACACTAAGGTTTGTGTCATTTTTATATACAACGTTCCTCATTTTTGTTTTTGTCAGGTTTGCTTATTTTTAGCTTATTGTAGCCAATCCTATTTTCAAACACTTTATATGAAGTTTAAGGCACTAGCTAAAATTGCAGTAGTTGAAATCGCTGAAACTTAAATACTACATTTGAATTCAGCTAAAATGATACAAGAGTGACCTTAAACTATCTTTTTAATATGAACTGCTTTTCTTTTGCCTTCTGAGTGCATAGCAGAAGACTACACCTGTCCCTCTCAAGCTGCTGGTGTCCTCTCTTGGGGTCACAGTCCTAAGACAGCAATCCGTGTGCCAGGCTGTTCTCGGGTGAGGTCTTTGCTCTGGAAATACCGATTAGAGGGCACAGTCAGGCCTGGCTGCCTTGGCCGTGTCCTGTGTGGGTGGTGGGGAGCAGCTCTTCTGAAATAGGGAAACCTTACCGTCTTTGTATGTTTGAGCTCTGAACTGTTGTCAGCTTGCTGTCTCTCTGGTCCTGGGGCATTAATGCATACCTCTTAACTTCGTGTTTGTTTGTGGGAAATAATTGAACAGCCAGGCATACAGTGATACTTATCCTGTCTAGCTTACAGCCCCAGTACCTGCCAGTGCAGGCCAGGCTCTGCTCGGGGGGATGTTGTGTTGTGTTTGCAGGCTGGCGAGCGCGTTGGTGGTCTGTTAGTGCCAGCCTGGAAAATGCTGTGAAGGTGCAAATAGCCTTGTGCAGCAACACAAGATGTTCTGCGGCACCACTCTAGGTGACTGTGCTGGAACTTCTGCTTTTGTTTCAAAAACAAGCAAGCTTAAGGAAATATATACATGTGTATATAGAAACCGAAAGGGGAAATGTCCACTTCTCTCAGCTGAGAGAGTTATCATCTTCTCTTTTTCCTGGACATGCTAAGAATACTTCTCCAATGGCAGCGCCGATACTTTTGTACTGACAAGATTACTGCCTGGGCAATACCAGAGGTCAGAGTTTATTCATAAACCTTTCAGGTTGGGCTTCCCCTCATTTCCAAGCAGAAACATGGACAGCAGCTTTCCCAGCTACTCATCTCAAAAGAATTAACTTCTTGTGGAAATCTCTATTCAAATGCTGGATCGAGCTTAGAGTTACTCTTAGTCTAACAATGTTAACTCCTATATAGTTTATTTTTATTCTTTTATTCAGCTTTGTTTTGCCATGTGGATGATGTAACTGCTCTGGCTGGAGGGACAGCTGTGTCACAGTGTATGTATGGTGCCCTTGGCCAAGCCGACTTTCCTGGCTGCTCCCGGGAAGCAGCAGAGCTGGAGCTCGGCTCCTCCGGGCTGCGATGCGAGAGGCAAGGCCACAGCACCTGAGTCTGGGGGCTTTCCTGGGGTCCGCATGAGAAGCTTGGCTTGGATTTGCAGGAGAAGGCTCTTAGCCGGGATTACTTTTTTAATGGTGCATTGTGAGGACTTGTACCCTTTGAAGAAAGCAGATGTGAAACTGATGTGAAGTGTGAGATGAGTCGATTTCTGCGTCACACTTAAAATTAAAAAATGGGAAGAGTCAGTACTTGGTTTCACTATAGGGGCATAATGCTAATAACTCTGGTTTAGAGCTGTTTTAACAATTTCTCTGACAAGTTGGAGATACAGATGTCACTGTGGGTTTATGTTTAGTAGCCCCCTTTGTACCTTTGTGATTTTAGGCAGCTGATGAAGCAACGTAGTATTGAAGTATTTGAAGAAAGAATGTATCTGGAAGTGGCTAGTGGTCATTCTGGCAGATACTTAAGACCAAAGCTGCTATTGTTTTTGTGTTAGTTAAACAACAGTCCAGCTCATGCTGTGGCTTTTTTCTTTCCAATTGCAGTATAATGTTAGCTTTTATATATCCCCCGGGCCCACACTTGGGTATGTGGTGGGCCAGCACACAGATGCATTGTTTGGGGTCCTGCATTCCAGGGAGATCAAATGCTCTGTGCACCAAATCAGCTGCACATCTGCAACTGCTAAATCCTCCACAGTCCTTCCGGATCCAGGTGCCATGCAATTACTAGGTTAAAGGCATCAAGAGCTGCTGCTTCTAGGTCCTTTCTGTTTAATTCTGCCTGCTTTGATTCACTACAGCTGGTGAAACAGTTAGACTTGGTTCAGGCATGTGTGGAAGAGGGCTCATTTCATGCTTGGAATTGTAATTATGTTCTTTTCTTTCAAGCTGCCAGTAGTAAAAGATGTCTTCCAGTGTGTATTATCTAAATAAGCAGTAGTGTTTAAATGTTTTCTTATTTCATTTTAAGAATGTGGCAAAATAAATTGTGCTTACTCTTCTAGTTTTCGTTCTGGAGCAATTAATTCCCCATAGCTCTCTCCGTGATTCAGGCACGCTTGTTGTCTCCGTGAAGCTGCAATGTTACGCTGCTTTTAAATAGCTGTGCGAAGGAGAGTGTTGTGTAAGCGTAATGGCACTGCCCTGACTTGCCCCATTGGCACTGGTGTCTCCTCTTGTGCGCTCCGACTGCGGTCGGTATCTGGTGTCGACAATCTATTCCACGCCAGTAATGTTTTATACTTATAACAGTAGCTGCTTAGTTTTAGTGAATTTTAATCTGTTTAATATATGTGAGCAAGAGACAAAGTACAGTGCAAACACCGGTTCTCTCTTTAAAATAGTCTTTTCTGCATCTGAATTTTCCACGATGAATGGTTCGGTTTCACTGTGTCAGTTAACAGTGGGCACTGCGCTGATGGTCCAAGTTTACTTCTGGAGGCTGCAGGTGTGAGATTTTGGGCATGTTGGTTTCCATGTGGCACTCTTGGTATTATTGGCTGGATTTGGAGAGGAAAGAGCCTGACAAGAATGCAGTTGGTTTTAACTCATGCTCGTGGGTGTATCTGCAGCTTGGATCTGAGTACCTTATAGTTAGCACCTATTACCTCTCTTTTCTGTCAACTTTATTTTTAATGTAGTGCCAGCTGTACAGGTCAGATCCTTCCCTTCCCTTGGAGGATAAATACTGTTCCTTGAGAGCCTGTCTTTCAGCGGCCTGATCTTTGGGAGGATTATGTTCTCTCAAAGACAGCTCTGCTTCTCTTCCCCTGATCGCTGAGACTCCTGTTGACTTGGAGTGGTAGCTGACATTTAACATGCAGGGTAGTTCTCCAGCAGGGAATTGGAAGGCTGCTGTGGGGCACTGCCTTGGCTCGTGGTTGTGCTGTCCTGCCTTAGGTAGGGAATGTGCTTCTCCACATATCATCCCAGCAAACAGTTCTTCCCTGGTCTTCTGGAGGGGTCCCTGCATGTGCTGTGACCCAGGCGAGTTTCTTTAGAGCTGAGTTTGTGCTCTAGTCCTGGGCTTTTGACTTCCTCACAAAGATGAACAGGTTGGTTTTTTTTTATATGCAGCTGTTGCAGCTTTTCTCTGATTTTTGGGTGTCTGGAGTCAGCACTCTCATCTGCTTTGCCTCGTCTCTGGAGTCTGTCTGCTCGTCTTGTGGTCTCGAGATGAGAGTGCCTGATAGCCATTTCAGTGTCTCCGTGATTGACTGGAAGTCACAGTGGATAAATCTTTCATGATTGGAAACCACTTAAGCCACGAGGTGGCTGATGATCACTGGTTATTAGTGGAGAGGCTCTACCAAACAATCAGAGAAAATTGAGTGGCAGGGCATATAATTTATGACTTCATCCCAGCACTGTGGGGGCAAGGCAGTGAGAATTGAAACAGTGAAAGAATTATATTTGACAGATATTTTAAAGAATGACTCCAGTTAGTGTCATTTATTGCTGGAATGTGCGGACAGATCCCGAGTCAAAGCCCTCTTAGGGGCAGTGCCAAAACCAGATATGAAAGAGTGTGCAAGAAAATGAAAACGCAGTATGTGGCCAAGGGCTTGAATTTTCTGACAGTGGGCACAAAGAATGTTCTAAGTTTTTTTTTTTTCAGGCATTTTCCTTTGATAATAAAGTTTACAGATCCTACTTAGTGTTTGTTGAAACCCCTGCCTGAAGTGCATTTGTTGGAGCTTGTAAATTGAGTGGTATCTCTGCGGCATTAAAGGCATTATCAGTGTACAGAGAAGACCAGTTAGAGAAACTTCTGGAACATTCTAGAAATTAATTTTCTTGCATTAATGACTGCTTGTAAAAAATGCCTGTAAAATCACCTCTAGGATATCTTAATTTTTGCCTAGCAATGATATATGATGCATAGGAAAAATCCGTTGCCCTTTGCTGAAATGCATATTAAAAATACCTGGGCAAAAGTCTCTCTGCTGTTCAGTGCAGTTATGTCTTCCTCCGCATGCACGCAACAGATAACTACTGTTAACTCCAAAGGAGGAAAAATTCTAGAGAAAACATTCTTTCTTAAGATGTTTTGTAGTGGTAATGCATCTGAAAGTTTTAATCTCTCTTGTCACCATTTGGCACTCACTCTAGTTCCCGGCAGGGGTTTCTCAGCTAATCCCGTCTGGAAGATTTTGCCTTACCTTGCATTAATTTCTGATCCCTACCATGGTCCAACATCATTTGAGGGTTTGTATTCACCTTAAAGTACATCACAGGCCTTCCTGTCTGACTTTGGGTTAAAACATCAGGACAGTTTTAAGTGTCTGTAAGTGTTCCCCGAGCACTCGTGTGTGCTGCTCACCTTTTCAGCCATGCCCAAAAACTTTATGCAGTGGACTGTGTCAAAGTGTTATTCCCTTGTGGCCCCGGAGAAATTATTTGAGAAATTTGGTTTCAGATTCAGGATTTTCTTCATGAGTTGCTCGCTTTGAGCTTTCAGGAAAGTGGCAGATGTTCTCACTTTAGTCTATGAATGACAGCTACTGAATGAAACATCTGCCTTTCTGCTGGAATTGTCCCCAAATGCTACCATGCTTGAAAGCTTGTCTAAAACTTGTTGGAGCCAGATAAGCCTGTGTTTGGTGTGCTGTTGGAAACAGGCAGCTGCTATCAGCATTGCTGTTCAGTGAAGGCAGGCGGTGACCCAGGGAGGAGCGAAGCTGCGGCAGCACGACTCCTTCCTCGCTCCCCTCGAGCATCCGGATGGCATCGGGCGAGGACATCTCTGCTTCCCATGCAGACTGACTTGTTCTTGGCATCGCAGCCGACGCGTGTGGATACCTCAGTGTTAGACCTAAACCAGCAGTGCTATGACTATCCACTCTGGAGGTGTGTTTGGGTTGGGTAGATTTGCCCCTGTGTACATGGAAAAATTGCTGTCATTGTGCGTCGGTGAGGATTGCCTCGAAGTAGTGTCCCACTTCCCTCTGTGTAAGTGCATGAAAATGCTGAGAAAAAAGGAAGAATCCCAGACTTTAACCTTTTAAATTGCAGCATTTCTCCTGTTGCTTACCTTTTTGAGCAACACGTTAGTCTGTTCTATGACTACAAGGATGTGAAGCCGTAGGCCTGGATTAGGGCTCTGTGTACTGCAAACTGCAAACACATCCCGGTGTGGACTCAGGCAGTCTAGAGGAATGCATCTGCTGGTTTTATTCTCAGGTTTTTTAACTTAAATTCTGCCAAGTCTCTGCTATAGACCCAAGGGGGGAGGAGAAACTCTTCAGCTAATAAAACATTTTGATTACCTTTTGGGGGTTTAGATTTGTACAGAGAGTTCAAAATGAAGTTTTCAAAACCAGTCATCTTAATTTTAAACTTTCCAGGCTTAGCCTACAAAGAGACCCAGCTTTGCTTGATTTGTGCTTGATTTTTTTCCATCATGATGGAAGTGAAGCTACTGGCAAAGCAGCTCGAGAGGCTTGTGCTCCCCTGCAGGCTTCATTGCCGTGGCCCTGCCTACCTGGCTGTGAGCTCTGCCTTGTGTCAAAAGTACTAGACCTCAGCCCTGAATTGAGACCTAGTCTGCTTCTTGTCTTAGCGAAAGCAATCCTGAATTTGTCTGCCTTAGCCCTGCCATGCCTAGGTGAAGATTCTGCCTGGGCTTTGGAGAATTGTCTGTGGTGTCTAAAGAGAAGCTTTGAGAAAGGGAGCTGGCAGTCACATGCTGTAGAGGGGGGAGTGTGCAGACTTAGTCTAAAGATAATTTATGGTTTCTAAAGCTGCTGCTGAGTAAAACTTTCCAAGGCTGGCTTCTGACCTAGCTATCATCAGTGCTAAAACTGAGAACAGTCATCTTAAAGTAGCATTTTTAGTTGTGTTGAGGGGAAGGAGGAAAATAGGCTACCTTACTTCTCTTAAACGTTTCACCTGCTATAGTTTTGTAATGCATGTGCAACTTTTTTCTTTTGGACTTGAACCACGGGGTAACTTTTCCGTTACCTGAGCCTAGACTGGTTTAAACTTGGCTTATCACGTAGCGTATTGTGGGGTTTTACTGGGTTCATTTTAACAGCAAATGTGATACCAGGATTATAATAAAACCCTTCTCAGCCGTCTCCGCACAAACGCGGCGCGTGTCTCGCTCCCTCCCCGCATCGCTGCAGTAGCACGCCGGCACCAGGAGGGAGAACTTTGGGTCACACTGGGTTGAGCTGTTGGCAGCGATACCCGTGTGTTGGCAAGAGCTTTCCCAACAAGATGCTGGAGAGCAGAGGAAGATTTCTCCTTGTTTTTGCAAATTAGCAAATGAAACCCTAAATAAGTTGCTAAACTCAGTTTCCTTCTGTTGGGTTAAGAGGAGTGGTGTGCTTGGAAACCTTCGAAATCTTAATTGGCCCGAGCGTGCTAAAAACACCTTCTTTCCACCCCAGGCACTGCTTGTATCTTTCCAATACATTTGGCTCACTTACTGGCAAATCATTTTTATAACACTTGAGAAACTGTATAGCTTCAGAAAAACAGGATGTGTTCCCTGCCTTATATTTTGGATTTGCTTTCCAAGTTATTTTTCAGGGTTGCTAAAAGAAAAAACCCAACCCCCTTCCAGGGAGTGCACTAGAGCTCTGCCCCGTCAGTTCAGCATTGGCAAGACAGATAGCGGCACTTGGGTGCCCATTCAGCAAATGATTGATATATTGGGTTAACGAAAGTGTGTTTTCATTTGAACACAGATACCAAGACAGGCACACCAGCCCTTCCCTTTTACTGGTTAACTGAATTTCTTTTTGCAAAGCCCAAGTCTCTATCAGTTCCTAACCAGGAGTACTCACTGAAGTCATGTTCAGATACTGTCCCCCTTCCCCTCCCAGGCTGGGGGCAGCAAGTTTCTCATCTCTTCCTTGGACTGGCAGTGGTGATTCCTCCTTCCCACAGAAGGCTGTGGAATTTTTTTTTTGAAGCACAGTATTGATACTGTTTTCCATGGGTTTTTTTTTATATTAGATGGTTGGATTCTGTTCTTTGTGGCTTTGTCCACTTAATTTTGCATCTGATTTGGCTTTTTTTTTTTTACGTTGGTGAGCAGGGCTGCAGTAGCAGGAGAACCACAGGTTGTGGTGAAAGTCCCATGCATATTCCAATTTGGGCAAGAAGCAGGGATTATCAACAAGCTCTGGTATTGCTCAGAAACCTAGGAGATGGCGCGTGTGAGGATTTGTTGGGCATGGAAGGGGACAGCAGAAGAGGGAGTTGGAGGAAGATGGAAAATTTCACTCTAACAGTTTGAGATGGAGTTTATCTGAAAAGATTGGCCAGCCAGAGCTAGAAATGTGAGGCCATTTCTCT
>JAVJGG010000088.1:41805242-41825772 GCA_035590195.1 Aviceda cuculoides | reverse complement strand
ATTTCTCTGATTATTAAAATACTTGTTTGTAAGTAAGTTTCATAGTGAAGAGCTGAAGTTTGGGTATCTTCTAAGACTGTGAGGTTTTTTTCCTCTAAACCAGTGGACGAGGTAGCCCCAAAAGGAGCTAATGTGCACCTGAGGTATCATGGTTTCTTGCAGCATGTTTCCTTCCTGGCAGTAACTGAATAGACATCTGCTTATTTAATTAATGTTGTCATCATAGTACTTTATGTGAATCTTGAGGTAAGAAAACCTTTTCAGAAGGACTTATATTTTCAGGTATGGCAGGAGAATTTTTAATACTGTTTTCTTCAGCTAATTATAAGTGAGCAGTGGGTGGAGGAGGAGCTTGCTGGGTGGTGGGTGCTCTTGTCCCTCCCTGCCTGCACACCCTGCCAGGGACGGCAGGAGAACCCACTGCATTTCCAAAAGCAACCTCCAGTCTTGGCTTATGTTTTCTTCCTAGCCTGTGTTTTATTGTTTTTGAATAGTGTTTCACTGCTTTGTTTTATCTCAAATAACATGTCTGAGCTCTGGTGAAGGTAACCCTTTTGGCGCACGCGGCAGCAAGTTTTCTGGTTTAGGGACTCTCCTGATCTGTTTCTTTGTCCATTTTTGTTTCTTGAATTTTTCTGACTTTCTCCCATCCACTCCTTTACAGGGCAGGGAGTGACAAGTTATTTGAGATCTTGCTGTGTGTTGTGATTTCTTGCTTTTAGGGTTTTGTGTAGAGAGCCCTTCAGTTTTTACAGTTCCCTAAGGAAGTGATGTGCAGTTATTAAAAAGAAAACATTGACTTATCACATTGTAGGCCTGGTGTACTGGCTTGTGATTGCAGTAAGCTTTAAAGTGACAGTAAATTACTTGTTGCTGTCTCCAGCTGCAGTGTCCCAGGGTATGATGGTCACAGTGCAGTTGATGGGAGTTATGCAGAAGAGCCTGGGAAGCCCTGGCCCAGGTGTTTGTGGCCGGCTGCCCACAGCCACCCACTTCTACAGGTCTTGGTAACACCGTGTCTGAGTAAATGTGGTCTCGGGGCGGGTGTCTTGTCACCCAGAGCCTGTACTGATGTCTGCAGGTTGTGAGTACATGGAGGCTGCTGGATGGGGAAGAGCAAGAAGCTGGAGAAATGGTCTCACCGTAGCGAGTGTACATCTGATCGAGCACGTCCGACCCTTTACCTCACAGCGATTTGGGTAGCTTGGTTTCAGAGCAAACGCAATCCTCATTCTATGAAATTGAGGCCCCCCTGCCTTGCAGTCCTTCTCCTTCCCTCTTCCCAAAAGCCTCCCACGTTTGGCAGGACCCGACGCAGCCCCTGGGCTGGCTGGGGAGGGGTGTGCGGGGTGCCAGTGGCCGGCTGGGAAGGAAGGGTAGTGGCCGGGCTCTCGCCTTCCCGCAGGGGCGAGCGTCTCCTGCTTGGCTGCCTGAGCCCCTCTCTTCCTTCAGGCTGGGCTGTGTGTTGGGGGGAGAGGTGGGCAAGCTGCAGCTGTGGGCCTCATTTCCTCAGGAAACCAGGCTAAAAATACATGAGAAATGCTATGGGAAATGTTGCACATCGTTGGTCCTAAGCAGCCTGTGTTCAGCTTCTCCCTGAGTTACGTACATCCCTGAAGGCTTGTGTTAAACGTAGGCACTCGCTGGCTGTTTCTCATTCTCTACATTCCTTTCGATGTAAACGTACCGTTTACAAGTCTGTCTCTTAAAAACAACCCCTCTCCAAATCCTTACTCCAAATTTTAGTTTCCTTTTTGGTGATAGGAGAACATCCAAACCAACAGGAGCTCGCTATGCAGAAAATAAAACTGCAATTGGAGTCAGAAGAGTGGACATAGAGGCCATTAAGAGCATATCTTTTAATGAAAATTACACACTTTCTCATGTCTTGCTGGCGGTGGAATATTCTTTGATTTAAGCATCACAGGTAGAAAATTACTTGTGGCTGTGGAAGGCTGGGGTGCAGCTGGGCTCCAACACGCTTTGCCTGCATGTGTGGGTACAGTGTTTAATATTCACCTGTCTATTTTGTAGAAACAAAGCTGCACAGGGCTGTTAGGTGTGTTATTACTTGCACTTAGAGCATTTCACCTCTGTGGCGGTTTGGAAACGTGAGACGTCCAGCCCTGTTCTGTTCACGGAGGTGAATGCAGGGAGGAGGATGATGCGGAGCATCCTCGCAGGAGCATCTCCTGCTCCTCGTCCCTGGTGCTCTGCTCTGGTGCCTGCAGGTGCTCGGAATGGAATAAAGGATTTCAAGTCTGTCTAGTGTCTGGCAATAACTTTTACATGCACTTAAATTCTTAAAATAGTCCATTTCAATAAAATTGGGCTATATAGCCATCGGGTTCCTGGCATGCTGCTGTGGTGTCCCCGGGCTGGGCAGAAGTTTCGTGATGCCTCTGCAGCGGCCGCCCACGGGTGGAATGCTGGGGGCCCTTCACGTGGGGAGAAACAGTAGCCCATCTGGCAAAATTTGTGTTCTGGTACTTTATCTTGTCTCTTCTAGCTGCTTAGCATAGCCTGACCAAGGAAAGAGTCCCCAAGTCTTTAGGTATAGTCTTTTTTTTTTTAAAACAAAATTCTGAAGTGGTTGTACGCAATGAAGAAGTAGGGGTCTTAAATGGGGGCACAGCCTTGGGAGCCACCGTCTGCTGATCCCTGCGTCATCCTTCGTTGCTTTGGAGCGTTACTGCAGGGGGAAGAAGTGCTTCCATGCCGTGGGTCTGCAGTACCGTGACTAGAAACCTAAACTGGGATCATGTAAAGGTGTGAAAAGAAATGTGTCAGTGGAAACTGATCTCAGTCAAGAGATTTGCATGAAGAAAGTTGACTTCTGTGGCTATTAAAAAAGTTCCCGTTTAAAAAAAATAGATTGATTTCTTTCAAATAATAATTGAAAAAATGACTTGGAAATATGGATGTGTTCTCTTCTCCTAAAGAGCTTTAAAACATCACACTGAAATAATAGACAAATTGAAGCTGAAACATTTACATTTTTTCCAGAAATGTGGACAGGCTCCAGGACCATAAAAAGAGTTTGGAAAGGCTGTAAAACACATGTTAAACAATTTTTTACTTGAGGCACCTCTAGAAATAATTCTTTTGAAATAAATTGAATATTTAACTTGACAATTTTTTTTTTCTTTTTTTTTTTTTTAAAGGACTTTGCTGATTAGAAACAGAGTGTTTCTTCCTTGGCAGATGCGTATTAAGAAAGCGATACAGCAGCATAGTAAAATAAAAATCTAACTGTATAAAACAGTGATTGTATTTATGGATGTTCCTTTCAAAAGCAAATGTTTGACTTTACTGGTCTAAGCAACTCCTGTGGCTTTATATATATATATATATATATATATATATTTACTATGGTATATATCCTAAACCAGAATGAGAAAAATAAATGATTGAGAGAGAGAAAATCTCTGAAAAACTGGGCAACATAGAGGCTATGTTGCTTTAGGGTCTTTAGCTCCTAGTCTGATCAAAGAACCTTAATATTTGATGCTGAAATTAGTTTATTAATTAAACACCATTGTATTTTTGTACAGCAAGTATAACTAGCATTGCTGGTATGTATAAATGATGTATTTAATATATTTAAAATAATGTAAAATTATTTAAAAATGCATTTAAGCTTAGTATTATTTGAAAAGGAGGATAGACTTTAGATCTCAGCTTAGAATGTATTAATACACATCAAATGTTGAAGCAATGGGCACTTACCAAATTTTTTGAGTCTAGATGCATCTTTTTAAATTACAGAGGGTTTTGAAGAAAGTACCTCTTAACTGGAGATTGATTCAAGCTGTATAAATGCCAGTGATATGTCATATGTTAAGTATGTATTATTTTCAGTTTCTACAGCGGAGTAAATTCTGATATTTAAACTCTTCCAAATGTCAACTGTTTCTGCACAAAACAATCTTGCCTTAAGCATTCTTAGTTTCAGCCTAGCCAGTAGGTGCACATAACTGTTTCACTTGTTACACCACTTCATTCAAAATCGGGAAACCTCGTGGGAGTTGAAAAGCAAGAAAGTTTTTACTTCTGCCCGTCTCAGAACAAAGTCACGTAGGAGAGGACATAGTCAAGGGGTGTGAAAACGAGCTCTCGAAGGCAGACGTGTGCCAGAGCCATCCTCTCTGTACGGAGGTGTCGAACAAACGAAGTGCAGGACCAGTGTGAGGCACTGGTACAGACCCCAGCGCGTGTTGGTGGGCAGTTGGTATCTTTGAGCACTTGTCGTGATCATGCGTGGCATGGTGTTCAATACTTAAAACTCAGGACAATCTATTCAAGCATTAACGTTTTCAGCAATGTCCAGTTTCCATCTGAAAATGGGGAGCAAGTACTGTTTGAAATGCTTCTCCCCCAGCTTTCTAATGCATGGCGTGGTCCGAGTAAGTGTCAAGCTATGTTGGTATTGAAATGCAGGTGTCATGCATCTCTGTTCTCAAAATGGGTCAAATTCAGTGTTACATCAGTAGTGTTGTCAATATGTGCCAGTTTCATTATTGGTTGGTGCAGTAAACATTATTATGGGAAACAAATACAGTGGTCAGTTGATTCAGCAAGCAAATTTAAAATACTTTTGCCATCATCATCAAGTTTCTCTAAAGAAGAGGCCACTCTTGAAGTGTTTGTCTTCAAAGCTGTGTTGTGGTAGGGAGGGAGTAGAATATTAATTTAATCTGTTTTGTAGCTCTAGCTGCAAACCTGACCATTTTTCCCTCTGAGCCTTTATTGAACAGAAACATAGTTGGTGTGTTGGACTTAAAACAAACAAACAAAGAATGGTTCAAGTATTTGAAGAGGGTAAGGCCCGAATTTATTGGTCTCCTGAATGTGTCCATGGCTGTGGAAGCACGTGTTGCTGCTTCTGTTCATCGCCAGGAGCAACTTTAAAGCCTCCATGGAAATACTGACATTGTGCAAGTGAGACTTCAAAAATGCCTCAAATAATGGGTGAATGAAAAGTGCTCTGGGCTATAGAGCCCATCCATGTAACTGGACCTGTTTGCACAGCAGGTACGGGAGCACTGGTCTCGTCTCAGCACCTTTGCAGCAGAGAAATCTCCAATCCTGATGCTGTTTGGGAGACTCTGGTGTCTTCTCCTCCCCTCCCTGTTTCCAGTTCCCGGCTGCTAAAGAATCACCAAAGTCATGTCCTTTGTTTTTTAAAAAGTTTTCTTCTACATATTATAATAAATGTCTTGTAATTAAGAGGATTGTTTGCTGACTTCTTTGACGCTGTGTCTCTTTGCAGTAAGGCCAGCCAGTGTTACATGGGGTCATAACATGACAAGCACAGAAAATTTTTCTGAAGTTTATTTCTTTTAAAATATAGTTTCTAAGAGAAATCCAGAAATTATTTGTGTCACTTGGTGGAATGGATACTACCACCATGTTAAGGGGATCTGGTGCTACCAGTAAGGCCGGCATGCTTTGAACCTTGGTCTAAAACCTGTAACTCCAGCCTTTCCCTGTTCTGCTCTCTCCAAACCTGTTGCTGACATGGCATTTACAAGTGTCTCTTGATGTAGGAGCCGAGATTTTGGGTAACTCACCAGGCTGACCTGTACCACAACAGATTAAGCTTGCATCTACTCTCAGTGTTGAATTCCGCCAAAATTGTAGGCAAGAGAAGGAGCTGCCTTCAAAGGTGCCGTTTGGCACTTTGCAAAGATCCTGCCCGCATGTGCCAATGTGGCTGTTGAAGCATCTTTGCAAAAGCAGCTGTGGAGGTGTGTTCTCTGTGCAAAATGCCTCCGTTATTATGTCCCGTGGTAATACTTGTCGGACTGGGAATTTCTGTGCATATTAGTCCCGTACTAGAAAAAATGCTCAGTTCCTACTGACAGTCTGAGTAATCGTTAGGTCTGGTGACTTTCAGTATTTTTCCTAAGCCTCAGCAGAACTTAGCTGACTTAATCTTTAATGAAAATGTAGAAAACTACATACTTGAGACTTTATATAGTAACTAGACCAACCAGTTCAGTTGTCCCACCTCCTTGGGAGGAATTGCTAAGGAGCTTGTTGGGCTAGATGCTTTTTAAGTATGGTATTTAAGGTGTAAATGTGGTTAACCTTTTACAGATGAAAGCTTGCTTTTTAGCCAAAAGATACTCTTAACACACCCAGTGAGGAGGGCAGCTTCAGAACTGTTCAGAGAATTGTTCACAAATGGACTATTTCTTTGAGAAAGAGAGTTAATTTTTCTGATGGCTTGTTTCTGAACTGTCTGGTTTATGGGAGTAATGCCAGGAAAAATACCCACCATACATTTTCTTACAGATGAGGAGTGTTACATGCTTGCAAGTTTAATAGCAAGTGCCTTTATTCTGAGAGGCAGCTTCTCTATCTTAAAGGGGAGAGTTGAAGGACTCTAAAACCTAAAAGCAGGATGGTGGATTCCAGGACTCTGCACTTTATGTGGTCCACAGGCAGCTGTGGGTGGTAAATTAAGACTGACGAGAGGAGGGATGGGGGAAACTTTGTGAAAACAGGTGATCTTTGGTCAGAATTAGTTTTCTGTGTTTGAGCTATAAAACTTGTCTTCAGTGGAGACCCTTCTGCTTGCTTCCGCAGCATGTTAATCCCGGGAGAAACTGAAGGGTCATGGATTTGAGTGCAAGGAGTTGTGTCTGTGTCAGCTGAAGGGCTCTGCATAACAGAACACTTTGGTCGAGACAGCTGGATCCTGGCTACACAGGAGCAGGGAGCGGGGCTCTCTGTCTTGGACCCGTGCAAATAAAAACTCCCGTGCTCCCATCCTCTGCTCCATTTGTAGGAACAGATTTTGCTTAAAAAACCCAAACTCTTCATATAAAGCTTAGTTTCAGAGTTACTGTGGCAAAGGCACCAAATTAGTGTATGGCTTTTGCTTCTATGTGTTTTCAAAAACTGTGCTGTTTTCTAGCCTTGATGTGGTGCATCTTCTAACACCGAATGCTGTTCACTTGTTTACAGAAGCTGTACTTGGTGAGCATCATGTTTGCTCTGCTGTGGCTCTGTATTGCCTTAGCTTTCAGTAACTCAGTGCAAACTTACGAGCTATTAAAGAAACTTCCCCAAACCACTTGGTTTTTCAGACTGCATTGAAAGTATGTGACTGCTGGAGGGGCAAGGTACCGATAGCTCAAAAGGAAACAACTTCTAAAGGTCACTTTCTAAAGAGTTGACTGTAAATGTTGGATCATTGTAGTTGTGAAAATTGTGTAGAAATCCAAAATGGTCACCAGACGTTGCAGAGGTGTTGCAGAATAACTGCTTGGGAAATACTATTGTGTACTGTAGCAAAATTACTTGGGGAGCGTAGTCGTGTATCTACAGCTTTAGAGTGCGGAAGCACAGTGGAGCAGTTCTGCATTTGATATGACTTCTGTACAGTATGATCCTCCACGCAGCTTAAACTGGACGTGATTTGAGTCAAGTTTTCAATTCCACGTGAATTGCTACGTGTGTCTTGAAGCACCTTTCACGTGCTGCTACCCTCTAGCTCCAGGGAGGCAGTTAGTGGTTCAAACCCCCCCAGATTCAGGGTTCCTCTCTCAGCAGGCTGCTCGGCTGCAGAAAGTGCCGGTGAGGAGGCGGCTGCCTTTGCTTGCCGGAGCCTCACCTCGCTGGAAGGCACAGTCCCGGCAGGCTCCCTTGAGGAGGAGCTGGAAGAGGCTGCAAGAAAGGCACATGAGCGGGGCAGCCTGCCAGCTCGCGCGTCTGCTCTGCGCCGGAGCACGTCGGCTGAGCCGGGCATGGCGAGAACAGCTCCTCTTCTCTGGCTGCGGGAGTGCTCCGGTCTTTTCTTAATGCGGATGTAATGCCATTTAACTTCATGGTTTTGATGCATCTCAGCTGTCCTGGCCAGGCTGCAGGAGACCCGGGAGAGGTGTGTTTCCTGGGGAGAGTTAATGTTTGAGCTGAAGCCTGTCTCGCCTTCTCGTGCGGAGCAGGACCGACCCAGGCATGTGTGGGGCAAGGTGGTCACAGCCTCCCTTCCTGCTCCCGCCAGGAAACCAGACCGGAGGAATTTTTCACATCTGGCAGCAGCGATGCTTCTTTTTCTTTTTTTTTTTTTTTTTAAATAGGCAGAACAGCTTTTCAGTGATTTTTATTCAAGTGGAGCTGACTTGGTTCTACCTACAATAGCGTTGCGTGATGTGCCGAGGGCCTGACTAACAGCGCTGCGTGGATTGCAGTTCTTCCCTAAACATGCGGCAGTTGGGGCGGCTTTTCCCTCATCTTGGCAGCACAGCTGTAGTTATGTGTGTCTCTGTTTCGTGAGTCATTTCATCTGTTTCAACAAGTTTCTGGTCCTGGGCAGTGACGGAGTCTGGTGCTTTTCTGTGGGGTTGCTGCAGTGATCAGACAGTGGTGTTGCCTTATGGCTTTCAAGAAAAATGCCCCATTTTAATCTGGTTTTTGATCTGGCCCCTGCCTAAATGTTGAGTATAGAAATATATTTATTGCGGTGGAGGAAATGAAGACCTTTTCTGTATATTGTAACTTCTGTTATTAGTCTTAGTTTTCTCTAAGCCTAGTAACAATCATATTCCATGTGGGGTCTTTCTGCTACAGTGTAGGCTTAAAAACTTCTCATGAGCTGTGCTGGCACAGCTGCTTGTGGGCTTGTCGGAATTGGATTAGAGATAGCAGGTTTTATTTTTGTTTTTGAAGAAAATGAACTATTTTGTCTGGCTATGTTTGTTTCCAGCTGAATTAGTTCCTGGATCTGATTTGCAAGCATGGCAGGTTGGTGAAGAAGGTGGAATAATTTGACGTGGTAGTGCTTTTGAGCGAAACCTTGGGTGTGCTGAGGCACACTGGCACTGTGTGACAAGGAGTTAAAAGTTGATTAAAAGGGGTCTTTAAAGGTGGTGCAGTTATTAAATGCCAGCTGTGGTTTGCCAAGGTCTTGGCTGTGTGCTTTCTGTTGAATGATCCACTTAGTGCATATTTAAAAACAAAGCTAAAAACCTTAAGATAGTTGAATAAATCGGTGCATGTGAAGGTACTGAAGATCACCTGGTTGTCCTGGTTTTCGTCATGCCTCTGGTGGACTAACCTGCCTGAAACTCACTCCCTCGGTTGGCTGATGTGCCTGTCTGCTTGCCAGCTGTGTAATGGTTTATGCATGCATGGCTGCTGCCGTACAATCTGCAGGGACACGTTCTGGCAATTAGTTGGGCTTTTTCTTCTATACTTAAAAATACCTTATAGGGAAAATGAATCAAATCGAGTCTGAGCTTCTTGGAGAAGCAGTGACAGAAATAGCAAACGTTTTTATTGTGAACTTGCTGGCAAGCACAAGACATCTCTGCATTCAGTTTAAAGGGATCCCCCCCCAATACTTTTCAAAGTCTGTTATCTTATTTGGGCAGTGGGGTTTCTTTTTTCAGATGAGTTTCAGGTTCTGAAGACATGCCCCTCTTCTGCTGTTCCTCAGACAAGCTGGGGTAGTGTTGCAGCTCAGGCAACCCAGGTTTGCTGGCAGAAGCGATCTGTCCTGATGGAGATGGAGCCCGTGTGTGTGCGGTGGGAGGGCCGGGAAAGAGGATCCGCGGGCGAAGGGGCTGAGCATGGAGCACCCCCCGCCTCCCCCAGCCTTCTCGTTTCCTCTCAGACTATTGTTGGCATTTCGTGTATATTCTCCCTAGGAATTAACTTGTTCCCCAAATCGCAGAGACGTGTACGCACCAATTTGGTAAGCTTCCTTGCACCTGTCTGATGCACTTTACAGCCTCAGCGTCACAAAACTGTTTGTCATTCAGGGGGGACAATGTCCTCTTGTGTGCCGGGCTCCCAGCAGGGAGGGGGTGGGCGGCCGTGACTGGGGCATGGCCCCGCTGGCGGATGGGCTTCCCATGTGAAATGAGATGGGAAAACAAATTGCTTCCAGACCGTTGTTTCACACAGTCAGGAGCAGCGATCCTGCTTGAGCTGTGTTAGCAGCCTGGTTGTCATTGCCGTCTTCCTTATCTAGGTTAAATATAAAAGGGTATGAATGTGGGTGAAGAAAGCATGGGTAAAGAAAAGAGCTTTTTAGAGCGCTTCTAAGACTCTGTTGGCGTGCTGCCTCCTGGAGATCGGCTGTTGGTTCTGATGATACTTAAAAACGGGCCTTGAAAAGGTCTGACGCGGAGGATGCATAAAGATCTCTGCTAGTGCCGAGGAACCCTCTGGTCACATTTGCAGAAATAACTAGGTTCTTGTTCAAGAATTTCTTTTCTGGGGAAAGTTTCTGCATAGTATTCTTCTCACAAGGATCTCTTACGCCTGTAAATATCATGAAACCTTGCATGTGACTCGTCTTTTAAGAATAGCTTTGTGTTGTGTGTGTGCCTGGAAAATGTTCGACTATAGGAGAATACAGTATTTTTTCCATGTTGGGTAGGTGTATCTTAAAGAAGACACAGCAATATGACAGTAACTTTCTTCTGATGCTTAAATAGAAATACAGTTCAGGATTTTAAATAAATGTAGGAATTAAAGTTCAGTGGAGGTAATACAAGACCTGAATTGTCTGTACCTTTGTAAAGCACAGGTATTCTCATAAGCTGTTTCAAAGCTTATAAAATAAAAAGCTTAACATGATGTAGCACAAACTTGCAAGTTTTGGGTAGTCATAACGGGATCAAGAAGAATGTTTTATTTGGGAAAATTGTGATATTGCTGCTATATCCAAGTGGTTTGTGAAGCTTGCTGTTTGTTCTCAGTTATGCTCAGAGAGCAAGAACTGATCTGCAGTTCTTGTCGCATGTGTTGGCAAATGTTGCAGACCCAATAGTTAAAATTCCAGTAAAATTTAAAAACTTTTCATGAGATGGGAGATTTTGCCATTTCTAGCTTGTTCCAGGTAACGGAAGAAACAGAGTTCAGTCGGCTGCCCCATTAGGAAAGATGTGAAAGAGAAGTATTTGCATTTTCTTGGTTGCGCTTTGTGAGTTAATTCCCAGCCATACAGCGTGCTCAACGTGGTGTCACTTTAAGGGCTGCATTATAATATTTCATTAGTGGCAACTGCAGCATCAGCACAGCAGATGATCGCATTTATTGCTGGCAACCCCTGGAAGCGCAGCGCGGGAGCAGGGTGCTGGCACCCTCCACTCACGTCCCGCATCCCTGCCTGGGCGGTGGCAGGAGGTGAGTGAGGGGACACGAGCCTCTGAGCCGGCAACTGTGCCCAGGAAAAGTGGAGGTCGAGTTGCTAGCGCAGCAAAGGATGGGCAGCGAAGGGAGGAATTACAAGGAGTGGGTTGCAAGGTTGTAGGGAAAGAGCTTCTGCAGCACATTTCCAAATGGCGAGCCAACAACCCTGGTCCTCCTCCAGCCCGCTGAGTGACACCGGCCTTGGAAGCCTAAACCAGCGCAGGTAATGTAGTTACCAAAGTGTTGCTTGCTTAATACAGGTGTTTACTTCAAGGTTTCTTGTATTGTTAAAATGGGTGAGGGGAGAGTCCCCTGCCCGGTTCCTGCAGGAATGAGTTGGTCTTTTTGTCAGCTGTTGCCCATGCTTGGCTTTCTGCTGAGCTCAGGATTGGGCTTCTGAAGCGGAGTTCGAGAGTGATGCATCTGAAACGGCTTTGCCACCATGAGAAGACAGGGAAGCAGAGTGATGAGGGTTTCTAAGAAGGGCTCTATGACAGTAGTTACGCCATAAAGTTCCTTTCATAGGCTGTTGCTGAGGACACGGATCCATGGTCGCCAACCTGCTGCCAGTGCTGTGCTCCAATCTGCCAGCCAGTGCCTGAAAACCAAACACCCAGTGAAGTCTTGCTGTGAGCAGGGTGGCCTGTGAGGGGGTGTGTGGTAGTTTCGGTGGCTCCATGCTGCTTTGCAGGAAGCCTCAGATGAAAATCTTCCGCTTTGGGTCCAGTGGCTGCTCACCACAGAGGGCCATTGTGCTCTGTACTGTGAGCCTCCCTGCTGCTCTGTTCACTGGGCATGGGTCTCCAAAAGGACCCGATAAAGATAATGCAGCTGAATTGCTTAGTCTCCCTTATACCTTCCCCTCTTCCTGCATGTCCCCTGTGTTATGAGAAAGCTGTCACCAAGTCTAAATAGTGTGTCCTGCACCAAGTTGAGTGAACCCTTGTTTGCGAGTTTAAATAGTAGAGAGAAATGACAACCTTTGTTGCAGATGTGATTGTGTGAGGGGCCAGGGAAGCCCCTGTTCCCTGTGGTGTCACCTCCTTCTCGCTGTCTCTGCTCCTCTGACAGTGTTGGCTGTGATGCAGTTCCAAACTGTGTGGTTAAAACCCAACATTTTGGCCACATAAGTATTCAGCCAGGTAAGTTACCTATCAAATTAATTATTTTATTGAAATAACAGCTATTCTTGTCACATGGGGAGAAGCAGTGTGGATGACAGAGGAGTCATAGGCAGTGCTCCAGGGCAGATGTCCAGAACGTCCAGTTGGTTTTTCATGGACTGGTATATTCTTCTAGTGAAGAGAGTTGAGCAAAAGCCTTGAGTGGTGGTCTTCACTGAAAGATGATGATGTTGAGGTCATGCAGATATCAGTCAACACTGTGGTTGTAGGCTTGGTGGTTTTTGAAAAATGATAGAGGTTAAAATGTGTCATTGGGTAGTGCCTTTCGAAGAGGAAATATGATGCTCGACAGCTCGTCGATGGTATCTTGCTTCTGTGCCAGGCAGGGCTCCTGTTGTGTTCAGTCAGCGGGAGCTGGGATATGCTGCCCTTCAGGGAACATCTGCCCTGGTCCTGCTTGTGCTTTTCCACATCTGCCTGTGTGCCATGGAGTGATGTCTCCTGACTCAGACTGCATCTTCCTTGAAAGCTGGAGAAAATTTGTCCATGCTCAAGCCATTGCTAGCACTGGTAACAAACCCAAAGTGTGTGCAGGCAGCGTGCAAAAAGCGTCTAGCTTCAATGGCCATGAGGGCAACCAGCGGTTGGTCTGGAGGTGCTCTTACCACGGCTGGCAGCAGGAGCACTGCTGTCTCTACAGCTCCAGTTATGTGAAGGAGGCCTTGAGACTGGTGCAGAGGGTGTCAGATGCCCTGCACTGGCTGAGGGAGCGCTCTGCTTTTGTGTCTTGTAAATGGCAAACCCTGGCAATAAATAGCAGGGCCATGCATGTTGAAAGTACTGCGAGAAGGGATCTGTGGAGCAAGAAGTTCAGTGTAAGATATCGTAAGCTTCAGGTTGAGCACGAAAATCAGTACAAAAGGAGGTCAGAAATGGCCTCAGTTTACAGGATTTTTAAGGAAATCTCTGATTCTCCTCACAGCTCAGTCTAGTTTATTAGAAGAAATGTAAATCCCTTTATATGTAAGCAAAGCTTTTTATCTGCAGTACATAGAAGTTCATTCTAGCAGCTCATGAGCCACATGCGTTGCCGTGTCAAACTTTCATGTTGGTTTTGGTTTGTGAACAGTGTCTATTTGAAACAGGCCATTCTCTTCAAATTGGTCTTAAGCAAAGCGTTGACCTGAGGAAGGATCTGTAAACACCGTTGCTGTGGGCTGGCGTAGGCACATACAGGTGCTCTGCTCGCCTTGAGGGAGCGCATGGTCCTCTTGGAGTCCTTTCCAGACCTACACAGTACTCTGTTCTAGATACGTTTTCATTCCTTTGCATAGGCATTGGGTTTTTTTTTTCTGCCAGGCTGTATAAGCTTCTACTTTCCATCAGCTCAAGCCGGGTGTGTGCCTGGCCCCCTCCCTGCCCCGCTGCCTCCGGGCACCTTCCCATTGCACACTTGCTTCTCCTTCCTGCATCGTGCTTGGGCTTCTCTTCTGCCCTCGTCCTCATCCCATGCCTGGCACCCAGACTGCCCAAGCGCTTTACGAGTTTGGTACTTTTACCAAAGTTTTACAATCTCAGTGCAGCTTTCCTGCCTAGATGTCTTCTTGCCTGTCTTCAGCGTGTGCTTGAGGCTTTAATCAAAACATCGGCCAGCAGATTGTGCCCAAGTACTAAGACGAATTGGCAGTGGAAATTGGCAGTGGAAATTGGACGAATTGGGTGAAGGAAAGTGGGTGTTGGTGGTTTACAGGAGCTCCTGGGTGAGGCACTGCTTTTCACTTGTATTCACCCAGCTGAAGTTTTACGTAGATCGCTGACCACAAACGATTCAGGATTTCTTGTAGAAAGGCTGAAAAATGCACGTTGCTCAGGTCACTTTGGGATTTCCTCTGGATGAGTGTTGTTAACTCATGAACAAAGCTTTGGCAGAAGTTGCTTGTCTGTGCCTGTGGCCATAGTGAGGGGGGCAGTGCCACCCTCTCAAAGCCAAGGGGCAAGTGCTGGGACACTGCTATGAGTGATGCTACAAAGAAGTGGATGTGTGGAAAGCAACCCAATTGCTTCTCAAATGCTCGGCATCCCTCTGAAGAACTTGTAGATGCTGTGATGCTGACGAGATTCTTCAGTCTTTATGGTATTGAGTGAACATGGGGACTGGGTGGGTGGTGACAAGGTGGCACTGAGATGGTTCCAGCGCACTGATGTCCAGCATGTTGGGCATCATCGCTTTGCAGAGCATAAAAATGGCTCTGTAGCTTGCCCGAGTGTGCTAATAGCACTAACGGAGGCTGCAGGATAGGCCAGGCTCAGTTTTGTGTCGGAGGCTGTAGTCTGAATGCCAGAAAAGGAGAAAACTATCCGACCTCCCCAAAAGAGGCGAGAATGGTTGTTTTCTACCTGTTAGTTTTTTGGCTCAGTTTGTTGCACAGGAGTGATGGAGGGTGTGGAACAGCTCCTGGTGGTGACCACAGTGGCTTAAGTTTAATGTGTTTTGTTAAGTGACTGCCTACATAGTCTGGTGATTAAAAAACCCCTGAGCCTGCCCTGTGCTCAGGCCTCTGCACAGCTGAGCTTCATGGGACCTGCTATTTCTAGTGTGGGGAACTCACCGGGCCACAGAAACTGCAGCTCTTTCACTCCTCCCGTGGAAGGCAGGCAGCCTCTAGTCAAAGGAAGTTTCGGGCTGACTACATGGCTGTTTTTTTAGTGATGTATTTGGTACCTTTTAGAATTGGGATTGTTGTGCTTAATGCACTGCCTGACATGTAAATTTTTAGAGGAAGGAGTGTCAGGCTGGGGGGGATACAGATCTACTCAGCAGTGGGACCAGTCTGGAGGAGGCTGGCAGCACTCAGTTGTTTGTGGCTTTCTTGATCTGGGCTAGAGGAAGGGAAGGAGGAAAAAGGGAAGGCTTGACTTGCTGCTTGTTTTGCTCTTCTCAGCAAACTTGGTTTCCTGGGCATCCAGGCAGAGGTTGGTCTGTAAGGACCTGCTGCTGAGGTTTTATCAGGGAATTTCTCAAACATGGAGATGCTTGAGGGAGAAGCCACATGTCCTTGTGCTCAGCAACAGTCAGGGTGTGGGCTAGGAAAAAGCTTCTGAGCTGGATGTTATCCTGGGTGCTAGCATGGGCAACTACATCTCGTAGCCCAGCTCTGAAGCGAGCGGTGTGGGGCTGAGCACGGAGTCAGCACCCGCGGGTGGTTTGCTGGGTGGCACTGGGGCAGAGGGCTGCAGTGAGAGAGGATGTAGCAAATACAATATTGGGAAAGATGAAAAAATGAGTGGGTGGCAAGGAGAAGGAAGAGGAGGAGACAACCGAGACGATGGAGGGAAACAGGATCTTCTGTAAGAGATGGGAATGCTGGAAGGAAGCCTGAGAAAATGGAGAGAGCACTAGGAAGGCCAGCGTTGCTCTGATAATTTCAGCAGGTATTCCTGGCATTCAGCTTCAAGAAACTGCAAAGCATTTCAAAGCCCGGTGAAAACTGGTGACGTGCACTGCATAATTTGAATATGTTTATTTGAGTTAAACTTTTCTTGTCTTGACATTTTTTGCAAGCAGGATTTGGTGCATGCTGTTGACTCGTCCAGGGAGGAGGGAGCTGACCTTGGGAAGGTCTTAGGGTTGCAAGTAGATGTCATTGTGGCTAGGAGAAATGATCACCTGTTTAGGCTTCTCTATGCTAAGTGATTTAATGGATTTTTCTGTGGATTCTGATGGGGAAGCCTCCCTGCCAAAAAAAAAAAAAATCACTTTTGGAGTTGGTGCTTGTCCGTGTGTGGGCAGAAAAGCCCCGTGCTCTGCAGACAGTGCCCGAATTCCTTCCCCGATGGCAGCAGCGGGTGCTGGGCTCCCACCTTGGCCCTGAGAGCTGCCTGGATCCCTCTAACCCGGCTGAGCGTGGTGAGCCGGGCTCAGAGAGGCGAAGCAGCTCTTGCTCCGGCACTGCAACCCATTGGTTAGTAAAAATAGCTCGGCTGCTGGCGTCAGTGCCAGGCCTCACATCTGGCTTCCCCGAGCGGCTCCAGCACGCCCGCCCTCCCTCCAGACAGGGTCTGCTGGAGGACACACACATGGTACGTTACGGCTGCAGAGCCGTCCTCGTCCCCTCCTTCCTCCGGCACCGCGCGGTCGTGACAGCCTTGCTGTGACAGCCCTGCCGGCTTCAGCCTGGGGATTTGGGAAATGCCTTTGTGCTGGTGGCTTTCTTTAATGAAAGAATCGCTGCTGCTTGGTAGCCCCATCTTAATAAAATGGGAAACAATCTTTGAGTTAAGCCAAAGGCGTCTCTGTGAAGGCCGTACCCTGCAGCTGGAGGTGTTGTTTGGAGCTTTTTTGGGCGTTTAGGGAAAAGGTGGATCACCTGAATGCATGTGCAAACCGTGTCTTGCTCCCCTATTGCGCAGTTTCGGCTGAGTAGGTGTTTAAAAACAGTTTTTTATGAAGACGGCTGTTTCCAGTGTCGTGATTTCTTTTTTTAGTCTTGCTTTTTTCAGTGTTTAAGCTACTGAAAACAGGGAGATACCTAATGAAGGCAGGAATGCTCTCTTTGTAGACACAGAAAGAAAATGAAGCAGCCTTGCAAATTTGCCTTGAAAATTTAGTGATGCGCTTGCATTTGCTCACCTGTGTGACTGATAGTGAACACTGAATGTTTTACATCCTTTTCTAAAAAATAAATTACTGGGGCTCCAAAGTGTGTTGCAAAACTGTTAAATAAGGCAGGCTCAGCAGGAGCGCTCATGGTGTAGCATGGCCCCGTGGACTGAGCTCCATTCCCGGCCAGGGCTGCCACCACTGCTTTCTGCCCCAAACCCAGACTAACCGCCTTTGCCATCTCATCAGGGATTCAGCCGGTGTCTCACACGTGCCAGGAAAAATAATTTACACAAAAAAATGTCGTGGATGTTTTCTGCTTTGATGTCGGTCTGCGATCAGTGCTAGCTCACCAATGGGAGCTTGCTCTGCACACCACGGAAAGTCTGCAGAGGATTTCTCTTCCTGTGCCACTGGTGAGCCCGGATGGCTGCCTGCTACCCAGCAGGTGTTCCTTCCATTTGCAGCCAGTAATTCCTAATCCTTCTCATGAGAAACACCTCGAATAGAGCTTCAGGATTTGGTGAGCCCGGGCGAGCTCCTCCTCATGCTGTCCCCAGACTTCCTGAGCACGGCAGCTCCGGAGGCATCCGTCCTCCCAGCGGAGGGAGAGCCGGAGACCCGTGCCCAGCCCCACCGCTGGTCCAGTGCCGTGCAACCCGTTGGTGCTTTGGGTAGACTTCATTCAACGGCCTTAGCTCTTTTTGCATTTTACTGCATGGAGTTTGAGTTGATGGAATTTTTAGTTTTAGAAACTATGAACTAGCTTAGTAGATGTGTGAGTGTCTGCAACTTAAGTAATATTGATGTTGCTTCTATACTGAAACTGTCTCTGGAAGGCAGAGGGTGATACAAACCTACTCTGTTGGCAAAATTAAGCCGGAGGAGGGGAACAAAACCATCCCGGGCACTCGAGCACAGCTCCGTGTGTTTTGGGCCAGCATGAGCTTTTGAAGGGGGCCGCCAGCAGACCTTGAAACCTGGCAGCAAACCTCCCTGCTGTAATCTGGGAATGCTCCTCACTTCTGTTTAAAGTAGAAGATACATTGAAGCAGTTTTGTTGTAGTAACTGGAAAAATATTTTCAAGTTATCAACTGTTTTGTTTTCAAATTACTTGGTATGAAGTGTGTAACTTTCTTTTTTTGGGGAATTCAAAACAATTAGCAACATACCTTATGTAATTACTTCTCCGCTGGAAATTTTGTGTTTTTAACATATATGCACAGTGCACATTCATGTGCTTTAATTTGCAAATGCTAGCCTACTGTTTCTGAAATCTGCTTGTTCAAATGCCATCATATTTTTATCATAAAAAACCTGTTAGAAGTATTTACTCAGTAGAGGATAAATGAGACTGTCTAGTAACTTGGGAGTCTTCAGAGATGCAGACGGGCTGAAGGAGGAGTAAGTAGGAGTAAGAAGTATGCACTGCTTGGGACACCTGCAGATTTTGGATTTCATCCTTTCGTGCTTTTCATTTCAAGGCTCCCCATAATCGAGTGCTGCTGGATCCCGTAAGGTGGGGTTAGCATTTCTGAATGCTGGTGAGGCCAGTTCAGATATCTGTTAGGGAGGGTTTCCATGCCTCTATGGACGTTGGTCTGGTGCACTCGTGCACTTAAAATGCTTGGTGTTGGAGGAGGGACTGCTTTCCACCTTTTCTTTAAGAATTTAGATGAAATACTGTAGTTACGTGAGCAAAGTCCAAAGTGGTCATTAGTCTGATGTCCGCTGGGTCTTCAGCTGTAAACTCCTGGGAAGGAGAGCAGGGGTATGAAAAACAGCTGCCGGTCTGCTGGTGGCGTACTGAGGGGTGCTTTTCAGGTTTTTAAGACTGCTTTTTTTTAACTGAGGAAACTTGGCAAATGCCTGATCTACTACAGAGCTGGGCTCTGAGATTTTTTTGAAGCACTTAAATAACATGATTTTTGCTCGAATTTCTCCCTGTCTCTTAACTAAATGAGGCCTAAGTTACCCAGCCTGGGCTAGGCAGTTCGGGCTTCTGCCTGGGGAGCTTCTAGGTACTGTCATTTCCCAGTGCCCATGTTCTTTCTTTAAAGTAGGCTGTCTCCAGCTGCAGTGTTTGCACATAGTTTTTTTTTTTCCTAGTTATTCCATAAGAATAAAAGCTCTTTGCTTAAAATTGTGCTCTGTTACTGGTTCAATATTGTCTTAAGTTATTTAAGGTATAGTGATGGTAAGGAAATAAACTTGTATGGTTGAGGACTGTGATCTACAGAGAGTTAATCTCTCTTTCCTCTGAGGAAGCTCTGTGCATCATGTAAAGCATTATCTTTCATTTCAGTCATTGATTAACAGCTGCCAAACCTACTCTATAGCCTGCAAATCTTGAATTTTGAATAACAGAGATTACAGCTTGTAGTCAGAGTGGCATAATTTACCCTGAACTATTTTATGCTTTCTTTGTTTGGTCAGTCAGCTTGAAAATTTACCTGTCTGTGATGAAAAAAATAATTGTTCACTTTGCATGAGCTGAGGTTTAATTTATTTTAATTCACTGTTAACCATGCAGAAGTCTGTTCTTGCAGCAGGCAGTTGGCGGGGGGCAGTTGCCCAGGTCCCTTGTCTGCCTGTTTGCTAGGTGCTGGGGATACTCATGAGCCTTAAGGTGCTGCTCTTCTCCTGTGGATTAGTCTTTTTATTTCTGCTCAAGTCTGATGATTATGAGGGGTTTTTTGAGATGCAGACCTCACAGGCCTGTCCTGGCCTTTTCCTTTCCGCTGGTTTAATGTGTTCTCCTGCTCAGGTAGTGTTGGGCATCCCAGCTGATGGAGGTGGCTGCTGCTGACTAACAGAGCTGATGTTTTTGGTGTGTTTTGCTTCTTCCTCTTGCCTGTGGCAGTAGGCACCGCAGTGAGAGGCAGAGCTGGGGCTCGGGATGCTCCCAGGACCCACTCTGCCCCTCGTCTGGCTGAGCCATGCTCGTATCGCTGTGGTGGGGTGTAATTCTGGGTGGTAAGGAAACGCTGCACTGAGCAGACCAAAGAACTAAAGTCTTATCTCCACAGCTCATGGTATTTTGCTTTTTATCTCCTGTACTGCCTCTTAATTTATAGATAGTAGTACCCAGCCCAGGGATTGTCTCTGGAAGATGCTGCTGCTGGGGAGCCTTGCAACAGGGATCCGGATGTGAGCGGTGCCTGGCTTTCGGGGCGGGCAGGGAAGCCTGCCTGCTCTGCCTGCGCTGGGAAGCGAGGATGGGGGCAGGAGCTGTGTGGTTGTACTTTGTCACTTGCCTGTAAGTTGCCCAGCTTGAAGAGTTTCAATATTTAAACTTAAAAGAGTATATGTTAATTGAAGTAATGCTTTGGAGTTAAAGGAACTCAGATGGGAAAGCAGCTATTTGGTACACAGCTATTTGTTCAGTGTTGAACGAAAGCACACTTGTATAGAAAAAACAAACCAATGTGCTGCCTCACAGGGGCTTTTAGGAGCTGGTTGAAGCTTTAACCTGTCCTTGCAGCAGCAGAAGCTTTACAATTGGACTCCAAAATAATTTCTCCTAGAAACTGTGGGCTGTTGGGAGGTGTGGTTGTCTGGTTTTTTTGTTGTTTTTTTTGGGGGGGTGGGTGGGTGCTTTTTGGTTTGTTTTTTTTGGGGGGGTGGGGGGGGGGTGTTTTTTTTTTTTTTTAA